>CM053401.1:79676266-79693850 GCA_028644305.1 Xerus rutilus | reverse complement strand
AAAAATTGGTTTAGAGGTTTTAGTGAAACAATAATATTGATTGACTAGAAAATTATTTTTTTCTTTTCTTGATGGCACAGAATAGTTCGCCTTGCTTGAAGACTACTAATATTTCAGTATGGTAGTGTGTCCTGGTGCCACTAGGTCTGAGAATTTTTTTAAATTGATCTTTTAACTACCAGAGTGACCATAAGCAGCACAAGTTAAAAATATTTTAAAGGGATAGCAGGAAGTGCAGTATAGCCAAAAAGTGACACATTTATGACACTAGGTCAAGAATAAGTGGCAGTGAAGAATCGACTCAGAAATGCCCAGTAATTTTTTTTTTTGTTGTGTTGTTTTGGTTTTTTTTTGGTACTGGGGATTGAACTCAGGGGCACTCGACCACTGAGCCACATCCCCAGCCCTATTTTGTGTTTTTTTATGTAGAGACAGGGTCTCACTGAGTTGCTTAGCGCCTTGCCGTTGCTGAGGCTGGCTTTGAACTCGCGATTCTCCTGTCTCAGCCTCCCTAAGTGCTGGGATTACAAGCATGAGCCACCGCACCCGGCTAGTAATTTTTTTTTTTTTTATATATACTTTGAGAGAAAAGAGATGGAAGCCAAAATTACCTTAAAAACCTCATCTGAAAAGAGAAGAGAAGTCTGAGATGATAAGAGACAGATTAGCAAGCAGAAACTAACCAGGTCTGAAGAGAAGCCTTATGTCAAATTCTTTGCCATGTTGGAAATTTCCCACCAAAAAGCAAAGCAGTAAAGAATCACTTAGATTTTTAAATTAGCACATTTGCTCATTACAATTACAAGGTATAATACTACATAGAACTCTTTTTTTTTTTTGTACTGAGAATTGAACCCAGGGCCACTTAACAACTAAGACACATCCCTATCCCTTTTTTAATATTTTATTTAGAGACAGTGTCTCACTGAGTTACTTAGGGCCTTGCCAAGGCTGGCTTTGGACTCGATCATCCTGCCTCACCCTCCTGAGTTGCTAGGATTACAGGCATGCATCACCATGCCCGGCAATTAAGAACTCTTTATTCAAGCCAGTTTAGATCTCCTGTGTATTTTATTTTATTTTTAAAATAATTTTAGTTGTAGATGGACATAATACCTTTATTTTTATGTGGTGCTGGGGATCAAAACCAGTGCCTCACATGTGCTAGGCAAGTGCTCTGCCACTGAGCCACAACCCCAACCCCTGTGTGTATTTTATTTTTGGTAGTAATTTTTAGGAACCTACTGCATTTTCTACACTTTGAAGTATTTTTGTAACAATATGCTGTTTCATACTTTGAATTAAGTGCATTCAAGCCACTTTTTTACCCAAAACTTTCCTAAATCAGTAGACATCAGATTTTAGGAATCACTTTCATAGTTTTGGTATTTTCAATTTTATCTTCTTTTTTCTATAAATTTGTCATAATTCTTTTAAAATTACACTTAAAGAGGATAAAGTTACTTACATCTGCCTTACACATTATTTTTAAGCAAAATGGTTTCCTATTACATATAAAATTTACTTTAAAACTTTTTTGTATGAAAAAGGAGGAAAACCAAACCCACGTATTTTGTTTTTTGCAAGAATTCTTCATAGAGTGCTGTAGGGACTTTATAATTTATATTAGTGATTTATAGATTATCTACATTTGCTTCTCTATGGTTCTCTCAGAAATGGGAAAATGTTGGCATATACAAACATGAGACATTGAAGAGGAAAACTGCAAATCATCTGATCAAAAATATAATTACTTTGGGACCTGGGGATATAGCTCATGATAGAGCTCTTCCCTAACATGAGCAAGGCAGTGGGTTCAGTTTCAGTTCTGCACGCCTAGAATCTCAGTAACTCCAGAAACTGCGGCAAGAGGATTATGAGTCCAGCCTGGGCAGCTTAGTAAGGCCTTGTTTCACAGTAAAAAATTAATAGGGCTGGAAATATAGCCCAGTGATAGAGCACCCCTGGGTTCGGTTCCCAAGACCCCTCAAAAATACATTTATATTTAAAAATAAAGAACATTTGAAAGAAACTAAATACAATATACAATTTAAAAGTATTCTGGGTTTATTATTTTTATGTTTTTCTTATTTTTTAAGAAAACCTATTGGGTGATGAAGGAAAACCTCTGTTTGGAGCACTTCAAAATAGGCAGGTATGTATATTTCAACAGAATTTGTATTATTCGTGAATACTCTTTTAAAAATATTTTTTAGTTGTAGCTGGATGCAATACTTTATTTATGTATTTGTATGTGGTGCTGAGGATCGAACCCAATGCCTCACACTTGCGAGGCAAGTGCTCTACCATTGAGCTACAGCCCCAGCCCTACTTTTTAAAATTTTTTTAAAGAGATGTTATTTTTTTTAAATCTTCCTTTTTTCTGTAAAGAATAGCAGACTTCTGTAGGGAGAAAAAATGAGCTGCTTCAGTCTCATAGGAAATGGCCTATGTTGTGCACTTGAACAGAATTTACTCAATCTTGGTGGTTAAATATATTTCACACAGATTTCAGGTGATATTTGATTACTTTTCCTCCCCTTCTCTATATATCGACAAATCAGAAACCTGTCATCTCCTGTGTTTTTCCCTCTCACTAGTTTTTCACTGTCATATCACATTGAATATTTATGCTGGTTATCTTAGGCAAATGATTATACTGAATTCAGTACTAAAACTAAGCCATGACTCCTCAATGGATAAATCCTGACACTACACAGGAGTATACTTCTGCCTTAGGCCAAAGCATTTTAACATAGGCAACCCTGGAAAACAGTATTAAAGAAATGTATTTAGTAGCCTTGTGAAGGTAAAATGGGCAACTGAAGATTCCCTAAACTATTTCCCTTCTAACCATTTTCCTCTTATTTTCCTGACAGTCAGCATAGCAGACTTATAGTTCACAGTGTACTTCCCATCCTACAGATGTATTTCACTGGTTTTCTTACCATCATTTTAGAATTTCTACAAATATATTTGCACAGGCCTCAATAGAATAAATTAGACCAGATATTTAAGAAAATGACACTGAATAAAAAATGGGTACTCAGCTGAGCACACTTGCACATACCTGTAATCCCAGCCAAGCACCCCTGGGTTCAATCTGATACTATTAAAAAAAAAAAAAAGCGGGCTGGGATTGTAGCTCAGTGGTAGAGCACTTGCCTTGCATGCATGCGTGAGGCACTGGGTTTGATCCTCGGCACCACATAAAAATAAATAAAGATATTTGTGTCCCACTGCAACTAAAAAATAAAAAAATTTTAAAAAGCATATATATATATGAATTAGAATGTATATGATAAATAAGTCTGTCATCTTTCCTTACTGTTTTACATTTTATCTCCCTCTTACTTACTAATCTAGCATAATGGTCTGAAAGCATTAATGCAGTTTGCAATTGCACAGAGAATTACCTGTCCTCAGGTCTTAATACAGAAACATCTGATTCGTCTCCTATCAGGTACAGTCTTTTCTGAATTATTATGCTTTTAGTTACATGTATTTTTCTGGCTGTGTATTTCATTAGGAAACAATAACACTGCAGTAATTGTTAGTACTCACTAATGAAATCTTAATGCCTACAACAGTAAAGTGCATAGCTATCACTTTAGTACTTGCACTTTTACTTAAAAATCAGGTATTTTTAAAGTATTTTTAGCTTATATTCCTTCTGTTCCCCTAGGTCATTGAAACAGTTTCCTCAGCCACTAACATACATGTTTCCTAAATCTAGTTAGAAAAGGGATAGACTTGAATAGATCATTTTAAAATTTAATTTCATTGTTGAGTCGAAGTCACGTAAAATAATAGAAATGCTAAGTATGGTAATATCAGAACTCAGGCCTGTGTTCTTCCTGTTGTTTTATAACAACTTTTTATTCTATTTATTTTTTTATGTGGTGCTGAGTATCGAACCCAATGCCTCACACATGCTAGGCAAGCACTCTACCACTGAGCTACATTCCCAGCCCGATTTTCTTGAATTTTAAGAAGCTAGAATTATACTAGGGGGTCCATGTGATATTCTCAGTATAAAAATAAAAAGGATATGGTTACCTTATGGTGGTCTGCATTTCCATTATGCATTTAAAGTCTACTACCAAACAGGTTAACCTTTAAAAGAGCTGTTTATAAATCAATTTGTTCATAAATTCAAAAGGTCACGAATGGAGTTTTCAACTTGTTCTTTCTAGATTAATTTCTACCAATAAGAACTATGTGAGTTTTTTAAATTTTAAAGCCAGGTATAGTTTTTTTGTTTTTTTGGGTTTTTTTCTAGCTGAATTAGCAGTCATTTTTTCCCCAAGATAGAGTGACTGTTTACCTTGAAAATTTGTTAATGTTAGTTTTTCCTCTTTACTGATCTCCACAAGTCTCATAGGAATCTCTTCTTGAGTTGCTTTCTGCTCAGTCTAATAATATGATGATTCCACAACTCCATTCAAGGCTGCCTCCCAACTTTCATTAGAACTTTACAATGCTTGGTTTTTATATTTTCAAATTAACCTTTGAGCTATTTCCTGAATTAGTTCATGTTAGTAGGAATCTAAGACTGAAGCTGTTCTCCAAGCCGCAAATTTCAAAAGTTTTTGTTTATGTTGCTTTCTTTTTTCTCTTATTGGCCAGTTGCACAGGCCCAGAACTTTCCATGTTACACATGCCTGTCTTTGTTCTTATGACCTCTGTTATTGAATAGTTTATCATATTTGCATATTACTATTTTGGTTTTGTTTTTTAATCTTTTGATATCTCTTTTATTTCAGTCATAATCTAGATATCTTATTTTACTAGGACTTCCAGTCTCACTGCTTTTGTACTTACTACACATTATGGGATTTATAATATTCAAAACATCTTAAAGTAAGCACCAAACCAGAAGACTAAACATCATTACAGATGACAGAGACTAAAATGACTATGACAGCTAATAGATTCTAATTAGCAGTAACTGATGGGATTGATCTTCCTTGATTTGTAGTGTAGCTTTGTGCCTATTATGAAATTTTTTCATGCAAAAAGTTATTAGCAGGGGCATCTTTATTTATAAGGCATTGGAACTATAAATAATATAAAGAAGTATGAGATGTGGTCCCTGCCATTATAAGATTTGTTTTTTAATTAAAGAAGCAGAACGTCTGTAAAAGTAGATATTAGAATAATGAAATGCCTGTATGTGTCCTTTACAAATACATACTTGAAAAATTGAGACAAGAAAGCAATCACTATGGGGCTTTGTTGTTATCTTCTCTAACAAAGGGTAGGACTTGAACTCAGCCCTAAAGGGGAGGTACATAATAGATAAGTTGAGAGAAATGGAGCCAGCATTTCAAGCCCAGGGCACAGTCTGCACTAAGATGAAGGAGGTAGCAAAGTGTAAAGTATATTCAGATAGACAAGTCTGATGGTAGTGGCACCTATAGAGAAGCATGATATTTGTTTATCTTAAATGCCCCAGAAAGAAATTTCAACTTTATTCTTTAGGTAATTAGGAATGTCTGAAAAGTTTTGAGTGATATGGTATTCATGTGTTATCAGTTATGGACATGCTAATTGATGTATCAGAAATACTGAAAACTTTTAACATGAGGAAATGAGACCTGGAAATAGCAAGTGACTTGTCAAAGTCACACAGCTAGTTAATGGCAAAGCCCTATGATCACTAGTTTGTTTTTAACATAGCCAGTATTAATAACATTATTGAGTGATTACTCTGTGCCAAGCTTGGGATTAGTTCTTTAGAAGCATACATGAATGAACCCCTCAAGAGTCTTATAAATAACGTAGTCTTAGAGAAGGCAAGTCACTTTGACAAATAGTCACAGCTAGTACTGGAACCCATTTCAGTCTGACTCCAAAGCCATGATCTTTATTTTTATGCTTTTTGTATAGAATCTTGGAATTGAGGTTAAGAAATTGACCTCATTTGAAAAGAGTATTCCTCATTTTAAAAAATAACTTTGCCAGGTGCAGCGGCACACACCAGTAATCCCAGCACCTTGGGAGGTGAGGCTGAAGGATAATAAGTTTGAGGCCAGCTTCAGCAACTTAGTGAGACCCTGTCTGAAAATAAAAAATAAAAAGGGCTGAGGATGTAGCTCAGTGGTAAAGCACTCCAAGGTTCAACCCAGTATTATAATAATAATAATAGTAGTAGTAGTAGTAGTAGTAGTAGTAGTAGTAGTAGTAGTAGTTGTTGTTGTTTTATTAAGATAGAATTAATTCCTTCATTTTAACATACATACAAATCATTCCTGTTGACTTGACTTCTTGATTTTACTTCCTTGCTACTCTTTCCTAGACTGTCGATTTATTGCTTTTCCTTAGGTAGTGACCAGATAAGAAAGATCATAGCTTTTGAGCTGTCTGCATTTCCTCCCAGTCATCAGTTCATGTAAACCATTATCAGTTTTATTGAGGAGAATCTTCTGCATCTTTATTTTACTTCAGTTGCTTTGCACACTCTCCCTGCTCTTCACCTCAATCTGTTCATATAATACATATCATAGAACATTTAAAAATATGCAGTTTGGGGGCATAGAGGTAGAGGGAACTTTTTATAGAAGCATCTTTTCTTCTTCAGCATTTTTGGGATGTAGGTTCACTGCTGGAGATTAAACCCAGGGCTTTATGTGTGCTAAGCATGCACTGGACCACAAAGCTTCAGCTCCAACCCAGCAACTATTTCTTGAACAATCTCTATTTCAGTTATCCCAGTTCATTCACCTTTTCCTCTTAGATCTTATCTTTCAACCCTTAAATTGCATTTAAGGCTTTCTTGTAGCCTTTCATGGGTTCAGTTTATCTTATTATATTTTCCATATCTTAAAGGTGCAATATACTAGTTTCTGTGTTTTATAACCATATTACATTTTTATTTTAGATGCTTCTAGTTTGCATTTTATTTAACTCCATTGCTGTCTTACTGACTGAAATACATTAACTTTTTGTTTTAGTTATTCTTCCTAACCTAAAGTCAGAAGATACACCATGCCTTCTGTCTGTAGATCTATTTCATGTTTTGGTAAGTGTTTAGTTTTAAAAAAACATTTTTTTTTTCGTGGTACTGGGGATTAAACCCAGGGTCTCAAGCCTGCTAGGCAAGTGCTTGCAAGAAAGAAATATATATTCTGTGTCATCAGATTTCTAATTTTATGTTTTCCTCATTCAAATTTATGCTGTCTGATCAAGATTATAAATTACTGGTGTTCCAATGGAATATTACTAAGCCATAAAGAAGAATGAAATTATGGCATATACCAGTAAAAGGATGGAGCTGGAGAATACGCTAAGTGAAATAAGGCAGTCCCAAAAAACCAAAGGCAGAATGTTTTCTCTGATATGTGGATGCTAACCCACAACAATGGAGGGGAAGATTAGAAATTTATTGGACTAGACAAAGGGAAATGAAGGAAAGGGAGGAGGGATGGTAGGAAAGACAGTAAAATGAATCAGACTTATCTTTCCTACCCTCATATATATAAATAATATACATGATCAGTATAACTCCACATCATGTACCACCACAATAAAAGGTTCCTAACTGGAGCAAGTTATACTTATTCTATGTATACATAATATTTCAGAATATACTCTACTGTCATGTAAAAAAATAATTTAAAAAAATAAATTATTGGTGTTTAACCTGTTAATTTTGGTCGCTTACCCATTCTGCTTATAAGTAAGTATAGATTTGACCACTTTAAAAATGAAAGTACATTTACATTTACTTTGTAATTAGTCTTGTTGGTTATATTGGTTTGTATATATTCAAACAAACTTAACTACTTCTGTATTATGCTTCCTTTTTCTTCCCTCTTTTCTTAACTTGTTTTTATTATAAGCAGTGAATGACATGGTGAGCTATCTTAAAAATCATTGTTTAGTGATAGAGACCAGGCCATAGGTGCATTTAGTCTTGTTCAAAATATATGTGGACAAATGGCAATTAGATGGTGAGTTTCTTGCCAAACTTTTCCATCCTTGTGATGATCTCATTCCTTTCAACCAAGTTCTATAAAGAAAGCAGTGGTGAGGTTGGGAGCATGGAGTTTGCAGTTACAGGATTGGCCAGCATCCCTACCCCCACCCCCACAGCCATTCCCATTGTCTAGGCCTCTACTAGGTGGTTGTCAACCCTGACTCTCTTTTGAAGTCTCCTGAGAAACTTTGGAAAGAATGCTGATAACTAGACCTTATCCCCAGAGATTCAGATTTGGTTAACTGGGTTGAAACCTGTGTGTCAATATTATTTTAACAGTTCACCAAGTGATTGTAACATTGAATTATCTGATGAACCACATGGTTGACCACTATCTAGAACTCAAATAAGTAGACTCAGCAAAAGGATAACATTTGTTGATGACCTTTGTTCTCTATTTATAGTACACTATATTCTAAGGTATTCTGTTGAATAACTAGTAAAAAAGTGGTTATTTTAAAAACAAACATACCACAAACACTGTAGCATCCATTGCCCTTTGCATTTAATTATGAAATTAATCTGTGTTGGTCTTTTGTTGTAACCCATGTTGATGTCCATTTTTGTCTCATAGGTAGGTGCTGTGTTAGCATTCCCATCCTTGTACTGGGATGACACTGTTGATCTACAGCCTTCATCAATTAGTTCTTCCTATAACCACCTTTATCTCTTCCATTTGATCACCATGGCACACATGCTTCAGATACTTCTTACAATAGACACAGGTAAATCTCTCATCTGGGTAAATGTTAATTTATAAATAACATTTGCCTATGTTCTACTGGCAAATTTATTTATGCTTATGGTTAATCATATTTCCAAGTCTTCTGTCATGTCTTTTGTTGAATGATTATTCATTTGTTTATTTACAGATGCCATTTAAACATACAAAGGTGCAGTAAGTGTGGAAAAGATAATTACCTGAAGGCACCTGTCTAATTTGTAGCTATTCTACAGATATGCAGACTGTTTGAACCTGTTTTTCCCCTTTTTTCCCCCCAAATTTCTCATTCTCATGGTCTCTCCAAGGTTTATCTCTACCTAAGTAAGGCTGTACATGAAATTGTTCTTGATTCCTCCAGCTAGAATGGTAGTACTTTTGTTCATCTTGTAGTATATACCATATACTCCTGTTTTATATTTATTTGTAGTTATATCTTATTGTTGTTTCCCTGCTTCTTCTCCCTACTCCTCCATCCTCAGTGTAAGTTTTCAAATGGTAGAGAAAATCAAACTCCAAAATTTTCCTGTTATCAAGTATCTAGCAACCTTTGTTATACTAAATAAATGCTCATTGATTTTTTTGAGTGAATGTTTGAAGATACATGAGTAATGTAACAGTATGAAATTATAATTATTCGTTTAGACTCTGGTCTTCAATAGAAAATGAAGTCTGGTTCTAGGTAGCAGTGACTGATAAGAGCTACTAAAAGTTCAGATAAGTTAGAGGATAAACAGATAAAGTGATATTAGAATAAAATACAGCACAATTACATATGAATTTACCCTTTGATCCACCAATTCCTCTTCTAAGAATCTATCACATGCAGTGTTGCATGCCTTTAGTTTCAGGTACTGGGGAGGCTAAAGAAGGAGGTTCTCTTGAACCCAGAAGTTCAAGGCAGCACAACTAAACCCTGTCTGAAAAAAAGAAAAAGAATCTATCCCCAAGCTTTACTAGGGCAAAAATATGAATTGACAGTTAAGTACAACATTATTCATAGTATCATCATTTAGAATAACAGAAAGCCAGAAACAATTCAGCCATCCATCAATGGGTGAATAATCTGTGTATATCCATATATGGAAGTGCTATGCAGCTATAGAAAGAACTGAATGAGATCTGTTTATATGAAGCGATATCTAGTATATATTATTAAGTGAAGAAAAAATTGGAAAACATTGGCAATAGTACATAGTTCCCTTGTGTAAGGTACTTATGTGTTTATATGCTTCCTTATATTCATATTTACCTTTGCCTATGTTTTTTATAAAAGAAACAATAGAAATGTAAACCAAAAATGGTTGCCTCAAGGGTAAGGTAAAAGACACAGGAATTTGAGCAAAGATTCCGATGAATATCCTTTTTAAATATAGTTTTATTTTAAAGCCTTTTAAATGCTTTATTTAACTAAAAAGCAATAAAATAGGGGTAAATAATTTTTAAAATTTGAACATAAGAAATGAAATTTCATCAAGCATATCAAGAAAATGATTACTTCACATGACTTTAAAGCATAGTATTTTATCTATACTCCCACTGGAATATACTCTCCAAACAAAAGAAATATGCTTCCCTTGAATCTTAAATTGGATTTATATTAATGGTATTGATCATACTTAGTGTTTTGTTATTTTGAAATTACTATAGGTAATTTTGGGGTTAAAACAAATTAACATCATTGAGAACCAAGAGTTTCAGTACAAGGCAGAAGAGAAATGAGTAAAATCAGAGCAGCAAAGCAAATTCCAATAATATTCCACTCAAGTCCCAGCAAGTTATTTTGTGGATATGGACAAACTGATTCTAAAGTTTAGATGGAGAGATGAAAGACCCAGAATAGCCAACTCAGTATTGAAGACAATAAAACTAGTCAGTATAATACTACATTGTAGATACATGTATGTTTGTACCAACCGAGAGTGAACACTACTATAAACTATGGACTCTGGGTGATAATGATGTGTCAATGTAGGTTCATGAATTATAAAATATGTACTACTCTAGTACTATATGTTGATATTGAGGGAGATTGCACATGTGTAGGAGCAAGGGTGTTGATAAGAATTCTCTGTACTTGCTGCTCAATTTTGCTATGAACCTAAAATTACTCTTAAAAAATTAAAATAGTCATCTTGTTACATGAATGCATTTATCAAACTCATCAAATGGCTTACTTAATATTTGCATTTCATCATAAGTAAAATTTTCTTCAAATACCTCCCAGGGGGGCTTATACAAACATTGGGCTCTTTTTTTGGGGGGGGAGGGTTGCAATGAGTTGAACCCAAGGCTTCAGGTATAAGTACATGCTCTACCACTTAACTATACTCCCAGCTCCAAACTCTTAATATTTGAATTGAGGAAAATTAATATTAATTCATAGTATGTTTTCCACTTCTTTAAAATAAAGTGTGTACTTTTTTAAAAGATCTTATTTGGGAAATGAAAAGATCTACCCATATTCAAGATAAGACAAAATCACTTGGTAATTTTTAGTTGTGACCTTTCAGATGAATTAGTACATAAGCAAAAGCATTTTAAAAATAACAGAGTACTAGCCAAGCAAAGCGGTACACACATGTAATCCTAACAACTCAGGAGGCTAAGGCAGGAGAATCACAAGTTCAAGGCCAGCCTTAGCAACTTAGCAAGGCCCTGTCTCAAACTAAAAAATTTAAAAAGTTCTAGGAACAGTTGGGTACGGTGGCACATGCCTACAACCCCAGTGGCTTGAGAGGCTGAGGCAGGAGGATCATGAATTCAGATACAGCCCCAGTAACAGTGAGGCGCTAAACAACTCAGTGAGACCCTGTCTCTTAAAAAAAAAAAAAAGTCCTGGAAATGTAGCTCAGTGGGTTCAATCCCCAGTACCAATATAATAAAAATAAAAATAGAGCACTATTCAAATGTGCAATAAACATCCCTCATCCCTCACAGCAAACTGCAAGGTAGGCATCTTAATCTCTATTTTAAATACAAGAAAACTGAAGTTAGAGAACTTAGTGATTTATCCAGAGCCTTAATGGGCAGTTACTGGAAAGGTTTTGGAACGTTAACATTAATATGCAATTTGTAAACTGGGTAGCAAATTCATAAATTCATCTTGGAGTGTTTCTTTTTCAGGCCTCCCCCTTGCTCAGGTTGAAGAAGACAGTGAAGAAGCTCGTTCTGCGTCTTCTTTCTTTGCAGAAATTTCACAATATACAAGTGGGTAAGTAACATTCCATTTGTCTAGTCTACTTAGATAATGTTTTAATGCTCTTATGAGTAATGTGAGAAATATTTTGGCATTTGTATTTTAATATGCATATAGCATGCAATTATATAAATAATATATAATTATACATACATAATATATAATTTCAAATTTGTGTACCTTTAACCTCTGTATAGAAGTTAAAACCAAAAATACAGTTGGAGTGCTTGCTAAACTTCCATCTGCTACCAGGATTTTCTTTTTTGTTTTTGTCTTCTTCACCAGACTGCTTTTTTCCCTTTTTTTAAAGTTAATAGACTTTGTTTATTAGAGCCCTTTTAAGTTTACAGAAAAATTGAGTAGAAAGTATAAAGTGTTCCTGTTTATTCCCTCCCACCCCCCACATCTTGCATTAGTGTGATAACGTTTGTGAAAATTAATGAACCAGTGTTAATAGATTTTTATTAACAAAAGTCCATAGTTTACATTAAACTCACTCTGCTGTACCATTACAGTATAACATAGAATGATTTTGTTGCCTACAAATCATTTGTCAATTTTAATACAGAAGCCAGAAAAATACTATTTTTTTAGTGAACCTAGTTGCTTCAATTGGTTATTGATAAATTTTTCTTCTCCATATTTCATTACAAGAATTTTTTATCTCAATAAAGAAAAGACAGCTTTTGCAAGCTTCATGTTGAAGAGATAACTGTTTTGAGAATCCAGATTCTTTGAAGTGAATTTTCTTTTTTTTTTTTTAATATTTTTTAGTTATAGATGGACACGATATCTGTTTTGTTTATTTATTGTTTTTATGTGGTGCTGAGGATCAAACCCAGTGCCTTACATGTGCGAGCCAAGTGATCTGCCGCTGAGCCACAACCTCAGCCCCTGAGGTGAATTTTCTTATTGCATTTTTGTTTTGTTTATCTCCACCTAGGAAAAGAAGAGAGTAGCTCTATGCTTTAAAAATCTACATGGTGAAGATACAAGAGTTGTGGTTTTCTTTAGGAAATTTAAACACTAAAGCTATTAACTAGCTAAGTGTTTTATTTTAAATGTTTAAAAATTAAGTGGGTAATAAACTATTAAAACTATTCAAATGTTTGTGTTTTTGACAAGGAATGTGTTTGAAATCTGTAGTTTTGGTCTGATAAGTATTCTCTCCTATTCTGCAATTATTGTCTCCTAGATGCATTGGGTTTGATATTCCTGGCTGGTATCTGTGGGTCTCATTGAAGAATGGAATCACCCCTTACCTTCGTTGTGCTGCGTTGTTTTTCCACTATTTACTAGGGGTGACTCCACCTGAAGAATTGCTTACCAGTAAGTAGAAGAATGAAATCACAGTAGAAAGTGGAGACTTTTTTGTTCTTATATTCAAGCTCAAAATACAAGGTTACAGCAGTGGTGTGTGCCTGTAATCCCAGCAGCTCCAGAGGCTGAGGCAGGAGGATTGCGAGTTCAAAGCCAGCCTCAGCAAATTAGTGAGGCACTTAGCAACTCAGAGAGACCCTGTCTCTAAATAAAAAAGGGCTGGGGACATGACTCAGTGGTTAAGCTCACCCTGGGTTCAATCTCTTGTACCAAAAACCTGTTAGAACAGGCAAAACCATTTTCCACTCCCTACCTCTTCAATCTGTATTCACTCTGAATATAAGTGCCCCTTCTCTGATGTAGGTCAAAATTGAAGCCAAATTTTAACCTGCGTTGTAGATTAGCCTCATAATCTACAAAACCTACTTCTGACTTCTATTAATGTATAGTTTGTGGGCTTGAGTTTATAAAATGCCTGCATGCAGAATATAACTGATAGGATATATAGGAAATTAGAGACATTGGTGCCTTCAGGGAAGAGAACTATTTGGCTAGGTTGAAGGAAGACTTTATTATGTATTGTTATTTGAATTTTGAACGTATGACTATATTAAAGAATTAAAATACTGCTGGGAAAAGCATGCTAGAACCAACCAAAATCGCATGAATCATTTCTTATTTACTTATCTCTAAATCAAGACCAAAATAGAGGTTTTCTTATGGCTTTGTATGGGTCAAAAAACAGAAGTTGTACATGATTTTGAAAGAGTCACCAAAATTTTCTGAGATTCTTCCTTTTTTCTTTCTTTTTTTGGGGAGGGGGTACCGGGGATTGAATTCAGGGGTACTTGACCACTGAGCCACATCCAGCCCTATTTTGTGTTTTCTGTAGAGACAGGGTCTCACTGAGTTGTTTAGTGCCTTGGCGTTGCTGAGGCTGGCTTTGAACTCTAAATTCTCCTGTCTCAGCCTCCCTAAGTGCTGGGATTTATTTTTTTATTTTGAGACAGAGTCTTGCTAGATTGCTTAGGGCCCTGCTAAGTTGCTGAGGCTGGCATTGAACTTGTGATCCTCCTCAGGCAGGTACTTTTTTTTTTTTTTTTTTTGGTACCAGGCATTGAACTCAGGGGCACTCAACCACTGAGCCACATCCCCAGCCCTATTTTGTGTTTTCTGTAGAGACAGGGTCTCACTGAGTTGTTTAGTGCCTTGGCGTTGCTGAGGCTGGCTTTGAACTCTAAATTCTCCTGTCTCAACCTCCCTAAGTGCTAGGATTATAGGCATGCATCACCATGCCTGGCTCTTCCTTTTTTCCTTTGAGAATATATTAACCATGTCACATTTGCTAGATACCAATGTCTTTGTTTTGGACTCAGTTCAGCAGGGTGTGTCTTATAAGATCAAGGTTTGTCATGATTTAATATAAAATAGGATGCCACTTTCCAAAGTAATTACCAGCACACATACAAAAGCCATGTATTTATTTAATAGGTGCAACAGAAAATAAAATCCTTTCTTTTATTGGGAGGTTGCCAAACAAACATAGATATATATAATATAATGTCAAATGGTGATAGTACAAAGAAAAATAAAGCAAAAATATAGAGTTCTAGGGCCAGAGTGGGAACTCTTTGTGGTAGGTAGCCATGGAACTTCTCTCTGAGGAGAAATTGAACAATGAGCTGCACAGATGGGTTTGAGCTGGACAAATAATTGAAAAGTATTTTAAAGCAGAAGAAAAAATAAATGCAAGGGCTTTGCTTGGCATAGAGAACAGTAAAGACATGGTATGGCCGAAACTCAATGAACAGGTAGAAGGTAGCTAAACCAAGAAGCAGCTAGCTGCATGTGCATCACCTAGGACTTTATGCCACAATAAGGACTTTATATTATATATTAAGTGTGGTGGTTAGATATTGGCACTATCTGAACAGAAGAAGAATCAATTAGATTTATGTTGTAAAAGGAAAACTGTGGCTTGTCACCCACAATTTTATAGAGTACAAAATACACTCTTTAGAATATAGAAATGAGCATAAACAATGAAGAAATTATTAACAGTTTGACCAGGTAAGAATAATATACTTACTAATTGTGTGCTTTATTCTCTTACAGATTCTGCAGAAGGAGAATACACTGCACTATGTAGCTATCTATCTTTACCCACAAATTTGTTCCTGCTTTTCCAGGAATATTGGGATACTGTAAGGCCCTTGCTCCAGAGGTATTGTGGGAGTAAAATGTCATTGTCCAATGTTCCTGTCCAATTTGAAAATTTTAAATTAAAGTTATTTGCTAAGGTTTCAGGTTGATTAGCATCTATTGAATTAGATTCCTAATTTATACACTTAAAAGGAGTTGTGTATAAGACCAGTATCTATGGACAGATGGAATTTCTGCTTGCTCCAATATGACTACTATCCCTTCATTTTACTTATTTTCTCCATAGCTCATGTCTCATTCCAGTTTTAAAATATTGAGGGGAGGGGTTGCTTCATATATAAAATTAACAAGAATCAAAAGAACCCAAATTGGGACTGTATCCAAAACAGAAGCACATCTTGTGTAGAAACACACACCTCAGGAAGTTGTGTGAGAAGAAAAGTAATTTGGTAGATAAAGATTTATCACTTGGGGCTGGGGTTGTGGCTCAGTGGTAGAGCGCTTGCCTTGCATGTGTGAGGCACTGGGTTTGATTCTCAGCACCACATATAAATAAAAAAAAAAAAAAATAAAGATCTATCAACAACTAAAAAAAATTATTAAAAAAAAAAAGATTTATCACTTGAATTTCCTAGAGAGAAGTATATCTTTCTTTCAGAAAACTTTCTACTCCATTACTGACTTGATCTCCTGTTCTGAACTTCCTTACCTCCATTCTCCTTACTGTATTTTTGCACTATTTTCTATCATTTTTATAATCAGTTCTTATTGTTACTCTTCTTTCATTTCCCTGATGATTTTCTTCGGTCTCCTCACTTTTCTTTTTCTTCCTCCCTTTTCTTTAACCACTGTGTTCCTTCATGCCTAGGTCAGGATTTCTATGAATGTCAGCTTCTGTCTCCTGTCACTTTTCTTGTATGCTAGGTTCTGTGTATTAGGTTCTTTGCTTCCTCATTTCTCATGAGGTATTCTGAATTCCAGTGTGATGAAAATTGTTTTAACAAATTAGCATCATGCCTTGTGTCGAGTACAAGCACAGTAGATTGTGCTAATTTTATTTAAGTTCATGGAGTAGGTAAGTTTTGGACTTGCTAGTTTAATCAAATATTAAAATTTCAAACTCTGAAACAAAAGTTCTTGCTTTTTGTGCCATTCCTATACCTACTTGCCTCATCCTTCTCTGCTCTGTAATGTATGAAAGACCCCTGAAGGTCGTGTTTCCCAGTCTCTCTTACTAGCTGGCTTAAGCCTGGATTTAGCAGGGGAAGACACTAGCAGGATATTGAAGGCCAGGAAAAAGAGAAAAGGGAGGTCATTTGATAGGTCTTTAGGCTACCTATGTGCCTTATGGGGCATTTGTGGCAGTGTTACAACTCTTCTCTGGCTCCAGTTCCCACCAAACAAACCTACTGTGATAACGATACCCTAGTCCCTGGCCTCCAGTATTATTATTATTATTTTTTGGTACTGGGGATTGAACTCAGGGGTACTCGACCACTGAGCCACATCTCCAGCCCTATTTTGTGTTTTATGTAGAGACAGGGTCTCGCTGAGGTGCTTAGCACCTCGCTATTGCTGAGGCTGGCTTTGAACTCGCGATTCTCCTGTCTCAGACTCCCTAAGTGCTGGGATTACAGGCTTGAGCCACCACGCCCAGCTACCTCCAGTATTATTATTGTTCCCTTTTGTTCCTCTAACCTGGGTCGGCAAATGATCTTAGGTTGCTTTTTTGTTTTAAAATTGACTTCTCAGCCCTTCCATCATCTTTTTTTCCCTTTTCTTTCCTTTCCTTTCCTCTCCTTTCTCCTTCTTCTTTTCTCCTCCTTTCTTTTTTCCTTTTCTTTCCTTTCCAGCATTGAGGAGATTAAACCCAGGGCTTGTGCATGCTTTGGAAGCACTTTACCACTGAGTTGTATTCCCAACCCAAAATATAAATCCTCAGGAAAGTCACTAAACTACATCCCCAGTCCCTATCACCTATATTACCACTTTATATTAAATTCTCTCTTTTTTAAATGCTTAGAGTCATTTCTGGTTTTTGGTTAAACCTTAATTGATTAAACTTTTTAAAAAGGATTTAATAACAGAAGGGGAAAATAAACTTAATAAGGAGAGGAAAGGTCTGGGGTTGCGGCTCAGTGGTAGAGCATTTGCCTAGCATTTGTGCAGCACTGGGTTTGATTCTCAGCACCACATATAA
>CM053401.1:79660425-79675766 GCA_028644305.1 Xerus rutilus | reverse complement strand
CTCTACCGCTGAGCTACAATCCCAGCCCCAACAGCTGTGTTCTTAACTACTACTTTATGTTCCCTCACTAGACAATTTAGAAATCTGGCTAAAACAATTTAGCCTTAGGAAATAGTGGAATTTGAGTTTAGAAAGGAAGCCAGCTGATGAAAGACTTGGAATTTTAGACTGAGAAGTTTGAATTTAATCAACTTGACAGTGAGATTTCATTTGGATTGCAATTTTGGATCCTTCTCTTATTTTAAAGATGTTCATCATTTTATCACCTTGGTCAACTTTTTTTTTTTTTTGGTACCGGGGATTGGACTTAGGGGTACTTGCCCACTGAGCCACATCCCCAGCCCTCTTTTGTGTTTTATGTAGAGACAGGGTCTCACTGAGTTGCTTAGTGCCTCGCCATTGCTGAGGCTGGCTTTGAACTCGGGATTCTCCTGTCTCAGCCTCCCAAAATGCTGAGATTACAGGCATGCACCACTGCACCCGGCTTTATTTATTTATTTTTATGTGGTGCCGAGGATCAAACCCAGTGCCTTACATGTGCCAGGCACTGTAAGCACTCTACCACTGAGCCACCACCCCAGCCCCCCACTTGGTCAACTTTTTTTCTGGGCTCATTTACTTTTAAATTACATTTCTAGGTATCCTAGAAAAAGAAATAGTTTGATAGAGCTTCCTGATGACTACAGCTGCCTCCTAAATCAAGCTTCTCATTTCAGGTGAGAGAGTGTGTGTGAGTGAGTATGGGTGTGTCTGCGTGCACACATGCACATTTGTGTATGTAAGTATATTTTAAATATTTTCCTAAGTTTGCAGTTAGTCTATACTACCACTAACAGGCTTACTTTTTTCAAATTGACCACTGAGTATCCACCATAAAAGGGATTGTCATTTCTTAAAATTGATGTGAAATTCAAATAACATAAAGTTAATCATGATGAAGTGTACAATTTAGTGGGTTCTAGTATATTCACAGTGTTGTACAACTCTCACCTCTGTCTAGTTTCAAAGCTTTTTCATCACCCCGAGCACTTTCCATTCCCCTTATCTCCTATTCCCTGGTAACCAGTGGTCTACTTTATATCTCTCTCTCAATTTGCCTACTGTAGGTATATCATATAAAAAGAATCTTAGGGGGCTGGGATTGTGGCTCAGTGGTAGAGCACTTGCCTCACATGCATGAGGCCCTGGGTTCGATCCTCAGCACCACATACAAAGCAATAAATTATGTCCATCTACAACTAAAAAAATATTTTTTTAAAAAAAAAGGAATCTTAGAGTATATGACTTTTGGCTCTAGCTTCTTTCTGTCTGTCTCTCTGTCCCTCACTCTCACTAATTTTATTGAAATAAGCATGTATATTTCCATATATACACATTTTTTTCAGTGACAAAATTCTGGGAAATTATATTTGAATATTTTTAGTATGAGAAAATATTTCAGATTTTATCATCTAGAGAAAACAAACAAAAACGAACTAAAGCCCAAAACTAGAAAATCAGAGAAAATGAAATTTAGCCCCTCATCATGATTTTGTGTGAAAGAAAGCAGACCTGTCTTCCTTTATGCAGCTTTTGTGTGTGTGTGTGTGTCTTATCCCAGTTGTAGCATGTATCAATAGGTTGTTCCTTTTCTGGCTAAGTAATATCCCATCATAGTTTATATCCTAATTTATTTATTCCTTCAATCATTGATGGGCATTGACGTTATATTTATGATGGTGTTGTTTCCTCCTTTCAACTTTTATGAAGTGTTGCTATGAACATTCATGTACACATTTCTGTATGGATGTGTGCTTTATTTCTTTTGGGTATATACCTGGGAGTGGAATTTTCTAGGTCATATGGTAATTCTGTATTTACCTTTTGGAGGAACAGTCAAAACTGCTCTCCACAGAGGCTGCACCACTTTACATTCTCATCACCAATGTGTGCGATCTCATTTCTTCACATACTTGTCTGTCCCTGTGTGAACTACCAGATAAATCCAAATTTGTAATTCCAGTTTCCTTAGGACAGGGTTCCTTTGGCCCACCCTGACACAAACAAGTCACAACAGAAAAATAAGCTCCTATCCCCATAACTACCTATTGTGGGGCTGGGAGTAGGGGATGGTAGCTGCTACACAAAATACCAAAATGTACCACTCCCCTCATTGCTACAAATATTCAGCTAGGCTTGAGTCCCAAAAGAGTTGCTTCAGCTAGTTCTTCCTAGTTCAACAGATGGTTTATCAGAGGGACCAATACTTGGAGCTGCCTATCCCACTATGTTCTGTAACTCCTCAAAATTTTTTTATTATTAAGTTTTAAGAACACTTTTAAAATAAAATATTATGGAAACTCATCATAACAGCAAAACAGATAATAGCATTATGACTCAGGGTCAAGCCTGCCTGAATCTTGGAGAGAAGAAAACTTCCTTCAGCATTTTTTTGCACCATGCCACTCTCCCACCTTGAAACCTCTAAAGCAGTGGTTCTCAAACCTTGTTTTTGTTTTTTTTCTTCTCTCCTTTCATTGATCGTTTGAAGTGAAAAAAGAACAGGGTAATAACAAAGATCAATGAGAAGTAAAATAAAATACACTCATTAGTAACATCATGTATGAATTACCTGATAGTTATTTTATAAAAGAAATGATAAAATAATATCATATAAAGTTAGAAATAATTTTTTTATATTTTTAAATTTTTTATTTTATTACACTTCCCTTGCAGTGATATTAAATAACATAAAATCAGTGACCACCAATGAGATGTCTGTCATTGAATAGAGAAATTATATCCATATCTGCTTTAACCATTGGAATGTGAATATTTTATATTTGAATCACAGTGCATCATGTTTTAAAAATAATAAGCCAAAACTTTTATAGATATAGTTATGTATCCTCCTATCACAAACCAAATTGATAATGACGACATGAAATTAGTAATAATTTGTTATTCAATGACAAGAATCTCAGCAGCCTGAAAAATCAAGTCTTACTGATGATATTGACTGCTGTATGGTATGAAACTAGTAGGGGTTAACTGTCCCAGTAGGGGCTTGGGTATCCCATACTCCAGCCTCTGTTGCCATAGAATTGGCCTTGGTAACTCCCCTTGCTAGTCAGCCAACTAAAGGAATGGTTGAGCTACTTTACTCTCATCCTTCAAAAAATTAGCTAGATAATTTCAAAGATTGCATACAGCTCTAAATCCAGTGATTGTTTTTTTCCCCCCATATTTTTATTGGTGCAGTGTAGTTGTACATAATAGTGGGATTTGTTGTTACATATTTATACATACACACAGTATAGTAATATAATTTGACATATCATTCCCCAGTGATTCTGTTCTTAGAGTTGCATTGCTATTATACAGAAGCCCAGTCAAAAGATATTATCTTCCAAGTGTTAAAGGATATCAGATTGTTTCTTCTTAGGGTGAATCTTAGAAGTATTAGTCTTTAATCACAGTGAAGATGCTCCTGCATGATGTTGCCACTTACTGATTTCAAGAAAGAATGGAAATAAATCCTACGATCTCTTCCAGTCTTATTGTCATCATCAGTTTCTATTAAAGCCAAACCATCTAGTGTTAGAGGAATACTGCTTAGTTAAGATCCTTTAGGCATCCGTCCCCTGACCCACTTTTCATCTACAGGATGGCTAGTGACTAAGACTCAGCTTTACAGGTGAAATAAAATTTGAACTTTTATCACTTTGTGCCTTGATCCGGACGTACCCTGCGCCCAGGTTCCCACGTAGCATCTGAGTAGTTGTGACCTTGGACCTCTGCGAGCCAAAAGTGAGTCACAGCTACCCAGCACTGCCTGTGCCATGGACTCTGAGATTCTGAAAGTCAAGAAGTTATCCAGAATATTGTCAGGCATCTTGCCCAAGTCGGGGACAAGATGGACTACAGCATCCAACCAGGACTGGTGAATGACCTGGAGGCATGTTTTATGAATGCTGGCCTGTCGGAAGAAGACAGAAGGAACTGCCTGGCCACCAACCTGAAAGCAGCAATGCAGACTTACCCAAAAGACATGGAGAACGAGAAGGCCATGCTGATTATGAGCATGCTGTTGGCCAAAAAGGTGGCCAATTACACACCATCCTTACTCCATGATGTGTTTTGTGCAACAGTGGACTTTATTAACCAGAACCTATTCACCTACATGTGGGACTTAGCCAGAAATGAGATGGACTGAATGGGTGACTGCAGGAGCACAACAGGCTAAACTTGACATGGTGACAGCAGTTTAGCTGCCTCCAAAGAGGAGCCATGGCCACATAAACAGACATCTTAGAAAAGAGAAGCCTTTGTCAAGAGCTCTTTCTCCCTGTTTTCAGGATATTTTCAGCTGGTGACCCATTTAGAAATTTCTACATTGATGTATTTTGGACAAAAAATTCAACTTGCTCACATTTGAGTGGGTCTCATCCACCATCTCCTATATCTGTACCTTGTGCCCTTATCTCAATAGCTATATAGGTTCCCACTTGAAAATTAAATTGAAAAGCAGGTTGTAAGGCAGAAAGGAAAACATATTCAGTGATTTTTGCCTTTAAAAAACAGTTACTGTTTATTAAGGAGGAGAACTGCACATACCCCGTACATGTTAAAATTTCTACTCAAAGCAGGGGACATCATGTTACCAAGGAAGTAACAATCTCTGTAAAAGCCTGGCCAAGTGGCCCAGAGGTTTTGGACCAAGGTGCTGTTCTCAGACCATGGCAAACTCTGTCCTCAATACATAGATGTTTAGTTTGAAAAAAAATGTTTTTTGAGCTTTATCTAAAAAGAATTTTAATTATATTCTGGGATACACCCCCTAGAAGTGAAAACACCCCGCTCATCCTCAGGAGACAGAAATGGATTGCCTATGCACAGAGTTCCTCTACTCCTACGTAGACAATGGTAGTTTCCTTATTTTGCTTGAGAAAGTGGAGATCAGAGAAGAAACTGTCAATACCCACTGGAGATTCTTTTGATGCCGCTTATGTTACTCTAGCTGAATCTCTCCTTTAGTTGTGTTTATTTTTTACTATCCAAATTAAGGATTCTTGATATGTTTCTCATTGTGTCCATATACTGCAGAGAGAGTATGGGAAACTCCTTTATTTCAAAGGTAGCTATTATTCCCCTTTGTGGAACATTATAGTAAGACTCCGGCGTACCACCAAGTAAAATGGTCGAGTTTCAAAGTACTAATTGGTTCAAGCAAGTCAATTGTCCCTTTTTCTTTAATATATTTTTTAGATGGATCTTTATTTTACTCATTTATTATTTATATGTGGTGCTGAGGATCGAACACAGTGCCTCACGAATGCTAGGCAAGCACTCTACCACTGAGCTACAGCCCCAGCCCCCAGTTGTAACTTTTTCTTAAAACTTGCTGTGATTACTGAGATGGAAGAGTGCATCAACTGAGAGGCTACAATTTTCCATTTCAATCCTGAAGATCAGTGTTTCAAAGAGGAAAGTCTTTGGATCCTTACTGTAAAATGTCATTTTTTAAAACAACACACCTATAAGATCATATTCCTTCAATATTGGGGGCCCAGCATAGGGCAAGTAGTTGGCTATTAAATGAATACCAGATTCTATAAATGAACCTTCATGTTAAGGCATATTTAATCCTAGGTATTATGTGAATTATCAGGATACCATATATTTAATAACAGATTTTCCTACTATGGATTAATCAGAAGGTTTGTTTTTTGATGCTGGAGTAAGGCCCAGGGCCTCACACATGCTAAGCACATACTCTACACTGAGCTATATCCTTAACCAAATCACAAGATTTGTTTAAGTTCCCTTAGTGGGGAGCTATTAAAGAGGAATCACCTAATTAAATAGTCCCTTGTGTTTTAAGATCTTTCCTTGCTGGAAAGGGACAAGTATGGAAACATGCTTCATTGCTAACTATAGATACATGGTGCTTTTTGTTTTGTTTTTCCGCCACTTTGATACCTTTCCTTTTCAGGTGTCCACGATCTGCAGATGATGAACGAAAGCATCCTGTCCTCTGTCTTTTCTGTGGGGCCATACTATGTTCTCAGAACATTTGTTGCCAAGAAATCGTGAATGGGGAAGAGGTTGGAGCGTGCATTTTTCATGCACTTCACTGTGGAGCAGGAGTCTGCATTTTTTTAAAGTGAGTAATGAATGATCTAGAAGTTTGATAAGGAGCTTAGGGAATGTGGATCCAATCTAGAGGTCATTACGTGGACAGTATGTTAATGGTAAATGATTGATCAGAAGTTAGAGCATAAGCAACGGCTCAGGAGGCTTAGGCAGCAGAATTGGGAATTCAAAGCCAGCCTCACCAAATTAGCAAGGCTAAGCAACTCAGTGAGACCCTGTCTCTAAATAAAATATTAAAAGGGCTGGGGTTATGGCTCAATGGTTAAGTGCCCCTGGGTTTAATCCCCATACCAAAAAAAGAAGTTAGAGCATAAGCCTATTATTTATATGAAATTATATTTGAGAACTATAGAATAAGTAGTTTAAAAAGTAGGATTCTATTCACATTTCCATGATTTGTAGAAAATCGTAAACAGGATAGACTTTGTATTAATGCACTGATGTATGTAACATTCAGATATAGAAAAAACTTGAGTCTTGAAACTTAGATTTAAAAAGTAAATTAAATTGTTACTTTAGGGGGCTGAGGCTGTGGTTCAGTGGTAGAGCGCTTGCCTCGTATGCGTGAGTCACTAGATTCGATCCTCAGCACCACATAAAAATAAATAAATAAATAAAGATATTGCATCCGTCTACAACTCAAAAAAATATTTAAAAAAAAATTGTTACTTTAGGTTGTCCTCTTGAATGTTTTCATTTTTCTTCACTTCTGATATCAACCTAGCATTTCCCCTAGTTTTTCAGCAAGAGATTGAGAGTTGAACAGTAGTAATATTTATTTATGAGTATAGATTACCTGATAGAAATAAAATTTAAAGTTGATATGTGTGCTTTTGCTTCCCACTCTTCACGTGTAATCCAGCTTCTCTTTACATAAGCCTTAATGTCTTACTAACTGTGGAATATATTACCATTGCTTAAAGGCAGCTTTTGAACCAAGGGGATAGAATGCATAGAAGCTAAACCCAAATATCTGCATTCTTCTAGGGAACCCACAAGAGTAAACCACCATCTATTAAACCATCTAAACACCAACTGTTTGTTTTATAATTTCTCTTTGTAGTATTTACTCATTCCTCTGTTATAAGTCTACCTGACAGTGGTTCTTTATGTGATCTACACTGTTGGAGGTTGAATCTAACTAAAAGTGTCTTTACACTTCTGTAGTTAACATTATGACTGACCTTCAGCAGTCAGATTAGAAGATATGGTTCTGTTCTGTTAAGCTCTTCCCACCCCCACTCCCCAGGTTGTGAGTTAGGAAACAGAATAGGAACAGACCCAGCCACCATTTGCCAGAGTATCTATGGCTCAAGTAGGACAGCCTCCTTCTGTCCTTCAGTATATCCAGCCAGTATTGCTGGTCCCATTTCCCACAGATCTTTCCTGTTGCTTCAAGAAAAAATAGTAATGATTGTTCTCTTTTATTTAGACAAAACACAATTTAGTCTATTCATCTGTGTTTATATTGTCTTTATGCTGAATTTCTTACAGATACCAGTTATGTCTTTACTCTAGATTAACTTTGGTGCAGTGCCTAACATATGTACATATGAACTTAATAATATTTCCTGTTGGTTGTTTTGTGTTTCAGAATCAGAGAATGCAGAGTGGTCCTGGTTGAAGGAAAAGCCAGAGGGTGTGCCTATCCAGCCCCTTACTTGGATGAATATGGAGAAACAGACCCTGGGCTGAAGTAAGAATTTTTCTTTGAATAGGAAGGCTTTGATCAGTTCTCTTGTATAAAAATTATAATCACATTTCTGTATGTGAATGGTAACTCATTTTTAAAACATAAAAGCTAATGCTAAGAATCAAGAAATATTTTTATTGCTACAAGTTAAACTATTAAATGTGATGTCATCCTAAAGGAGCACATAATTTTCAATAACTTTGTACTTTCCACATTTGAAGGTAACACTTCTCCACAGTTATTAAAGACACCATTCTAATGTTGCATATTCTATGTTCTTTAGCCAACCTTTCTCCCTAATTACTTAGAAGGTATGGCCTTGATATATAAAATAAAGAAATCTATAGTGTCCAGTGAGGCAATTTGGTTCAGAGTGGATATTCATTGTTTTCATTACAATATTTGAAGCTTTTCATTGCCCAGTGGTATCAGCCTTCTTTGCTTTTATCAGTAAAATACTTACAATCCTTTTATCAGTAAAATACTTACAATCCTTTTATCAGTAAAATACTTACAATCCTGAAACTTTTTTTTTTTTTTGGTGGTACTAGAGATTGAACCCAGGGGCGCTCAACCACTGAGCCACATCCCCAGCTCTTTTTTAGAGACATCTTGCTAAGTTGCTTAGGGCCTCACTAAGTTGCTGAGGCTGACTTTGAACTCCTGATTCTCCTGCCTCAGCCTCCCAGGTCTAGCCCCTGGGATTATAGATGTGTACCACCATGCGTAACAGAATCCTGAACTTTCCTGTGTCCTTCCCCAGTAGTAGGAACTGGGGACCTATTTATGGCTTATTAGAATGAGAAGGTAAAGGCCACTTTAACAGTGGTCTCAAAAGTACATAAAGATTAAATCTCCTAATACTGAACTGTTTCTTCTTCATTTTAACTAAGATTTTATTCTTTTATTTTTCTTTTTTTCCTTTTTTGGTACTAGGGATTGAACTCAGCCTAGGGATTGAACTCAGCCTCACGCATGCTAGGCAAGCACTCTACCACTGAGCTATATCCCCAGCACCAAGATTTTGTTCTTTTTAAATATTACATAGAATGAATATGCTCAGTAGATGGGGCTTGGGACTTATTTGACCATACAGAAATTAGTTTTTATTGTGACAGCATTTGCCCTGTCTTTAGATTTAGGGAGAAAAACACTGAGTGGTCTGAGTAGTAAAAATAGTTAATGACTGAGTTATAGAAAGATACAAAGCAACAGAATTTTTAAATTAATTAAGCCATTTAAAAATTAATAGCCAGCTGAGACACCTGAATGCTTCAAGGAATGAGGATCTTCTAGTTCTCCATTATTGATAATTCCAAATTTTAGTCATTTTGGATTATGTGTTACACAGTGTTGCAAACTGTGGGACTCTAGAATTGAAGGGTATTTTATTTGACTATTTCCTAAGCCAGACATGGTAGTGTGTGCCTTTTGTCCCAGCCACTCAGGAGACTGAGACAGTAGGATCAGTTGAGCCCAGGAATTTGAGGTCAACCTAGGCAACATAGCAAGACCCCCATCTCAAAAAAAAATTTACTAAGCACCATAAGGTGCTTTGTATCATAAGGATAATTGTAATCAAATATTTCTGAGTAGAAGTATATAACTTGTGGACTTTGTGTTTGCCTGTGCTTTGCAAGGATCATAAATTGAAGCTGAATAAGCTGGTAGAGGTCAGAAAGCCATTAGAGCTCCATTCAGGCTAACTAACAGGAGATAACTTCAAGTTGTAAATCTCACTGGCAACTTAAATATGTCCATGTTATCCTTGACCTATTTCCTGAATAATCAAGGAGTAAATTTCTGTTTCGTAGCTGGGCACAGTGGCACACACCTGTAATCCTAGCACTTTGGGAGGCTGAGACGGGAGAATCGCGAGTTCAAAGCCAGTTTCAGCAACAGCGAGGTGCTAAGCAACTCAGTGAGACCCTGTCTCTATACATAAAACACAAAATAGGGCTGGGGATGTGGCTCAGTGGTGAGTTCAATCCCCAGTACCAAAAAAAAATTATGTTTTGTTCACAAAGTACTGTATCAAGTTCTTAGCCCAACAGTGAAGTGATATCTCTTTTTAAGCCTTTTCCTGGTGGTGCCTCTCAGCTCCAGGAACATCTCAAGAGTACATACTAATTAGACAATAAAGATGTTACTGTTATTTGATTTAAACTTACATGTTTTTTGGTTGTTTGTTTTTGTTTTTGTTTTCCCCTGAAGGAGGGGCAACCCTCTTCATTTATCTCGTGAACGGTATAGGAAGCTCCATTTGGTCTGGCAACAACACTGCATTATAGAAGAGATTGCCAGGAGCCAGGAAACCAATCAGATGTTATTTGGATTCAACTGGCAATTACTGTGAGCTCCAACTCTGCCTGAAGACAATCACGAATAACAACAGTAATAAAGACTGATTTAAAATTATGGAGATCTTTCTGAGGGCTGGGGAAGTATTAGAGGGTCTTTTGCTCCACATCCAGATTCACATATATCAGTAATAAATTTCTTAATTGTGTATTGCTTTCAATTAGCAAATACACTTCAAGGGAAAAAAGGACATGGACTAATCTGTTTTATGTTCTGGAACACTAAAGAAATGCTTGTTCACCCCAAGTGTCTGATTCTGCTAATATTTCCAGGAAACTCATTTCCCTTTATATCTGTCCTATATCATCATTTCATCCACCTGGTAAATGAAGTCACATCATGCAGTTGTAGACATTTTTAGATGTTGGATCTCTCTTCTGCAATTTTGTATTTGGTGTTTTCCCAAGTAGTTCAGCTAGCATTGGACCACTGACACGATTCTAATAATATATAATATTATTCTTGAAACTAAAGAGGAGTTGCAGAAAACATGCAGTGTTTTTCCATTGAGAAAGATTTCAAAAAAGTAAACGTCATTATTTCCCTTTCAAGGAAATATCTTTAATGTGCCACCAGCTGCGTTAGCCAGAAATCAATCTAAGTCTTTTTTTTGACAGATTGTGAGTTCTGCCAGTATGGAAAAGTGTCTTTTGCTTTATAGACCTCAAAAAGAGTTAGTTAACGTATTTGTTATTCATTCCTGATAGTACAGAGCCTGAAATCCTCACCTCTGACTACAAATAGCTTTGTTAAGTTATGCTTTGCATTTTCCAAAGTCAAGTTTCTACAGTGAGATCTCTTATCTCCTGATTGGCACCATCATATTTCACTTTCAGAAACCTGTTACAGTTCTGATATAAACTATTTGTAGAATGAGGATAAGAAAATTTCCCCCAATGAGTGAAGCATAACAACTATAAATTACAACAATCAGATTTAAGCCAATTCTGCCATCCTCCATGTCTTTATAAAAGACAGATCCTTTATTTGTTGTCCATGTGCAACTTTTTCATAAACTCTGGTTTTTTAACTAGTATAAACAAACAAGCCATGTGATCAGTGGTCTGTGTCCTGTTTTGCTGTGGTTGAGCCATCTTGTTTATAAATAATAGAGCTCTCCCAAATTTGTGCATAGACTTTTTGGTTCTTGGCTTTAACTTTTTATATCAAGAAGTTGTGATATAAAACAGCAGGCATAAATATAAATTGAAACTTTCCATTTTAGCTTCTGTTGTCTCTGGTAATGTTATTAGTTTGATGCATTCAAAGATTGCATCTTATATTGCCCGTGGTTACTGCTGTCATGTGTGTGTATAAATGTTTTCCTACCTTCTTTGCTCAGCAAAGGCAAGCAAGTAAAGATATATTTGCTAAGTGATCAGTGGTGCACATTTGGGGCTAGATTTTTTGGTATTTTTACGTAAAGAAAAGTGAATTTTGCAGTAAGGGATTGGCATGAGCTGGCTTCAGAATTACAATCATGATTTTCTACTTGGATAATTTGGAAGGTATCAGGAAATAGGTGCCTCTCTAGTGAATAATTCATAACAATTAACAAGTGAGGATCCAAAACTTCAGTACTCAGTTTGTCACATTTGCCTGTATGATTAAACGATTTGAACATTTTCCTCAGTTTCTTATGTGATTTTCTTGGATTGATTATTTGGCTGGGAAATCTGGGCTAGCATAAACAGCAGAAGATGCTGACTTCTGCCCTCATTGGCTTCTGTTTAGCAAGGATAAACCAACTTTATTTCTGGTCTTTTTATACTGACTTCGTAAATCCTAGAGTTAAGCTATCAAGCTGCCAGAGGGACTGTCTGGCACTGGCCAGCCAACCTTTACTGCCAAAGAACCCATTTCATATTGAGCTCTGCTTAATGAGATTGAGATCTCTGCACTGTGGATGAATTTGTGTGTCAGTGCTGCCCCCAACCCGAGGGATTTTTAATGATATTCAAATGTCCTAGTAGTTTGCCTTCATCATTGCAAACAATTTAATTATGCTTATGAAGTTTACTTACAAGCAAGCAACCAAGTCACTTTATTTTCTTTAGTGTAGTGTGTGAAGGAATTGGTTCAACAGAATGGCTTCAGAACTATGTTTTTCTAATGTTTGGTGAGGGGTTGGCAAGAATTTTAATGATACAGTGAAGAAAAGCATATATCTGTATAATTAATTTATTATGTTGGTGTATGGGCTGTGAGTTCACCTTTTAGTGGTCATTTGTCATTTCATAACAACTGTGCATTTTGGTTCACTGTGATGTTCTATATTTAGTGACTGCAACATGTTTATACCACTGATTCAAATTCCATCCATGATGAAGTTATACAAATAATACATATATTGATATCTTTTATTGCAAAAATGTAAATTTAAAACTTGTATAATGTTCTTGTGCTTTTTGAAATAAAATATATGTGTATATTTAAAAAGAAAAAAGGGACTTCTCATGTTTGGGGATTTGGGTTTGAAGTATAAAAATCTGTACCTTAAAAGAAGCTCTAAATAAAATTTTTTTTATCAGCCTAGGAGATTTTCATAAAAGACAAATTTTTAGTGTAAATGCATCTCCAAACTTTTTTTTTTAATTTTTTTTAGTTGTTGATGGATCTTTATTTTATTCATTTATTATTTATATGTGATGCTGAGGATTGAACCCAGTGCCTCACACATGCTAGGCAAGCGCTCTACCACTGAGCTACAGCCCCAGTTCCTCCAAACTTTTTGATCATATAGTCCATCATAAATTTTTTAGCATGTATATCAAATATATGTATGTAGGTACATGCATATATTTTATATTATTTTTATTAGTGCTATACTAATACACTAAATACATATTTTTATTTTTATTTTTAGATATACATGACAGTAAAGTGTATTTTGACATATATACATTTTAAAACAGCAAAAAAACAGGTCAAAGATCACGAGTCAGGTTTAAGTCAACCAAGTCTACTCCAAGATATATCAAAAACACAAAGGGAAGTTATAAGAGTGCAACAAACAAACCCATAAGGGTGTCCCAATTCACCTGATAGCAGACTCCTTGACAAAAACCTTACAGACAACAGAAAGTGGCATGAGATTGTAGTAGTGAAGGATGAAAACTGCCAACCAAGAATACCTAGGAAAACTTACTTAAGAAATGAAGGGGAGATAAAGATATTTCCAAATGTGAAGAGAAATACATCTCCACTAGAACTGTCCTACAAAAAATGCTAAAAAGTGTTCTTCAAATAGAAAGATGTCAGGGATGGCAGCATAGTTCAGGGTAGAGTGCTTGCTTAGCCTGTGCAAGGCCCTGTGTTCAATCCCTAGCCCTGCCAAAACCATCCCCCACCCCAATAAAAGAGAAGGAATTAATAGCAAGGAACCAACGTACTCTGGAGCAACCAGTGGATTAAGGAATAAAGAAGGAAATTTTAAAATAAATGAGAACTGAAACAGCATTCTAAAAAGCCTATGCAATACAAAAACAATACTGAAAGGGAAATTTATGGTAGTCCACACCTGCATCAAAAAAGCAGGAAGATCAGGGCTGGGGCTGTAGCTCAGTGGCAGAGCGCTTGCCTAGCACTTAGGAGGCACTGGGTTCAATCCTTAGCACCACATAAAAAATAAATAAAGGCATGCTGTCCATCTATAACTATAAAAAAAAAAAAAAAAAAGGCAGATCTCAAGGGACTAGAAAAACAAGAACAAACCAAACCCAGAATTAGTAGAAGCAAGTAAATAATAAAGATCAGGCCAGAAGCAAATGAAATACAGTTTAAAAAAAAAAATCAATGAATGAAGAACTAGTTATTTTTTTTTAAATATTATTTTTTAGTTGTAGATGGACACAACATCTTTATTTATTTTTATGTGGTGCTGAGGATCGAACCCAGTGCCTCACGCATGCAAGGCAAGCGCTCTACCACTGAGCCCCAGCCCCAGCCCCTGAAGAACTAGTTATTTAAAAAGATAAAATTGACAAACCCTTACCTAGATTAAGATAAAGAGAAGACTCAACATTAGAGATGAAAAGGGAGACTCTATAATACACACCACAGAAACACCAAGCATTGTTACAGATTATGTTAAACAACTATAGGCCAACATATTTGATAACCTAGAAGAAATTGGTAAATTCCTATACATGTACAACCAAGATTGAAGTCTGAAAAATAGAAAGCCTGAACAAACCAGTAACAAACAAAATCAAATCAAATTTTTTTTAAAAGTGTCAAAAGCTCAGGATCCGAGCACCAGGGCACGTACCTGTTATCCTAGTGACTTAGGAGGCTGAGGCTGAAGGATAACAAGTTCAAGCCCAGCCTCAGCAATTTAACAAGAATCTGTCTCAAAAATTAAAAAAAACTAAAGGACTGGGGATGTAGCTCAATGGTAAAGTGCCTCTAACTTCAATCCCCATTTGTACAAAAAAAAAAAAGGAAAAGTCCAGCACCAAAAGGCTTCACTATTGAGTTCTAACAAACATTTAAAGATGAACTAATACCAATTCTTAAATTATTCCAAAACATTGGAGAGGAGAGAATCCTTCCAAATTCATTCTACAAGGCCAAGACTAACCTGATACCAAAACCAAACAAGGATGAGAACACAACAAAAACTACAGGCCAATATCCTGAATGAACACACATGCAAAAATCCTCAACAAAATACTAGCAAATAGAATCCAACAGCACATTAAAAAGATTACCCCGGGTATATAAGGATGATACAACAGGCAGTTCAATAAATATGATAGAACATATTAACTAAGTGAAGGTCAAAAATACATGATCATCTGCAGAATAGATGCAGAAAAGGTATTTGATAAAGTTCAACATCCATTCACAATAAAAACTCTTTAACAAATATGATATAGGAGTGTACCTCAACATAATAAATGCCATAGATAATAAGCCAGCATCAGCATAATACAGAATCGAGATAAGCTGAAAGCTTTTTCTCAAAGAATAAGACAAGGATGCCAACTTTCACCTCTTCCATTCAACATCATACTAGAAGTCCTAGCCAGAGCAATCAGGCAAGAAAAAGAAATAAGGGCATCCAAATTGGAAAAGAAAAAGCAGAATTGTCACTGGTTGCAAAAAACATGACCTTATAGAAAACCTCAAAGATCACCAAAAAAAAAAA
>CM053401.1:79626131-79659925 GCA_028644305.1 Xerus rutilus | reverse complement strand
CATATGATCATCTAAATACTATATTTTACTAATATTTGTCTAACATTTTAGCTTTTCACATGTGTTGTACATTGTGGATTAATCTTGTACATTCTTTTTTCCCTCCTCCTGGCCTATCAAGTGCCTCAGTTTCTAAAATATCTCGAAATGGCATTATCAACACTTTTTAATGATTGTTACGGCAAAGATAAGAAGAAAATAGGAAAAAATGAATAACCAAAGAGAAAAACATGAGCCATGTCTCTTGTGAAATTTGATTTTAAAAAATAATCTGGAAGCTAAATTACATAGTAACAAACTAGATAGGACTTCATTTCTTTTTGACATCTGGAGCTTTTGAGAAACTTGATTGTCTAAGACAAAAGTCAACCCTTTTTTAAACTTCCTTGGTTCTATAAATGTATTATTAGTCAGTCACCCAAGCTCAAAAATATTGGTTCCATGGGCTGCGGCTGTAGCTCAGTGGTAGAGCGCTTGCCTAGCATGCGTGAGGCACTGGGTTCGATCCTCAGCACCACATATAAATACTATATGAATAAAATAAAGATCCATCAACAATTTAAAAAAAAATATTGGTTCCTTGTTTCTCCTACACAAAATCTCTTCTTTCCTTTTGCACTGCTTACCAACTTAAATCAGCCTCTCTGACCCTTGGAACAATGAATTATTGCAGTAACTATATCCATCCATTTACTAAGTACTTGCTAATAATCTACCATGTAATTTTGCTAGGGTTAGAGATTCAGCAGTCAGCAAGACAGAAATCTCTTCACTTAGAGTATAGTGGAAGCAGACATTTGTAATAAGGAATTGTAAGTGTTCTAAGTATTATGAAGGAAAATATTGATGTGAGCATGTAACAGACAGACCTAAGAGTCAGGGATGTGGGTTGAAGGAAGAATTTTATCAGCCAGAGATGATTCTGTATACTCTGCCAGATTCAGAGGTTAGTGGATATATTATTGCTATAATTAGTTAATAACTAAAAATAAAAATTTTTTTTTGTGGTGCTAGGTATTGAACCCAGGCCCTTGTGCATGCGAGGCAAGCATTCTACTGATTGAGCTATATCCCCTGCCCAAATAAATAATTTTTAAGTGAAAAAATAATAAAAATTAAACTTTTTTTTTGAACTCAAGGGTACTCGACCATTGAGAGACATCCCCAGCCCTATTTTGTGTTTTACGTAGAGATAGGGAGGGGTCTCACTGAGTTGCTTAGCGCCTCGCCTTGCTGAGGGTGGCTTTGTACTCGCAATTCTCTTGTCTCAGCCTCCCAAAGTGCTGAGATTACAGGCATGTGCCACTGTGCCCAGCTAAAAATTAAACTTTCACATAATCCTAGAAACAGCTTTATAAAAATCTTTTCAAAATACCTGAACACTAAGTAATTTTATCTTAAAGAGTCTACTTCTTCCTCCAGTATGGGTTTCTACTTTGGGTTCTCCCAGACTTCAATTGCTTGAGTACTTAATAGGATTCCTTCGTTGGTTCAGAGTCTGTTTGAACCATCTGAAGTTAGAAACATACAGTTATGAGAAAGAGATGTTTCAGAGCCCAGCAGGGGGCTGGCGTTGTGGCTCAGTGGCAGAGTGCTTGCCTCGCATGTGTGAGGCACTGGGTTTGATTCTCAGCACTGCATATAAATAAAAATAAAATAAAATAAAGATCCATAAACAACTAAAAACATTTAAAAAAGAGCCCAGCAGCATATAATTAAGTGAACAAATAGGATATCATTTAAGTATCTGTAAATTTAAAAAAATACACTCATAAATTAGAAAAAATATATCTTACCATACATTGGCACCTAATTTTTGGTCTAGAAATTGAGATTAGTGTAGCCACTACTTCTTAAATTGATAAAGGCTCATTAAACAAATGAATGTAAATTGTTAATTGTGCATCCAGATGAGTTTTTGACTTAACCTCTCTTTGCCTCAGTTTTGCCTTTTTTTTTTTTTTTTTAAAGGGAAGCTACTGTACGTAAAATCTTATTACAAAAGGTCATTACAGAGAAGGTTCTATGCTTTTTCTTTCTTTGTCTTAATGGAAGGATCATAGACATTATGCTTTACTTGGTTAATTTGGTTATAGTAAATTTTACTCAAAGAATGGTCTTTTTTAGTGTTTTCCTTACAATCTGGCAATGTAAGTTACACTGTACTTTCTGTAAGGGAAGAATTTGTTTATGTGTTGTTAGTGTTGTAGCCAGGGAGAACTAGATTGTTTACACTTTGATTCTGTTGTCAGTAACTGTAACTATACTAACTTGAAAAATTTCTCTTCACTTTTTTTTTTGTCCTAGGGATTGAACCCAGAGATGCTTTGCTACAGAGCTATATCCCCAGCCCCTCCGCTTTTTAAATTTTATTTTGAGACAAGATCTTGCTAAGTTGCTGGAGTCTCGCTAAACTGCTGCCTCAAACTTGGGTGCTTCAGCCTCATGAGTGGCTGGGATTATAGGAGTGTGCAACCATGCTTGGTTCCCTTCACTTTTTTTTTGGTACCATGGATTGAACCCAGGGGGCCTTAACCACTGAGCAATATCCTCAGCCCCTTTTATTTTTTATTTTGAGACATTGTCTCACTGAGTTGCTTAGGGCCTTGCTAAATTGCTGAGGCTGGCTTTGAACTTGTGATCCTCCTGCTTTAGCTTTCTGAGGTGCTGGAATTTATAGGCATGTGCCACTGTGCCTGGCTCTCTTCACTTTTAATAAATATGTTACTTTCTTGGATTTGTTTATTGGACTCAGAGATATTCTGTGCCTGCCAGAAGTGCAAATTGCCTCCTGTGAAAGTTTAAAAGGAACAATTTCAGTGTGAGTGGGGACTGAATTTTCATTGTCTTTTGCTATTAGCAAAAGAGGGTTATTCACAGATTGTTCTCTTCTTACTCTTTTTTTTTTTTTTTTTTTGGTGGTGGTGGGGCAGTTACTGGGGAGTGAATCCAGAGGCACTCAACCACTGAGCCACATCCCCAGCCCTTCTTTGTATTTTATTTAGAGACAGAGTCTCACTGAATTACTTAAGGCCTTGTTAAGTTACTGAGTCTGGCTTTGAACCCACAGTCTTCCTGCCTTAGGCTCCCGAGCTGCTTGGATTATAGGTGTTCTTGCTAACTCTTTTTTTTTTTTTTTTTTTTAATAGATGGACACAATGTCTTTATTTTATTGGTTTGTATGTGGTGCTGAGGATCGAACCCAGGGCCTCACGCATGCAAGGCAAGCGCTCTACCGCTGAGCTACAGTCCCAGCCCCTCTTGCTAACTCTTGAGTGGGGTTCTTGCTATGAGGTAAAAACAAAGACAAACTCCCATTGGGTTTATCCTATCATGGAACCTTATTTTTGCTTCTTATATAATAGATGCCTTGGACACTTAGCTGGCATATAGTTTTTGTAAACTTAATATTTATACCTAATCATGTTTTATTTTAAAACAGCAATTTAGATAATTTTTATAATTTAAAAAATGTAGTATTTTTACTTTTGAGATATATGAGATAGCCACTCTGCATTTCATTTATTTTTGTTTTTCATTAAACTTGAAAAAAATTTAGACATTTCTTCTGCCCCTACCCTCAGTATGTTTTTATTTGGGCCCAATAAATGTATTCAGAAGGTAAAATAATCTATTACAAGTGGAAAGAAACTTTTAAAGACAGTATGGTTACATAAATGACAACAGATAAAATAATAAACAGAATTACAGAATAAAAGGGTAAATGAGCTCTTTTTTTAAATATTTTTTTAGTTGTTGATGGATCTTTGTTTTATTCATTTATTATTTATATGTGGTGCTGAGGATCGAACCCAGCGCCTCACGCATGCTAGGCAAGTGCTCTACCACTGAGCTACAGCCCCAGCCCCTGAGCTCTTTTTTTCACTTCTTCTGGACTCTTCACATTTATGTTAGCCCTTGCTGTTGTTCCACAGCTTAATAATATTCTGTTCATTTGTTTTTCTTTTTTTTCTGTGTGTTTCATTTTGTGTAGTTTCTTTTTCCATATCTTCAAATTCATTAATATTTTCTTCTGGCCAGTGTAATTTTCATCTCAGATGAATTCTTTTTACCTCTAGAAAATGTTATTGTTATGTGCTAGCTTTTTAAAATAATTTCTTTAAATATTTTGGAATTTGTTTTGGGATATAGTTAGGTTATTTGGAAGTAGTTTCATGCATTCAGGGCTCTGAATATTGAAAGATCTTTTTTACTCTGGCAAGTGAGTATACAAATTATTCATAATCCTATATCAACTTCAAGAATGATTCAGCCTGTGCTTTCCAGTGGTTCTTTCCTTGGCCTTAACTGCTTCCTTTGTTGTGTGTGTGTGTGTGTGTGTGTGTGTGTGTGTGTGTGTGTGTGTTGGGGGGTTATGAGGATTGAACCCAAGGCCTTGCACGTGCAAGGCAAACACCATACCACTGAGCTACATACCCAGCTTAACTGCTTCCTTACAAGATGCACTGATAAGTATTCATCCAAAGTCTCAAGAAGAACTGAGTGTAGATCTCCAGAACTTGCTATCTGTGCAGTTCTCTTGCAAACTTGGTCCTCCTTGGCCTCCCCATACCTCTTAAATAACTGAGACTTGTGGGTCCTATTTGTGTTTTCCATTCCTGTGTTATACCTTAGAAACTTTGCTGGCAGTGACCTGGGGTAATCATAGCGCTTACTTCATTAATTTCCCTTCTCTCATGGATCCTTGTGCTGTGCTGCCTATTATCTAGTGTCTGCAATCCATTGTTTTATGTATTTTATCTGTTTTTTCTAGTTATTTAAGATGGGAGGCTAAATCTGGTTCCTGTTACTCTGGTGGCCAGGAACTCAAGTGGTGTGGTAGGTGTATTTAAATCTCAAAAGGGAGTCATATTTCTCACTTACACTGTCACTAGAAATATATGTATTATGTTCATGCCCAATATAGCTTCAAGTTTATTTTCCCTACCTTTAGATACATCATAAGTTTTTTTATGAATAATTCTAGGTTTGTACTCATTGAGATTAAATTCATGGGATAAAAATAATTTCTTACACTTTTCTGTTAAAGAGCAGAAACTTACATAAACTATATATGACATAAAACCATGGTAGTTATTTAGTCAGTTATTTGGCTTCTACCTCATATGTAGAAGTTTATCACTTCAGTCTGTTGAAATAGTGGTAATAGTCTTGTAACTAACTTTTAATCCTAACTCCTTTAATCCCCCATCTGAAACAGAAGAAAATTCATGTTCTTCTTCGTCTAACAATTAAGATTGTTATAGTCTTAATTCATTTTAACTTTGAGGATTATATCTTCTTTCTTCCAATAAGAATTCTTTTTCCATTTGGACCAATCTGATCATTTTTCTATGCACTTGTGTGTTATGCTCATTCATTCTTCTATGCCTTTGCTTCTGTCATCAGTTAGCTAGCTTTTGCTTTGAAACAAACTATTCCAAAATTTAGAGTCTAAAACAATAATTACTTAGTTGTTAAACAATTTTGTGGGTTGGCAGTTTAACTGTGCTCAGCTCAGTAGTTCTTTTGTCTTATCTGGGCTCATTTTTGTGAGGCATCAGCTAGTATGTTAGCTTTCTGTTGCTGTGACAAAATACCTGAGAAAAACAACTTCAAGGAGGAAAGATTTATTTTGGCTCACAGTTTCAGAAGTTTTGGTCCTTTGTCAGTTGGCTCCATTGTTTCTGGGCAGAAATGCATTATGGTGGAAGGGTGAGGCAAAGCAAAGCTGCTTATCTCCCAGCATCCAGGAAGCAGAAAAAGAGAGGTGATGGGGGGAGGAGGAAGAGGTGGAGGATGAAAAGATAAAGTATGCAAGGCACACCCCTAAGGACCTACTTCTTTCAACTATGACCTACCTCCTAATGTTTTCACCATTTCCCAGTAGTCTATTTAGCTATGAATCTATCAATGGATTAATCCATTGGTGAGGTTTGAGCCCCCATGATCCCAATCACTTCCCAAAGGTTCCACCTCTGAACATTACATTGGGGAGCAAGCCTTCAACTTCTGAGCCTTCGCTCAGGGTGGGGTGGATTCTAGATCCAACCATAATAGCTAGCTTGGGTCTCTTCTTATGAACCTGGGTTCCAAAACCAGCGAAGGAAGCCAAGCCCAATGCATATGTGCTTTTCAAGCTTCTGGGTTATGTTTGCTAATATCCCATTTTCCAAAGCAAGTCACGTGGCCAACTCATTTTGGGGATGGAGAAACTATTGATGGGAGATAGAACAGGTTGTATTATAAAAAGATACACATACAGGAATGGGAAAAATGTGTTGCTGTTTTGCAATTTCCCTAACTTCCTCCACAGATTCTATCTACTTCATCTAATATGCTAGATTATGATTATCCTACCCTGTATTAACCTCTTTTGTTCTGATTTGCCCTTACAGTTTGATGTTAACTTTTTAAACATTTTTTAACCTTTTAAATCCAGAGAATTAGGGCTGGGGTTGTGGCTCAGTGGTAGAGTGCTTGCCTAGCATGCATGAGGCACTGGTTTTGATCCCCAGCACCACATAAAAAAACTAAATAAACAAAATAAAGGTATTGTGTCCATCTACAACTAAAAATATTTTTTAAAAATCTAGAGAATTACTATTAATTTCTGTTTTTGTATTATGTAACCTTTATCAAAGAGTATTTTGGAAATACTCATTAACTTTTTTTCTTTAACTTGTTTGTTAACTCAGGGCACCACCATGTGTTATATTTCTTTTTTAAAAAAATTTTATTTCTTTATTTATTCTCCTTAGGTATACATGATAGCAGAATGCGTTTTGATTTATTGTACACAGATGGAACACACCTTTTCATTTCTCTGGTTGTATGTGATGTAGAATCACATCATATATGCAGTCATATATGAAGCTAGGGCTATGATGTCTATCTGCTTCCACCATCTTTACTGTCCCCATGCCTCCTTCCCCCTTCCACTCCTTTGACCAAAGTTCCTCCATTCTTTCCGTGTCCTTCCCCATCCACTTATCAGAGAGAATACTTGGCATTTGGTCTTTTGGGATTGGCTTACTTCACTTAGCATGATATTCTCCAACTCCATCCATTTACCTGCAAATGCCATAATTTTATTCTCTTTTATTGCTGAGTAATATTCCATTGTACATACATACCACAGTTTCTTTATCCATTCATCTATTGAAGGGCATCTAGATTGGTTCCACAGTTTAGCTATTGTGAATTGAGCTGCTATATAAACATTGAAGTGGCTGTGTCACTGTAGTATGCTGGGTTGTTTTTTTTTTTGGTACTGGGGATTGAACTCAGGGGTACTTGACCACTGAGCCATGTCCCCAGCCCTATTTTGTGTTTTATATAGAGACGGAGTGTCACTGAGTTGCTTAGCACCTCTCCATTGCTGAGGCTGGCTTTGAACTCGCGATTCTCCTGTCTCAGCCTCCCAAAGTGCTGGAATTACAGGCTTGCACCACTGTGCCCAGCTTATAGTATGCTGTTTTTAAGTCTTTTGGGTATAGACCAAGGAGTGGGATAGCTGGGTCAAATGGTGGTTCCATTCCAAGTTTTCTAAGGAATCTCCATACTGCTTTCCAGATTGGTTGTACCAATTTGCAGTTCCACCAGCACTGTATGAGCATGCTTTTGTATTATATTTCTTTTTACTCTTCTAGGTTTTCATTGCAGTTTACTGAAAAGAGTAGATGTTGAGTTTTCGCATCAACTCTTAGTTATTTGCCAGAGGACTATATAATTTCATTAAACCATATGAGAGATGAAAGACATTTTGCTTGTTAAATACTTGTTGAAAGATTTTTCTACATATTAGGAACACAAAGATGAGGTCTGGGGATGTAGCTCAGTGGCAGAGGCTTGCCTAATATAAGCTGAATTGAATAAGTAGATACTCTTGACCTCGATAAATTTATAGTCTGTTGGGAAGATAGTGTAAATTGTGTGCTTGCTTCTAAGACTGTTTCTCTGCTCTGAACCTAAATTTCTTCTTGCTCAACTCACAGATTAGCTGGGTTTTTACCATTGTATAGATGGGACACTCTCCTGCCTCTTAAACTTCTAGATTATTGTTGCCTGACCTATTTTGTGTCTGGCTTTTTCCACCGCTGGTTTATATAACTACTACCTGCTACTGTTCTTTTTATAAAAAATATTAATCATAGAGTACAAAAACATATGTGTGCAGTTTAAAGAATAATTACAAAGCCAAGTGTTCAAGAAAGAGAATATTGCCAGCATCTCAGAAGCCTGTTCTGTTCTCATCTACCTTCTTTACCACAAAGTTGTCATTTTTGTAATAATCATGTCCTTACTTTTCTTTATAAACTTCCTACCTATATTTGCATTGCTATTTAACATAATTGGATTGGAACATTATTTTTTATATGGTGCTGGGAATGGAACCCAGGGCCTTGCACATGCTAGGCAGGTGCACTAACACTGAGCCATGTCCCTAACCCTTGTAACTTATTTTTGAACTTTTTAAAAAATATTTATTATTTAGCTGCAGGTGGACAGAATATCTTCATTTTATTTTTATGTGGTGCTGAGGATCGAACCCAGTGCCTCACGTGTGCTAGGTGAGCATGCTACCACTGCGCCATAACCCCAGCCCCTTATTTTTGAACTTTATATATAACTCATATTGTGTGAATAATTTTGCCTTGCTTGATTTGTTTTAAATGTTATTTGTGAGACTCAGTTATATGTAGTTCAGTGTAGTAGTAGTTTCTTCTTTTCATTTTATTATAGTTTTTGTGGCAAATAGATAATGGCCCCCATAAATGATCACCTCCTAATCCCTGAAACCTGCGAATAAGTTACCTTATATGGCAAAAGAGACTGAGTATATGTGAATAAACTAAAGTTTTTGAGAGGGGAGGATTTTCCTTGATTATCCAGGTGGATCCAGTGTGATCGCAAGGGTCCTTATAAAAGGGAAGCATAATTTTGTCAGAGAGAAATAAGAAGACATGACTGTGTGTGTGTGTATGTGTCTGAGAGAGAAGGGAGGGAGAGAGATTGAGATTTGAAGATGTTATATAAACTGGCCTTAAAGATGAAGGATGGAACCGTGAGCCAAAGAATTCAGGCATCTTCTAGAAGCTGGAAAAGGTGAGGAAATGAATTTTCCATTGAGGCTCTGGAGGAACCATCGTCTTGCTTTTTAATTCATTTATTTTGAACTCAATTGAGGTCTAGACTTCTGACCTCCAGAACTGTAAGATTATAATTTTATGTTGCATTTGTCATATTTTGTTATGGCAGTAATAGGAAACTAACAAAACTTTCTGCTGTGTAAATATACTACATTTCATCCCTTCTTCTCTTGCTGGCCATTTGGGTTATTTATGGACAATGTGACTATGAACATTTTTTTTTTAATAATTTTTTTTAGTTGTAGATGAACACAATGTCTTTATTTCATTGCTTTGTATGTGGTGCCGAGGATCGAACCCAGGGCCTCACGCATGCGAGGCAAGCGCTCTACCGCTGAGCCACAGTCCCAGCCCCATGAACATTCTTTTTTATTAATTTTTTTTTAGTTGTAGATGGACACAATATCTTTATTTTATTTGTTTATTTTATATGGTGCTGAGGATTGAACTCAGTGCCTCACGCATGCGAGGCAAGCGACTGAGCCACAATCCCAGCCCCCTGTGAACATTCTTGTGTTAATTTGCTGGTGTACATGGGAGAAGAGTATAGGATATATACACAGAAAAGATATTGGGTCACAGAGTATGCATATCTTCAGCTTTATAACACATAACTAGCATATCTGCACTAGTGGTATGTGAGTCCTCACTTTTTAAAAAAAGGTATTTTTTTTGATATTAGCTATGATAATGCTTTCTTCCTTTATGTAGGCGGGTACTTAAAATTTGCTTCAAGTCAAGACACATTTGGGAACTAATTTGTGCTTTTTCTAGGGTAGAGATGGCATTGGTTTATTTTTATTCCCTTTTGATCAACTAAGTTTTGTACTAACTTTAAAAGCAAAATTATAACAATACAAATACTATAATTTATGATCATATTTGTAGAATAATAATTCTCTCCTGCTGACAAAGGCATTTTTACATAATTTTGGTAAGTACTATTATCTAGTAAGTTCAATTCTGGACCTCCACGCAAACATCATTTCCTTTCATCAGTATTTAACAGCACAGAAACTGTTTTGGACAGTATTATGTCTATGAATATGATTATTTCTCATGTTGGTGAAAATTAGAATACCTCTATTCCAATCCGGGCTATTGGGCCTGTCACCTAACTTCTCTGTACCTCATTTTCCTCATCTATTAAAAGAAAAAGGATAACAATGGTGGCTAAAGATTTAAAATGTTAATATGTTTTTTATATATATATATTATATATAGTATTTATCACAGTGCCTATCACACTGTGCTCAACAAATAGTATTATTTATGTCATTTTTTACAAACCTATTAAGTCAAGTTTTTAAATTAATTTCATGAAATTAATTATTTACAAGTTACCATAAATGGCATATTTGTTGCTCACTTTAAGTTTTTTGTTAATATTTTTTGGTTGTAGATGGATGCATTATCTTTATTTATTTATTTTTACGTGGTGCTGAGGATTGAACCTAGTGCCTCACGCATGCGAGGCAAGCGCTCTACCACTGAGCCACAGTCCCAGCCCTCACTTTAAGTTTTTATAGGTGTTACACATCTGGGACAATGGGACAAAATTTATTAATCTCTATATTGTAAAGCGTCCGTGGTAGTAAATTTACTGTGGTATTATTTTAATTTCTCAGATAATACTTTTATAGGAAATTCTCTTTTTTTAAAAAAAATATTGTTTTAGTTGTAGATGGACACAATATTTTTGTTTATTAATTTTATTTTTATGTGTTGCTGAGGATGGAACCCAGTGCCCCATACATGTGAGGCAAGAACTCTTACCACTGAGCTTTAGCCTCCCCATATAGGGAGTTCTCTTTTTAATTCTCATATCTCATTTAATCTGGTTTGTTTGTTTATTTGTTTTGGCGGTGCTGCATATCAATCCCAGGGCTTCCTGTATGCTAGGCAAAGGCTCTACCACTAACCTATATCCCCCCGCCCCGCCTCCGGTTTATATTTTTTTGGCATTCTTATATGATTTCGTCAGTGGGGAGGGGGGGTGCTGGGATATTCTACCACTGAGATACATCCCCAGCTCTTTTTATTTTTTATTTTGAGACAGGCTGGCATTCAACTTGTAATCCTCCTGCCTCAGTCTCCCAAGTTGCTGGGATTACAGGTGTACACACCATCCCTGGCTCTTATACAATTTTTTAAACATTTCCCTTTGTGCCTGTTATCATTTTTGTTGTTGCTGCTGTTGTTCTCCCTTTACCTTTTTCTTATCTTTCTATTGTACTTATGTATGTGAATCTATATAACTTAAATTACATGTAGTTTAAGGTCTCATTTTGAGCTGATTAATTAACTTCACCAAATACCTATTGATTTACTGCAAAGTGTAATAATTAGTATGGCAGAAGATATAATGATTGTGATATGGTCTTCTTGTTAAAGGTGTTTCTAGTCTAGGGTATTGTCAGTGTTTACTTATTAATTTGTTGGCTATTTTCTTCTCAGCCTTTTTCTATCTAGCAAATGTTTCAAATGATTTTTCCACCACATGTTATTTTACATTTACAAGTTGAATCTCCATTTAACATGTTCTGTCCATATTTTTGATCCTCTTTGGGTCTGTTTTGATAACATCTCCAGATTTACCATCATTGACAATTCATTAACATGGTATTTACTCCCTACTTTATTAGTCTTATTGAAAAAAAGAATTGAAGTGATTATTGACAGCATTGATTTTGCAACCAAGTTACATTAATTTTTCAGGTATAATCCATGATTTAGAATAAAAAGGATGTGACCTGTAGTCACATCCAATTTTGAGAAACAAATGCCCCATGCCCTGGTGTTTAGTTATCTATATTGCTGCATAGTATATTACCCAAACTTAGTGTCTAAAACAACAACATTTATTATCTTGCAGTGTCTGTGAGCCATGATTTTGGGTGTAATTCAAGTGTGTACTCTGTATCAGGATCATTTACAGACTGCAATCAAAGTAGTCCACAGCCATCACAAAGCTCAACTGAGGAAGGATCTCTTTCCAAGTTCGTTCTGATGGTTGTTGGCAGGATTCATTTTCTGTGGGTTGTTGGACTAAGTGCCTCAGTTTCTTGCTAGTTGTTGATACCTCATATAAGCAGAATCATATAATATTCTAGCAGAAGCTGCCTTAGTTCTTTGCCATGTGAGCCTTTAATAGGGCAAAATGGCAGCTTGCTTCATGAGAACAAACAAGTGGAAACAACTAGAAATGGAATGGGAACAAAATAAATTTTGCAGTTTTTATAACCTATCTGGGAAGTTACATATTCTCATTTGGCTATATTTTTTTTAGAGGCAAGTAACTAGTACACTACTGGGTAGTGGTGGAGGTGGGGCAGCTTTGAGGGAGGATCAATAGCAGGAGAAAAGGATCACTGGAACCTGTTTTACTTTATTTATTTTATTTTTTGGTACTGGGGGTTGAACTCAGGGGCGCTTGACCACTGAGCCACATCCCCAGCCATATTTTTGTGTTTTATGTAGAGACAGGGTCTCACTGAGTTGCTTAGCGCCTCCCTATTGCTGAGGTTGGCTTTGAACTCGCGATTCTCCTGTTTCAGCCTCCCAAAGTGCTGGGATTACAAGTGTGCGCCACCACACCTGGCTAGTGTTTTGTGTTTTTTTTGGTACTGGGGATTGAACTCAGGGGTACTTGACCACGGAGCCACATCGCCAGCCCTATTTTGTGTTTTACGTAGACACAGGGTCTCAACTGAGTTGCTTAGTGTCTCGTCATTGCTGAGGCTGGCTTTGAACTTGCGATTCTCCTGTCTCAGCCTCCCAAAGTGCTGGAATTACAGGCATGTGCCACCATGCTCGGCTCGACACAATACCTTTATTTTATTTATTTATTTTTATGTGGTACTGAGGATTGAACCCAGTGCCTCACACATGCCAGGCAAGCACTCTACCACCGAGCCACCACTCCAGTCCCTATTTCAGTGTTTTGAAGGACTTTATCCAGCATACCATTTTGTTCCATGATCTTTCCACTTAAAAGTTAGAGTGAGATAATGATAAACTATTTGTCTTTTATACTTACATCTGAGGGGTACCTAGTAATCTTATTTAAAATTCAAATTTCCTTTTTATTATAGTAAAATATATATGACTTACCATTTTAGCCTTTTTTCAGTGAACATTTCATTGATACTAAGTCTATTCACATTGTTGCCTATCACCATCATTCATCTCCAGAACTTATTCATCTTTCCAAATGGAAACTCCTTACATTAAACACTAACTGCCCATTCCTTCTTCCTGTGATCCTCTGCAGCTGCCATTCTACTTTGTGTGTCTATGAACTTGACTGCTCTCGGTATATATTATGTGTGGAATCATGTAGTATTTGTCCTTTTGTTCTGTCTTATTTCACTTAGCATGATGTCTTCAGAGGTTTATCCATGTTGTAGCATGGTTGAGCATTCCTTCCTACTTTTTACTTTTTTTATTTTTGAGGTACTAATAATTAAACCTAGGGTGCTCTACCACTGAGCTTCATCCCCAACCCTTTTTATTTTTTATTTTGAGTCAGGTTGTTGCTAAATTGCCCAGCTTGGCTTTGAAGTTGCCATCTTTCTGCCTCAGCCTCTGGAGTTGCTGGGGTTACAGGGGTTACAGGCATATGCCACTGTGCCTGGGGAACCAAGGGCCTTCTGCATGCTAGGCAAGCATTCAATCACTGAGCTACATCTCCACTCACTCCTTAACTTTTTTTTTTTTTTTTAATTTTTTAGTTGTAGATGGATACAATATCTTTATTTTGTTTATTTATTTATGTGGTGCTGAGGATCAAACCTAGTGCCTCACACGTGCGCTCTGCCACTGAGTCACAACCCAGCCCCCTCACTCCTTACTTTTTAAGTGTGAATAATATTCCATTGTTTGCATATACCACATTTTGTTTATCCATTCATCTGCTGATGAATGCTTGGTTTGCTTCTACTTTGGGCTATTTTGAATAATGCTGCTATGAATCTGAGTGTACAAATAATTGTGTCCCTACTTGGAATTCTTTTGGATGAGTATCTAGAAGTAGAATAGCTAGACCTTATAGTAATTTTGTTTCATTATTTGAGGACCTACCATATTGCATCTGCCCCATATTGAGTTCCTACCAATAATTTATAATGTTTCCAATTTTTCTTTTCTTTTTTTAAGTAATGATCTTAATAGGTGTGAAATGGTACCTCATTGTAGCTTTGGTTTGCATTTCCCTAATGATTTGTGATATTGAGCATCTTTTCATATATGCTAATCATCTTTGGAAAATTCAAGGTGTTGGTCCATTTTTTTTTTTGGTACTAGGGATTGAACTCAGGAGCACTTGACCACTGAGCCACATCCCCAGCCCTATTTTGTGTTTTATGTAGAGACAGGGTCTCACTGAGTTCCTTAGTGCCTCGCCATTGCTGAGGCTGGCTTTGAACTCGTGATTCTCCTGTCTCAGCCTCCCTAAGTGCTGGGATTACAGGCTTGAGCCACTGCGCTCGGCTCCATTTTTATTCAGGTTGTTATTTTGTTATTAAGTTGCAGGGGTTTATTTATTTATTTATTTATTTTAAAAATTTTTTTTTTTTAGTTGTAGATGGACACAATATCTTTAGTTTATTGCTTTGTATGTGGTGCTGAGGATCGAACCCAGGGCCTCACGCATGCGAGGCAAGCGCTCTACCACTGAGCTACAACCGCAGCCCTGCAGGGGTTTAAATAGTCTGGATGTTAACCTCTTATCAGACTTGTGATTTGCAAATATTTCTCTCATTCTCTGGATTGCCTTTTAACTCCGTTGATAGTGTCTTTGTGTGTGTGTATGTGTGTGTGTGTGTGTGTGTGTGTGTGTGTGTGTTGGGAGAGTACTGGAGATTGAACCCAGGGCCACTCACCTACTGAGTTATAGCTCCAGCCCTCTTTTTTTTTTTTTGGTACTAGGGATTGAACTCAGGGGCACTCAACCACTGAGCCACATCCCCAGCCCTATTTTGTGTTTTATGTAGAGACAGGGTCTCACTGAGGTGCTTAGCACCTTGCCCTTGCTGAGGCTGGCTTTGAACTCGCGATTCTCCTGTCTCAGCCTCCCTAAGTGCTGGGATTACAGGCTTGAGCCACCGCGCCCGGCTAGCTCCAGCCCTTTTTAAATTTATTTTGCGACAAGGTCTTGCTAAATTGCTGAGATTATCCTCACACTTATGATTCTCCTTCCTCTGGCTCCCAAGTTTCTGGAGTTATAGGCATGTACCACCATGCCTGGCCTTTTGATGCTCAAAAGGTTTTATTTTGCAATACAACATTTTCTTTTAAACTTTTGTTTTGGTGTCATATCAAAGTAATAAATACCAAATCCAGTGTCAGAAAACTTGCCCCCTATGTTTTCCTCTAAGAGTTTTATAGTTTTAGCACTTTTATTTATGGTTTCTTGATTCACTTTTAGTTTATTTTTGTGTATGATATAAAGTAAAGGGTGTGGCTTTATTCTTTTGCATATTCAGTTTTCCCAGCGCCATTTGTTGACAAGACTGTCCTTGTTGAAAATCATTTGACCATATATTGAGAGTTAGAAATTTTAACTTTTAAAAGTATTGCTTTCTAGCTAATTGAGAAAATATGTGTTTGCTGTAGCAAATTACCAGAAGAGGAAATCCCCACCAGAAAATAAACATCCTACATAGAAATAACCACTATTGAACTGGGGATATAGCTCAGTGGTAGAAAACTTCCCTAGTATGTACAAAGCCCTAAGTTCAACCCCCAGCACTGCAAAACACAAAAGCAACTACAACAGAAATAAATCAAACACTGTTAATAGTTGGTAAATTTCAGTGCATGTTTTTTCAGTGCATAATTGAGTATATATTTTTATAGAAATTGGATCATACCTGTGTGCTATATTTTTTATTTAAAACACAAATAACAACTTTTCATGTTTAAATGTTCTTTTATATATTGTCCTTAAATTTAGTTTTTATTTTCCTCAGTAATGCACATAATCTTAAAAATTTAATGATAGTATACAAGTTGTTATAGAAAAGGACATACTTCTGGCCTCCCCATCCTGCCCCATTTTCCACTGAAATACTCATTTTCAATACATTTTGCTTGCTTTTGGTGTTTACATCCATATCTTAAGATTCTTGTGTTGCTTTGGATTACTTTTCTAGTTTTAGTCATTATTTATTGGATTTCCCCTATGGAATAAGAAGAGTTGATTTTTAGACTACCCACTGTGACTGTACATGCATAGTTAGTTCCTTCTGTTTTTCTAATAATGTGGTATATCAATTAATTTTGGTTACGTCAGGGCTGAGGGTGTGACTCAGTGGTAGAGTGCTTACCTAGCATCTTAAAGGCCGTGGGTTCAATCCCTAGCACCACAAAAAAAAAAAAAAAAGGAAAAAATATTTGAAATTTTGGTTAGGCTAATATTCAGAGTTTGTTTATTACCCCTGTAAATCCTTTTGACAGCCAGGCCATGATGTATATAGTGTGAGTATCTTTTCTTTCCTGTGCTAGTTTTTGTTTTTCCTGGAGTTAATACTGTATTTTTTCCTTTGATTAGTTTTATGATCACTAATTCAATCTCAACTCTTTCATCAGTTGCATAAATCTCCTCTAAATACATTCAAGTTCGTGTAGATATTTTATTAATAGTGTCATCTTTATGAAATCTCTCCTGGAGACTTTTATTAAAAATATTTTTTTAGTTGTCATTAGATCTTTATTTTATTTATTTATGTGATGCTGAGAACTGAACCCAGTGCCTCACATACGCTAGGCAAGTGCTCTATCACTGAGCCATGACCCCAGCCCCTCCTGGAGCCTTTTGATCTGGTCCAGTTTGGAATGCTGTCCTGCTGGCCTGTTATGTAGCTGTCATCTTGAACTCTCCCTTTACAATAATATTTAGGAGATTCTATTATTATTTTTTCACTCTTGAGTTGAGTTCTCTTCTGTGTGGGTCTTGTGTAGTTTATTTTCTTTTTTCCTTCCTCCCTTCCTTCCTTCCTTCCAACTGAGCTATAAAACCCCAACCTCTTTTATTTTCTATTTTGAGACAGGGGCTTGCTAAGTTGTCTAGACTGGCATTGAACTTGGAATCTTCCTGCCTCAGCCTCCGGAGTTGCTAGGATTGTAGGAGTATGCCACTGTGTCTGGCTTCCCATGTAGTTTGCTTTCTTATTTAGGTTCTTTTTTTTTTTTAAATATTTTTTTTAGTTGTGGATGGACATGATGTCTTTATTTTATTGCTTTGTATGTGGTGCTGAGGATCGAACCCAGGGCCTCACGCATGCGAGGCAAGCGTTCTACCGCTGAGCCACAGTCCCAGCCCCTTATTTAGGTTCTTTTTTGGAACACATTTTGTAGTAATGTCCTGAGGAAAGGTATGGAAAGCAAAAATTTTGAAATCTTAAATATTTGAATATATTCTTCCTTCATATCTTTGAGAGTTTGGCTGAGTATAGAATTTTAAGTTGGGAATAATTTTCCATAAGTGTTTTGAAGTTGATGCCTTATTGTTTTCTAACACCAAGCCTTGCCATTGAGAAATCTACAGTCATTCTGATTCTTTTTTAAAATATATTTTTAGTTGTAGATGGACACAATACCTTTATTTTATTTATTTATTTTTATGTGGTGCTGAGGATTGAACCCAGTGCCTCACATGTGCTAGGCAAGTGCTCCATCACTGAGCCACAACCCCAGCCGCATTCTGATTCTTTTTGGTATTTTTTCTCTTCCTCCTTAGAAAATATGGAGAATTTTCTCTTCCTGAAAAAAATTGCGAATGTTCTGAAATTTTTCTGATTTGTTAGTTTCTCTTGTTGGATACTTGATGTATCTAAGCAATCAGAAAACTTGAGTATTTAAAAATTGGGGAAATTTCTTAAGTTACTTTGATGATTTCTTTACTTCTTTTTCTTCTTTTTGACCTTTTATTATTCAAAAGTTGTGTTAGGGTTTAGGCCTCAGGTTGGTTGTCTCTGTTCAGCAAAGAATTGAAGAGGGGGACACAAAGAGAGTAAGCAAGCTGCAGGTTTATTGCAAGAGCAAAAGTAACAAAGTAACAGACTTCTCTAAAGTGAGGGGGAGGTCCCAGAGCTAGGAGTCTGATAGGAAAGTACTGACTGTTCTTTTTATGAGCTTTGTGTTTTCCTCCCCTTTCTATCTCCTCCCCTCTTCAAGCTTTTCTTATTATTGTCCATTCGTACCCCTCACCAGGTGTCTACAGGTCTTAGTCTTTTTATTGGCTCCCTCTGCTTGTGTGCGGGACACTGAAGTGTGTACCTGATTGGGTTCCCTGCGTATGTCCATGCTGACCTTATTGGCTGACCCTCTTTGTGCTCTTACTGTCTGGACCATCCCCAAACCCTCTCATTTGCCATCTTGCCCTGACTACCTGTGCAGTTCTAAATCTCGCTTGAGTTATTTTGGGTTGAACCCAGGGGCATACTACCACTGAGCTACATCCCAAGCCCTTGTTATTTTTAATTTTGAGACCGGGTCTTGTTAAGTTGAGAGTCTCACTAAGTTGCTGAGGCTAGCCTTGAACTTGGAATCCTCCTGCCTCAGCCTCCCAAGTTGCTGAGATTACAGGCATGTGCCCCCACACCCAGCCCATATTTTCCTTAGAGAGTCATACATGACTATCAGTTTCTGAGAGCTGAGAGGGGGAAGAAACTGAGATATGCATATTCATTAAGTTATAGTTTACTTAATTTCCTTTTGTTCAGGTATAGTACTCTTTCCCTGACAAAGTGTGGTATCCCAGAGACCTTCTATTTTTACCTTTTTCTGTGTGTCATGTTATGGATTTCTGTTGTGGTGGGGAAAGGGCATTCACTTAGCTGTGTGTAGTAGGAGAGAAGATCTTGGTATCTAACATCTTGGGGTCCACTATCTAATCCTGAGCTTTGTGGATTTATGATATTAATAAGATTGCTTTTTGGCCTTCTCCATTCCTGATGTAGATTCAGGTTTCTTGGACTCATTAGATTAGTTACCTCTTGTATACCTTCTTTCCAGCTTCAACCCTTTTATTGTTGTCACCTCCTTTCCTACATGGTTTTTTCTTGGGAACTTAGGCTAAAGAACAATGCATGGCATATATAGTATGTTTTGGTGAATGAATGAAAGTTTCCATTGCCTTTCTAAGACCAACTAATCAGTCATGGTATCCTTTCCTTTGGGCCTACCCTCTGACATCTTTTGCAAGTTAGTGTGGCAGGTTCCCCTGGATCTCAAATCTTTTTGTCACCCTTGTCCTAAACCTATGCAATTACTCATTTTGGTATTTCCTACAGTTATTAGTAGAGTGCTCATCAAATGTTTATTTATTTATTTTTGAGACAGGGTCTTCCTAAATTGTCAAGGCCAACCTAGAACTTGAGATCCTTCTGCCTCAGTGTAGGAGCTGAGATTAGAGACATGTGCCACTGTGCCCATCCAAATGTTTGCTTTTTGAAAGAATGATTGCTAAAATTTCAGATTGTAGAATTTTATGAAAATGTTTACTCATTCAAGTAACTTTGTATGCCATAAATTAATAATAGTAAAAAATGATAAAATATAGCCAGTTGCAGTGGCACACACCTGTGTAATTCCAGCACTTTGGGAGGCTCAGACTGGAGAATTTTGAGTTCAAAACCAGCCTCAGCAACGGGGAGGCGAGGTGCTAAGCAACTCAGTGAGACCATGTCTCTACATAAAACACAAAATAGGGCTGAGGATGTGGCTCAGTGGTCTAGTACCCCTGAGTTCAATCCCCGGTACCAAAAAAAAAAAAGAGAAGAATTAAGATCCTAAAGGTTTTTTATATGTTAACTATTTTCCAAACAGAAAAACAAATTGGTAAGATGAGTGGTAATGTTTTACATTTTTCAAATCTCTTGGATGTCTGGGGTGAGAGAAGACAGCTGGATTCTTATAATTAACATTCAGTCTGTTGCAATGTGTTGCTTTGTTTGAAGTATATGAAGAAAATATGTCCTCATTCAGGTACACAGCTGCAAAAGGACTGTTTTGGTTTGCTTTTCATAAAATTGTGGGATTTTCTTAATTGAAAATTCTTTTTAAAATTAACATTTGAAATTTTGACTTTTTGTTGTGGTGGTAGTATTGGTGATTAAACCCGGGACTTCATACATGGTTGGCAAACACTACCACTGAGCTATGTCCTTGACCCTAAATAGACATTTTTTTTGGTATATAATTCTGAATTCTAACATATGAATAGATTCAGGTAACCCTCATGGCAGTTATAATAACAACCCCAGCCTCCTTTTTATTTTTATTTATTTATTTATTTATTTTTGGTAATGGAGATTGAACTCAGGGGCACTTGACTACTGAGCCATATCCCCAGCCCTATTTTGTGTTTTATGTAGAGACAGGGTCTCACTGAGTTGCTTAGTGCCTTGCCATTGCTGAGGCTGGCTTTAAAGTCATGATTCTCCTGTTTCAGCCTCCCAAAGTGCTGGGATTACAGGCTTGCACCACCGCCCCCAGCTCCCTGTTTACTTTTTATTTATTTGTATTTTTTAAAATATTTTTTTTAGTTATAGATGGACACAATATCTTTATTTATTTATTTATTTTTATGTGGTGCTGAGGATTGAATCCAGTGCCCCATGCATGCGAGGCAAGCGTGCCACCACTGAGCCACAATCCCAGCTCCTATTTATTTGTATTTTAATTTAATTTTTTTGTACTGTTACGTGAACCCCAGGACACTTTACCACTGACCTATATCTCCAGTCCTTTTGTTTTTTAAATTTGAGAGGAGATTTTGCTAAACTGCTGAGGCTGGCCTTGAATTTACGATCCTCCTATCTCAGCCTCCTGAGTCTTTGGGAAGGTTACATTCTTTTTTTTTTTAATATTTTTTTAGTTGTTGATGGACACAATGTCTTTATTTTATTGCTTTGTATGTGGTGCTGAGGATCGAACTCAGGGCCTCACGCATGCGAGGCAAGCGCTCTACCGCTGAGCTACAATCCCAGCCCGGGAAGGTTACATTCACCACCACTCCCTGCCCTTTTTATTTTTAGTTTGAGATAGGGTCTTGCTAAATTGCCTAGGCTGACCTGGAACTTGGAATCCTTCTGCCTCAGCCTCCCAAGTCTCTGAGATGATAGACATATGCCACCATGCCTAGCTTCTTTGGTAATTCTTTAAGGGCAGGTTTGCTGAAACACATCTTAATTTTCCTTTATCTGACGATAGCTTTATCCCTGAAGGATATTTCTTTGGATACAGAATTCTGGTTTGACAGTTTTTTATTTTCAATACATTAAAACATATTTTTTGTCTTGCTATCCTCCATGGTTTCCTTTGTTTTTCCTTTTAATTTTTTTTTTTTGTAGTTGTAGATGGACAGCATGCCTTTATTGTATTTGTTTCATTTTTATGTGGTGCTAAGGATGCAACCCAGTGCCTCACACATGCTAGGCAAGCACTTCGACACTGAGCTGCATCCTCAGCCCCTCCTCCATGGTTTCTGATGAGACAGTCAGAGTCCATTGAATTGTTTCCCTGTAAGCAATGTGTCAATTTAATCTGGATGCTTTTAAGCATTTTTCTTTATGTTTAATTTTTAGCAGTTTAGTTATAATATGTGTAGAAGTGAATATTGTTTTTGTTTTTGCTTATCCTATTCACTAAATTTCTTAAATCTGTTTCTTTCAGAAAATCTGGGAAGTTTTAGCTACTTTCCTAAAACTTAAAGTTTTAGGAAAGTAGCTCTGTTTCAATTTTTTAGCTATGTTTCAATTTTGTTTTCCCTCCTACACATTTTTCTCTCTTGCGACTCTGACACAAGTGTTAGAATTTTTAGTATTATACCACTGGTCCTTGGGGTCTACATTCATTTATGAAAGTATTTTTTCTCTCATTTTTTCCTGAGATAAAGTGTTTGGTTTCCCAGCTTGTAGGCTCAAATGAACCTCTCACCTTAGCCTCCTGAGTGGTTGACCACCACCCAACTCTTGTTTTCAGATAGAAAATTTTCTATAGATTTATCTTCTAGTTTGCTCTTTTCTCTGACAATTCCATTCTTATATTGGCCCATCTGGTGACATTTTAAAATGTCAATTATTATATTTCTTTTTACTAAAATTTCGATTTACTACTTTATATCTTCTGCTTCCTTACTGAGACTTATACCTTCCTTTCTATTCATTTCTAGGGTGGACACCTTCCCTTCTGAGAGAATTTTTGTAGTAACTACTTTAAAATCTTTTTCTACTAAGTGCTAAATGTATGTCATCTTGGCATTTGCACATGTTGAATACCCTTTTATATGTAAGTTGAGATTTTTCTTTTATTCAAAGAGTTTTAGAGTTATACATAGTAGTTTGGTTCACCTGGACAAACTCATACATGGCATGGAATTTGATATCAGTTCATGATTCGCTCTCTTTTCCCTTCCCCTTTTCCCTCCTGTTCTCCTTTCCCTATCCTGTTCTGCTTTCCTGGTTTTTTTGTATACTTGATAGTATTAGATTATATGCTCAACATATCAAAAAGTTATGTTTTGAGATTTGAGTCTTATTAAAATTCTGTGAAGAATGTTGGTATTTTTGTTTTAGCTCCCTAATTGTGTTCATGTTGCAAGTTTTGACTAGCGTTCCGTATATTTTGATTTTCCGTATATTTTGATTAATTAAGTTTTTGTAGTGATATTCAGACCTGTTCCAGATGTGTATCACTTACTGGCCAGTCAGAACTGGACCTTGGGTCTAAGCCTTAGTTTAGTTCCCAATGCCAGTGGAATACTGCTCTTTGAGGATTATTTAATTGATCAGTGAGTTTAAGTAGTATCAGTCTCATTCATCTATTATAAAGTTCCATATCAATCACCCTAACCAGCGCAGTGGCACATGCCTATAGTCCCAAGTGCTCCAGAAACTGAGGCAGGGAGATTGCTTGAGTTCAGGAGTCTGAGGCCAACCTGAGCAACAAAGCAAGACCCCATCTCAAAAACAAAGAGTTGAGTGAGGTGGTGCTCACCTGTAATCTCAGTGATTTGGGAGGCTGAGGCAGGAGGATTCCAAGTTCAAAGCCAGCCTTAGTAATTTAGCAAGGCCCTAAGCAACTCAGGAAGACCCTATCTCAAAATAAAAAATAAAAAGCACTGGGGATCCAAACAAACATACATGTCAACCACCCTTTCTCTTTAAGAGTTTTGGCAACTACTGATAGTCATTGCTTAGATTATTTCATTAGACACAGCAAAATGGTGAATTTTCAACTCTGTTATCACCATTTGGTTTTCTTTTTCTTTTTCTTTTTTTGGTACCAGGGATTGAATTCAGGGGTACTTGACCACTGAGCCACATCCCCAGCCCTATTTTGTGTTTTATTTAGAGACAGGGTCTCACTGAGTTGCTTAGTGCCTCGCTGTTGCTGAGGCTGGCTTTGAACTCGCGATTCTCTTCTCTCAGCTTCCCAAAGTGCTGGGATTACAAGCATGAGCCACTGCACCCGGCTTGGTTTTCTTGAAATACAGTTAGTATGGGAAAGGTAGGATAAACTTTAAAAAAAATTTTTTTTAGTTGTAGATGGACACAATACCTTTATTTTATTTATTTTTATGTGGTGCTGAAGATCGAACCCAGTGCTTCACACATACTAGGCAGGCGCTCCACCACTGAGCTACAACCCCAGCCCTAGGATAAATTTTTTTTTGGTACCAGGAATTGAACTCAGGGGCACTAGACCACTGAGCCACATCCCCAGCCCTATTTTGTGTTTTATGTAGAGACAGGGTTTCACTGAGTTGCTAATCTCCTCGCCATTGCTGAGGCTGGCTTTGAACTCACAATTCTCCTGTCTCAGCCTCCCTAAGTGCTGGGATTTCTGGCTTGCGCCACTGCTCCCGGTTTAGGATAAACTTTTGATTTAGTTTCCTTTTATTTATATGCAGAGTAATTGATTGTTGCCCTAGCAATTGTTTACAATATCTGAGTTGGTGGATTTTTTTAAAGTATCATTATTAATTCATGTATTTATACACACACAAACTTTTTTTTTTTGTTTTGGTACTGGGGATTGAACCCAGGCGCACTCTACCACTGAGCTATATCCCCAGTCCTTTCTGTTTTTTATTTTGAGATGGAGTCTGTCTGAGTTCTCAGGCTGGCCTTGAATTTGTAATCCTCCTGCCTCAGCTTTCTGAGTCTCTGGGATTATAGGCATGCAAGCACTGTGCCCAGCATACATTTTTATATATTGTGTTTCAATTCATTACACTTGTTATTTTTGACGCTGATTTTCGCTGAAAATTTCACGCTTTGATCCAGTGTTAGCCCCTTTCAGCTGGTGCCTGTGTCCTTTTGGCTTTTCTCCATTATTTTGGATAGAGGTGGATTTACTTACCCTGAAAATAATGAAACTTCAGTTTCAGCATTATTGTGTGGGCTTCTGTCAAGGTTTTGGGACCAAGGCCTTAGCAATTGGTCATATGATTTTGTAAAATTTGCAAAAGTAAGATTTTTAGGAGAGCAAGTAGGCTGATGGGTACTTAATATATAAGAATCAAGCTCCATAACACCTAGATCTAGCCCTAGTCTTAGGTATTTTCCTGCTTTTAAGCAACAACAAGATTTTAGGCTCATCTTTATATTTCCTGTTCCCAGTCTTAGAATTACTCATTTCTCCAAGTGTTACCAATTGGCTGAGGGTTCTCTTGCGCAATTCAGATAGCAATCTCAGAAGGCAAAGTGCAGCTCCATTACTGTTATCAGCTTCTGCTGGTATCTCTCAGCACTAGAATTAGCAGCTCTATACAGCTTTCTGGCTGCTTAGCATACTTAGTGTTACTAGCTCTTAGTACAGCCTGCTCAGCTTTCCCAATTTGAGTCAGAAATCACCAACAGGCTAAATAAAACCATCTAAACAATGTTTTATTGAAGCTTGTGCTACAGCACAAGAGAGACAGTACAGGGAAGGAGCTCTTCAAGGATAAGAGGTCATCTGCTTATATAGACAAAAACCGCTGTCTGCATAGGCTCACAATCGTCTGTTCATAAACCATAGAAGCTCTGGGTTGTATTGTTGTTCTATGAATATGTTCTGGGCCTGTGGGCCCTTGGTTTTCATGGGGTATGGGGGAGGTGTTGGAAAATCCTTGGCAAGTCCTAAGGGAAGCAGACTCTAGCAGCAAGCTGAATGGACTTTGGAAGCTTCTGTGCCTTAAATGGTGGTTGCCTAAGCACCCCAGAAGTTTGGTGTTCTCTGGAGCATCCATATTACTAGTGCAGCATTTGTCAGGGCAGCTTTAGCCCCAACTTAATCCCTACCTCACCTCTACCCTATCACTGCAGATCCAGCATAGCTCCTTGGTGGCACATCAGAGCAGCTGTGTGTGGTAACATATTTGCCAGAGGCAGTGACATCTACTCCTGCTGTCTTCAGGCATCTTTAGCCATCCAGGAAAAACAGCAATTTATATCTATGTACATAAAGACAGAACACACAAAAAAGCTGAAAACCATCCCTTTGGGGTAGGTTTGGACCCTCCCACAAGGAGTCTTGGTTTTTTTCCCTTAGGGAAATAGTATTTTGAATCCATAATCCAGATAGCAGGGCTGCTTAATGCCACTGACTTGCGTTACTTAGAGTTGTAAAATGTGTAGTTAAATAAAGATTACAATGTTGTTTATTTTCTTCAATATAAGATTTCAGGATTTTAACTTGATTTCTTTGACTTTTATATTTATATCTCTTTACATTGAAATTTTGAATCCTAATGAGTTAGTATAATCAGTAATTTGCTCCCTCACTCAGTATCATAGTTTTTTCTTGTCTTAAAAATTTATTCTAATTAGTTATACATGATAGTGTATTTTGACACATTGTACACAAATGAAGCACAATTTCTCATTCCTTTGGCTGTGCATGGTGCAGTCACACCAGCAGTGTAATCATACATGTATATAGGGTAATAATGTCTGTTTCATTCTACCATCCTTCCCATCCCCACAGCCCCCATCCCTTCCCCTCACTCTCCTCTGTACAATCCAAAGTTCCTTCATTCTTTTCCATCCCCACGCCCCCACTATGGATCAGCATCTGCTTATCAGAGAAAACATTCATGGGACTGGCTTATTTCACTTAGCATGATATTCTTTAGCTCCATAGTATCATGGTTTCAAAACAGTATCATTATTCTAACAATAAAACTACTGAATGCAGGTTTTTTTGGGGGGAGTACTGGGGATTGAACTCAGGGATACTCGACCACTGAGCCACATCCCCAGACCTATTTTGTGTTTTATGTAGACACAGGGTCTCACTGAGTTGCTTAGCGCTTCTCCTTTGCTGAGGTTAGCTTTGAACTTGCGATTCTCCTATTTCAGCCTCCCAAAGTGCTGGGATTACAGGTGTGCACCACTGCACCTGGCTTATTTATTTATTTTGATACCCAAAATTGAACCCAGAGGCACATAACAGCTGAGCCACATCCCCAGCCCTTTTTCATATTTTATTTAGAGATAGGGTCTCACTAAGTTGCTTAAGCCTTACTAAATTGCTGAGTTGGCTTTGAACTTGTGATTCCCCTGCCTCAGCCTCCCCAGCTACTGGGATTGTAGGCCTATGCCACAACATCTGGCCAAAATACTGTATTTTAAATATTTAAAGTATTTTAAGTACTTAAAATAATTATTTTCTGTGTGATTATGGCACAAACTTGGTATGCAATGGGTTATTATTTTGAGTTTATTTTAAAATTTTAGAAATTGTACCCCTTCCATTTTTAGTGTTTGTTTTTTAATTTTTTGGTGCAGTTTTGCATTTTGATTATTTTTCAGGTGCCACTATTCAATATCTGAACAAAATGGTAAATTTATTATGTGCTATGCAAGGGATAGCTGTGACCGTAGGGCATGATTGAAGGGAATTGCTGATATATTGGGTTTGGGAATTGTGTTCAGCAATTGGTAACACAGAAGTATTTAGGCATAGGTTGACCTTGTATTATGCAAACGTGGTTATGAAGTGTGGTAGCTACTGATTTGTTGACTTTCTGAATGCAATCATTCTTTTTTTTAATGTGTTTTTAGTTGTAGATAGACACATCATTATTTTATTCATTTATTTTTATGTGGTGCTGAGGATTGAACCCAGTGCTTCACGCATGTGAGGCAAGTGCTCTGCCACTGAGCCACAACCCCAGCCCAGAGCCACAACCACAGCCTGCAGTCATTCTTTTGAAGCTATTATCATTATTTGTCTGAACCTAGGAGCACTCTATCATTGAATGACATCCCCAGCCCTTATTTTTTTATTTTGAGGCAAGGTCTTGCTAAGTTGCTGAGGCTGGTCTTGAACTTGTGATTCTCCTGCCTCTCCAGTCTCTGAAATTATAGGCATGTGCCACCAAGCTATGTTTAAATCCATTTTCCATGATCATTTACTATATTGCTTTTTTGAATTTGAAGTATAGGAATTTTTAAAATCATATACAAAACATTTTCATTGTTCCAAAATGAAAACTGTATTATAAAACATTCACAGAAGTCTGGCTTCTGTCCTCATTCCCTCCACCGTCCCCCCCCCTTCTATTGAGTAAATGTTGGTAAACAACAGTTTGCAAGTTAGATTTGACCAACCATCTACACACCCCCACCGCCAAATGTAAACTCATTTGTTTACATATTGTTTTTGGCCTTTTAAAAAAATTTTTAGTACTGGGATTGAACCCAGGGGTGCTTTACCACTGAGCCACACCCCCAGTCCTTTTTATTTTGAGACAGAGCTAGTTAAGTTGCTGAGGCTGGCCTCAAATTCACAATCCTCCTGCCTCAGCCTTCCAAGTTGCTGTGATTACAGGATTGTACCACTGCCAGGCTTTTTATGGCTTCTTTTTTTGTTTCAGTGGCAGAGTTGTGTAGCTATGACAGTGAATATATATTCCCTGTGAAGCTTAAGATGATGTTTTCTGGCCTTTTACTGAAAAGTTTGCTTAATTCTGTTACAGAGAATCATTTTCATCAGTTTTTGACTTTTTTTCTTCTCCTTTTTTAAAAAATAAAAGCAAGTAGGGCTGGGGTTGTGGCTCAGCGGTGGAGCGCTTGCCTGGCATGTATGAGGTACAGGGTTTGATCCTTAGCACCACATAAAAATAAATAAATAAAATAAAGGTATAAAATAAATAAGTAAAAGCAAACATTTATACTCAACATTTACTTCTCTTATATAAAAGGAAGCATACTACAAACTCTTTACTGCATCTTGCTTTTTTTTTTTATTGAACAATATTTCCTAAAAATCACTGTGTTAATGTCTAATTCCTAGACTAGTTTAGTTTTCATCTCCTTTAGGATGTGTATTCCTGCTCTTCATTTGCTGCAGGTATGCTATTCTTTTCACTATTATTCTCCTTTTCTTAATTTGATCAAAAGCCCGTTTTTGTGTTCATGTTTATTTCCTGTGCATTTAAGTCCATTTTGTAACATTAAAATATGATTAGCTCAGGCTGGGGCTATAGCTCAGTGGCAGAGCACTTTCCTAGCACGTGTGAAGCATTGGGTTTCCCACCTTCAGAATCACATAAAAAAATAAAAAATAAAGTAAAGTAAAGGCATACTGTTTATCTACAACAAAAACAAAAAAAATTTAAAAAATATGATTAGCTCTAATGATGTTAAGGTAACTGTGTTACAACCTAGTAAACTATAAACTGTTGTTAATTAGGTACCATGTCTTTTTCAGAATATGTTGTATTCAGGGTAGGAGTCTATCTGGGTCAAATGCCATTGACCCCACGCTTACTCTTTAGTCTAGCAATTTCAGTTATTGTAAATAAATGTATGTGTTGTGACAGTGTCTTTGTTATGTCTAGAAATCTATAGTAAAAAGGTAATGTGCTTTTATAAAATATGCATTAAACAACTTTTGGAATACTTTGTGGGGCATTTCCCCCCTTTCCAATAAGGCATTCTAATTAATGTAGAGGATTAGTAGTGCTTCCTGATGTTGGAATGTTGTGTGGATTAATTAGCCCTGATATGTTGCTGTTTCTTTTGTTTTAGGTTAAATGGAAACCACCCTTGGGAGCTAGATGCCTGTGTAGCTGTTCTACCACATCAGTGTTTTGCAATGAGTGGGGGAGGAGAGCAGCCGGATATCCTCAGTGTTGGAATCCTAGTCAAAGAAAGATGGAAAGTGGTGAGTGTACTTCTCTCAGTGAGTGTGTGTGTGTGTGTGTGTATGTATGTGTTTGTGTACATGGGGGTAAATTTTGGTATCTTGGTAAAAATGCCATTTTATTAGGTAGTAGTACCTACATTGTTTATGTGCCTAAAACAGTTACTTTCTTATGGTTAAGTTCTGTTTATACTTGAATTCTTAGTTTTTCTTCATAAAGTAGTGTATCTTCCTAAAGTCTAGTAGATATGTTGAATAAGGTAAATGAAAGTGTATTTAGGGAAAGAACACATGAAAAAAAAATGTAGTGTTTGAAAGTACAGTGAACTGCACTTTCCTGTTAATTAAGGAAAATTGTAAGTATTTATTGTTCATCTTAATTGTTCTCTTTCATCTCCCAGAGTATTTTGAAGCAATCTTTAACTTTAGTATTTCTGTACATGCTTTAGTATGTATATTTAAAAGAACAGGACTTCTTTTTTAAAACATAATCATACTACTATTATCACCTAAAGAAGCAATAGTTTCTTAATATCACAGAATAGCATTTCAGTTTCCACATTTCCCTTATTGTTTTGTAAATTATTTTTGGTAATTTGAATCACAGTCTAAATAAAGTCTGTGTATTACAAATGGTTTATATTACTTATTCTTTCATTTTCTAGATTTCTCTTTATCTCTGTCTCTTTCTTTTCCTTAACATTTATTTACTGAAGAAACAAGGTAATTTATCTGCAGAATTTCACATTGGTTTAGCTATTACTGATTGCTTTCATCAATGTTAATATGTTTTTCTGTCTCATATTTCATATAAATTGGTAATTGTATTTAGAGGGCTGATTATATGAATTATGTTTGTTTTTTGAAGTGGGAGTCCCCCATATTTTCATAAATGATATAATGTAGTTTTAGCTAGAAGGGCTATTTTGTGATATTAGTAGCTATGATGTATATTGCCTAGGTCTGTTAATTCTTTTTGGGGGCCATGGTGGTGGTACTGGAGATTGAACCCAGGGATGCTTTACCACTGAGCCAAATCCCTAGTCCTTTTTAGTTTTGAGACAGGTTCTTGCTAAGTTGCCTTAGGGCCTTGCTAAGTTGCTGAGCCTGGCTTTGAACTTGTGATCCTTCTGCCTTAGCTTCCAGAGTTGCTGGGATTAAAGCCATGATGCTCAGATCTATTAATTTTTTAGAGATTGAAAATTGCTGATATTCTATCATTTTTTTCATTTATTAGTTGAAATATACCTATAAAGAGAAATTCCTATCAACTATTTGAGTAGGAAAGCAGCGCTTGCTTATCTTGCTTAGTTCCCTGGGACCCTCCGAAAATGAAGAAATTTACTTTTTAGTATAATTAAGAATCTATAGATTTGATGTATTTCAATCCATTGTAGTCATTGTCCTTATAGATATTCAAATTGTCTCATTTCACTTAAGGGTCACCCTTCAAGTTATCTCCTGAATTCCTTTGATATGGTCCTAATAGACTTTATTTTTTTAAAGGAATTGTTTTTGATTTCAGTATATTTAAGTATTTTTATTGCTACCCAGTCTTGTTGCCCAAAGTTTTGTTCCATTAGCAGGCTTCACAAAGCAATTTTAGTGGTTTCCTTAATCTGTCAGTAGACAAAGACCCTTTAACAATATCTTCTTTTCTGGGTTTTGAACCCAGGGCCTCACACATATGAAGTATGTGCTCTACCACTGAGCTACATCCCCAGCCTTATTTATTTATTTATTTTGCAAAAAAAAAAAAAAAAAGTTTCTATATTATAGTGTGTTTTACTAATCCTAGGTAAATCAGTAGGCTTTGAAAATTTGCTTCACCAAATATAAGAAGAGAACCATGTTATCAGCTGGGTGTGGTGGCGCACGCCTGTAATCCTAGCATTTTGGGAGGCTGAGACAGGAGAATCGCGAGTTCAAAGCCAGCCTCAGCAACAGGGAGGCAAGATGCTAAGCAACTCAGTGAGACCCTGTCTCTACATAAAACACAAAATAGGGCTGGGGATGTGGCTCAGTGGTTGAGCACCCCTGAGTTCAATCCCCAGTACCAAAAAAAAAAAAAAGAACCATGTTATCATCATGCACTAGTGCAGGGAGATTACAACAGTTGGTAATCGTTTAAGTCAGACATGAATGCTGTTTTGGTTTCTAGCATTGTTCTAAGTACTGTGGTAAGGTTGGCTCTTCTCCAGTAGATATATCAAAAGGTAACAAGTGAAGATCTGCCTAGCATGGCTGTTTTTCCTGATAATAAGAGCTAATATATTTGTGGTATTTAGGTATTTATCCCCTAATTTTGAAAGGCAGAATGGCTTTTTTTTTTTTTGGGTGGTGCTTCAGATTGAACCTGGGCCTTGTGCATGCAAGGCAAGCACTCTACCAACTGAGCTATATCCCCAGCCCCAGAGTGGCACTTTTTAATAACAACACAGGCTCATTATTAAGGATGGTATTTTAGTTACTTATTGTTATATAACAAACTACATGAAAACATAGAGACTTAAAACAGTCATTTTATTTTGCTCACAATTTTGTAGATTATAAATTAGGGATAAGTTTGCCTGGGTGGTTTGTCTTTTAGTCATACTAGCAAGATTGGTTGGGTTGGAGGATCCGCTTCCAAATGCTCACTTCTGGTACCTTGGGGATCTTTAGCTTTTCCACTATCCCCAGTTTTGTAGTTCATTTTCTAGGAAATTTCCTATGGCTATGACTCCTTTTATTTTTTATTTTTTGTGCTGGGGATTATACCCAGGGGCACTTAACCATGGAGCTACATCCTCAGCCCTTTTTTGTATTTTATTTTAAGAGTCAGGATCTCACTGAGTTGCTTAGGGCCTTGCTAAGTTGCTGAGGCTAGATTTGGACTCATGATCCTCCTGCTTCAGCCTCCTGAGCTGCTGGGATTACAGGTGTGCACCACCGAGCCCGAATATGGCAATGACTGTGACTTCTCAAGATGGTCAAATGCATTATATTGTGGCTGGGTTTTTTTTTTAAATGGTTTTTATGGGTGAATTATAATACATAATAGTAGAGTTCATTGTGACATATTCATACGTGCATATAACATCATTTTATCACTTTCCTTCCCTAGTACCTCCCCTTTCTCTCTCCTTTCCTTCACCCTGATCTTCTTCTTCTACTGGTGTCTCTTCTATTATTTTTTTTAAAATAAGTATGTTATAATTATACTTGGAAGTGGGATTCATTGTGGTATATTCATGCATGGACATTGCATAATTTGGTTGATTTTTTTTTTCCCCCCCTCAATCTCCTCTTAGTCTCCCTCCTTTCTCCCTCACGAACACCTTCCTCTACTCTATGGGTTTCCCTTCTATTTTTTTTTTTTAAATGATGTGCCATTATTTTTTTTATATCTTTATTTATTTTTTATGTGGTGCTGAGGATCGAACCCAGTGCCTCATGTATGTGAGGCAAGCGCTCAACCGCTGAGCCATAACCCCAGCCCCTCCCTTCTATTTTTAAGAGATCCTTTTTTAAAATTGTGACTTGCTTTCAAGAGATAGGAAACAGAAGCGACCAGGTAGTTAAGAGTTGTCCTCAGAATTGTCACAGTGTTCCTCTCCTCTGTTTTGTTGGTTAAATCAATTACAAGATTCACTCAGATTTAAGGAGGTGGGAAAATAGACTCTACCTCTTGATGAGAGAATGGCAGTATCACAGTTTCTTCTTTGATGTGAAAGGCCTTCTTCATACTGAAGAAGAGTAAGAATGAGAGGGAGATATTACAGTGGTCATCTTTGGAAAATGTACTCTGCCACAATCCTTAATTCTATTTTTTAATCCGTGTATCCGAATCTACTAGGCTGCCTCTGTCCTTAGCCTCAGAAGCATTGATGATGTCTGAGGGTTTTGTCCAGCTAATAATAATAATTTTAAAAAAACACTAATGTTTTATTTTTTCATCTGTTCTAATTAGTTATACATAACAGTAGAATGCAGTTTGACACATTGTACACAGATGAAGCACAACTTCTCATTCCTCTAGCTCTGCATGGTGCCGAGTCACACCAGTAGTGTAGTACATGTATATAGGATAATAATGTCTGTATTATTCACTAATGCTTTATTAATACTCAAGTGGCATTATAAGAATAAACTAATGGCAAAAACATTTACTGCAGCCTAATTTTTTAATTTTTTAAATTCTGTCATTTGATAAGGTTTTTTGTGAGGTAAAACAATAAGCCACCCCTCATCAATTCATAATTAGAAGGACATCCCTTTGGATTATTTGAGAATTTTGATCTTGTTTTGAGCAGGGTCTCATTATATTGACCAGTCTGGTTATGAACTTCTGAACTCTATCTTCCTGCCTCATCCTTCTGAGCAGCTGGGACTACAGATGTGCACCAATACATTCAGCTTATTTTTGAGTTTTTTTTGAGTCACAGTAGGCTTTGTTTAATAGACAAAATATATAGAATCATAAGCACCAATCATGGCCCAACAAACAGCAACATTTTT
>CM053401.1:79593160-79625631 GCA_028644305.1 Xerus rutilus | reverse complement strand
ATTATATTGACCAGTCTGGTTATGAACTTCTGAACTCTATCTTCCTGCCTCATCCTTCTGAGCAGCTGGGACTACAGATGTGCACCAATACATTCAGCTTATTTTTGAGTTTTTTTTGAGTCACAGTAGGCTTTGTTTAATAGACAAAATATATAGAATCATAAGCACCAATCATGGCCCAACAAACAGCAACATTTTTAATTGAATAGTTCTGGAGCTTATTTTTTAATCCCAAGCTCATCCTGTATTTCCTCAAAATATCCCCCTCCCTGCATCAAATCAAAATGAAGATCAGTTATGACATACATGCAAAATAGTTATTAAGCAACAACTATGTAACTGGGACTTTTACAAATGCTGTGGGACTTAAAGAAATAGGATAAATGACTCTTTGAAACTTTCTCTGTAGTAGGGTGGCACATTGACAACAGAAAGTTAAGCAACATGAGTTAAAAGGTAGTAGAACAATTCAAGTGGTGTTTAAGGTGTGGAATGATAAAATGATTAATTGAATGACTAAACAAATTATTCCCATAGAAATTCAGATGATAAAGAAATCAGCCTAGGTACAATAATCAGATGATGAAGAAATCAGCCTAGCTACAATAATCAATGAAAATTTGGTTGAGAAATAAGTAGGACATGAGATGGGGCCTCTTGAGGAGTTAGGATTTAAGATCCCATGCTTCTGGTAATGACTTCCTATGTTATATAACATCCTAGGGATTAGATAATGTAATAAGGAGAAGATGATCTAGGGTCAAAAAATGGAAGATGGCTGGACACGGTGGCACACGCCTGTAATTCCAGCACTTTGGGAGGATGAGACAGGGTAATCGCGAGTTCAAAGCCAGCCTCAGCAATGGCGAGGCACTAAGCAACTAAGTGAGACCCCATCTCTACATAAAACACAAAATAGGGCTGGAGATGTGGCTCAGTGGTCAAGTGCCCCTGAGTTCAATCCCTGGTGCCAAAAAAAAAAAAAAAAAAAAAGATGGCTAATTTCATGCTCTCTAACTTGAAGTATATTGCCTACTCCAATTTATTCAGAACCCTACAGGTCCAGTTGTCTCTAGCTCATCAGAAATTGTTTATGATACCAAGACAAAATTCTGATGTTTCCCAGTTAATTTAACATCTTATTAGGAAAAATATTAAATATTTGATGAAAATATTCATCATCAAGAGGTGAGAGGGATGGGTGCTGGCTGCTTACTCTATCTTCTGACCTCCCCTATACACATACATTAGATTGGTTCCAGGTGAGCTATCAATTGGCAGAGGATTTCATGGTTTAAAAAGTATGCAGGGGCTGGGGTTGTGGCTCAGTGGTAGATAGAGCACTTGCCTAGCATGTGTGAGGCACTGGGTTCGATTCTCAGCATGGCATATAAATAGAGTCCATTGACAACTAAAAAAATATTTTTTAAAAAAGTGTGCAAATGACTGCTTTAGAGTTAAAACAAAAAATTTCAGATACTGTAGTTCTTGTGACATTTCTGATACTGCCTATAAGATCAAGTTTTAAAATTGTGGCTGAAATAATTTCATTACTTTTTGTGGAAGACCTTTGGGAAAAGGTCTTGATGTTATTTTCAGGCTTTTGATTTCTTTTTGACATATACATAGTTAATTTTAACAATATTGAATATTTTATCATAAAATAGGAATTGTTAAATTATATATTTTTTCTAAATAAGAAATCCAAATTTGTTCCCAATTAGAATCTTCTCATAATTTTGATTGTATTCTTATTTTCTATGCAGTTGAGAAAGATTGGGGGTGGGGGCTTTGGAGAAATTTACGATGCCTTGGACATGCTCACCAGGGAAAATGTTGCACTAAAGGTGGAATCAGCTCAACAACCAAAACAAGTTCTGAAAATGGAGGTTGCTGTTTTGAAAAAACTACAAGGTAAGCTGCTTTGGATGATACACAATTTATAATTTGTATGATAATTTATAGTTTAGTATTCTTGAACCTTGACTACATTTTCTAACTGAATATTTTGGTGTCTGCTAGGTATAAACATGCTGAGCATTTTTTTTCTTGAAAATTTTATAACAGTAGTAATAGAAATGTGTGATTGCTTAGACTAATTGGATTTTGAGAATTCCTTTTCAAGGTAAGGATGAGAGAGAGTGAATTAGCAGAATCACTGTATTGCTTTAGAAAGGACTATACTAAATCTGCTATGGTAAAATTTGCTTTATGTTAAAAAAATCAATCATAAAATACTTCTGAGGTTTCTTTGGATGTTAAAAAAATCATATTAAGGAAGTTGCCTTCAAATCATACTGCAGGATGGTTTTAAAAGAATATACTATCCTTTATGTATCTATTCTGGTCATTTTCATTTTTGGAAGTCCATTTTACTACTCAGGTCCCTATGTTTTTACTATAGAGTCAAATAAGTTTTTTCAAAAAAATTATTTATTTATTTTTAATTTTTTTAGTTGTAGATGGACACAATATCTTTATTTTATTTATTTTTATGTGGTGCTGAGGATCGAACCCAGTGCTTCACGCATGTGAGGCAAGCGCTCTACCACTGAGCCACAACCTCAGCCTCTCAAATAAGTTTTTCTGATGTCAGTCCTGTCATGTAAAAAACCCTGAATACATTGCTAGTTTGTCTTTATCTTTGTAATATTTGTTTAATGGTACATTGTGATACTACAAATGTTAAAATGTTTGATCTGAATCAGAATTAAATAAAGATGATCATTCCACTTTGCCCTAAGCTTTCCAATTATCCAAGTTTCTCTACCAGATTGGTCAGTTGATTAGATCATGATCATAATAAAATTATAAATCTATTTAGTAATCACATTTAGTTCAAACTTAGCTTTATCACAGCATGGCAAATCAGGAAGACAGTAAATAGATCAGCACCCATTGTCACTACTAGAAAAACAAAGAATCAGAGAAGAAAGAATAGAGAAAAAAATGGTTTTTTATCTTTCTCATCTTTCCTCCTCTTTCCCATTTCTCTCATTGATGATCATTTCTCATGATCATTGATGATCATTTCTCTTATGATGATTTCAACTCATTGATGTAGAGGCCACAAACAAGTGCAGCTGGATCCCTTTTCAAAATCACACAGATCCCAGGATATTTGTTCTACTTCCAGCATCGGCTTGGCCTGGACAGTTTATCTTCACTTACCTTTCATCTGTTTGGCCCTGAGGAGATGCTTCAGTGAGGCAGGAGAGAGCTCTGAAGCCCCTTTAGGAGGTGTTCTGCTTCTTTTGGCTGTACTTTATTCAGGATTTATGTGATAAAGCTTAAAGATCAGTTTAGTGCCTTTTATAAGTAAGTTGGAGAACATTCGTGTTCTCCTTTACTTCTACTTTATTTTTCCTATTATTATCTAAATGTTGTTTTCTGTCTGCTTATAACCACATGATACCCTATCCCTTAGAATCTTTTACTTCACAAAAATGAATAGGTTTTTAATCTTCTGGTCTCTATTTCAATGAAACTGTCTTTGATTCTGTTCTTTGGACTTCTTAAGCCTTCTGCATACTTATGCCTTACAACTTCATTTTAGTGAGATTGCTTTGGAATCTGGATTCTTTTGAGAACATTTTAATGGGGCTCAACTGTTTTTGCCTTCCTAGCAGCATAAAGATTTAATACTAAATGACCCCAACTAAAAGATTTAAGTGTATAAGGAAACTGTATATAAATAGAGACTAGCTCTTTATAGGATTAGCTGATCTTAAATTGATACTCAGTTTTTGATAGCTGGTATAAGAATTTGTTTCTTTACAAGATAAAATGATATTTTACCATGAGTTTAACCTGGATCCTAAATCTTGGTCCTTTAAATCAATCTTCTTTCTCAATTCATGTAATGCCTTTTCTCAGATTCCCTCCATTCTCATTTATCTTTTTTGCAGTTTTTCCTGCACTGAACAGCCCTGGATTTCCTCAGCTCCTGAAAAACTCTCATTACTAATATTTCTTTCTTTCTCATTGACCCTAACCTGTGAAGTTTTCAGCATTTTATCCTGTATTTTCTTCTGGGGAATCTTCTCTATGGTACTCCACCAGATTAGTTTCTTGGATCTTTTTGAAACATTCTGGATGCAACTTGAAATACTTGATTGAATCAAACTTGACTCTTCAATTTTACTTGGTTTTTCCAAATGTGGTTGAGTGTTTTAGTCATTTGTAACTAAACCATCTGTTTTTAGGTCTGGTATTTCCACACTGAGTTGTTAGTCTGTAAAATGTCCCTAATAAGTAGAACCTTAAACTCATTCAGCTTTTTTGTTTAGTAACATTGTTCAGAGATGAATCTCTATATAACCATTTATTTGTGTTTCTTCTTTCTCTTCATTTGCGACTGTATTATCTTCATCTTTTGTCCATTTTTTGCTTTGAAATCCTGTGCAAAATAATTGCCTCCCTAGTCTGTTAAAGTCTTTTTTTCTTTTCTTTCTCATCTTAAGTAAATGTTTGACAGTGATATCCTACTTATTGTCACTTCTCCATTTTAATGATCTCTTATGCTGTGTCTTAATTCATGACTGTTTTTCTTTCTAATAAATCCAATTTTATTTGTAGTGCTATTAGAAGATTTAAACAACTTCTGTCTTTGAATCACTAGTAATTCTACAATACCTCAGGAGCCCTCAGTACTTATTAAAACAGTGGATTTCCATTTTAGTTTTAACAAAATTTGGTATGTCTAGAATCCTAAAGTGAGACAGGCAAATCTTAAATTATTTCCCCCTAGTTTTCTGAACACTTTATTTGAGCAGTTTTAAGTTCACAGGAAAATTGAGAGGTATAGTCATATAGACACATTCCACATAGTGCCTTCCCTATCATACACGGCCTCCCTCATTATCGACATTCCCTACCAGAGCAGTGCATGTGTTACTATTGATGAACCCACACTGACATATCATTATCACTTCAAATCCATAGTTTACAGTAGAAAACTGTTGGGTTACTCAGTGGAGTTTACTTTTGGTGTTGTACATTCTGTGGGTTTAGACAAATGTATATATAAAAGGGTGGATGATATATTACAATATAAAAAATACATACACACATATTTTTTCATTGCCCTAAAAATCGTCTGAGCTCTTTTTGTTCTTCTTTCTCTGTGCTCTAACCCCCTCTCTAATATTTTTATGATCGTCATAGTTTTACCTTCTTCAGGTTTTCATATAGTTGTAATTGTATGGTATTGGTTTGGTTCACTTAGTAATGTACATTTAAGTTTCTTTCACATCTTTTTATGGCTTGATATCTCATTTCTTTTTGCTATCAAATAATATTCCATTATTTAGATGTATCAGTTTATCTGTTTAACTACCGAAGGATGTCTTAGTTGCTTCCAACTTTGGGCAATTATGAATAAAGGTGCTGTAAACACCTATATGCAGGTTTTTGTGTGGACATAAGTTTTTAGGTCTATGGATAAATACCAAATAGTACTGTTGCTGGATTGGATAGAAAGAATATGTTTAGTTTTGTAAGCAACTGCTAAACTGTCTTCCAAAGTGGCTATACTATTTTGCATCCAGTGGCTATAACTGCATTTCGCAGTTAGCAATGAATAAGAGTAGCTGTTTCTTCATGTCATCACTAACACTTGGTGTTGTGAGTGTTCTGGATTTTGGTTATCTGATATGTAGTGACATCTTGTATTAATTGGCATTTCCCTGATGACATATGATGTTGAGTATTTTTTCAAGTGCTTATTTGCTGTCTGTTGTTCTTCCTTCTCTTGCCCTTCCTCCTGCCTTTCTTTCTCCTTTTCTTCATCTTCCTCTTCTCCTTCTCTCCCCCCGCCTTTTTTTTCCTTTTCTTTTGGTACTGAGGATTGAACTCAGGGACACTTTACCACTGAGCTATATCCCTAGTCCCTTTTGAGCCAGGGTCTCTCCAAGTTACTGAGGGTCTTGCCGAGTTGCTGAGGCTAGCCTGAAACCTGTTGTCATCCCGCCTTAGCCTCTTGAGTCTCTGGGATTACAGGCATGTGTCACTGTATTCAGCATCTGTATATCTTAAGTGAGGTGTCTGTTAAAGTCTTTTTTTTTTTTAAATTTTTTTTTTTTTTTAGTTGTTGATGGACCTTTATTTTTTATTTATTTATATGTGGTGCTGAGGATCGAACCCAGTGCCTCACGCATGCTAGGCAAGCGCTCTACCACTGAGCCACCACCCCAGCCCCAAGTCTTTTTTTTTTATTGGTGTATTATAATTACACATAATAGTGGAATTCATTATGTCATATTCATACATATAATGTAATTTACTCAATCTTTTGGCCCCTTTTTAAAAAAGTTTTTATTATTTATTTTTAAAATTTTTTTTAGTTGTTGATGAACCTTTATTTTATTTTTTTATTTTTATGTGGTGCTGAGAATCGAACTCAGTGCCTCACACATGTGAGACTAGCATTCTACCACTGAGCCACAACTCCAGCCCTTGGCCCATTTTTAAATGAAATTGTTTTCTTACTTTGAGGTTTTAGAGTTCTTTGAATGTTTGAATATCAGACCTATATCAAATAGGTCTTTTATAAATATTTTCTCCCAGTCTATGGCTTGTCATGTTATTTTGTCTTTCACAGAGCAGAAATTTTTGATTTCAGTGAATTGTTATTTTTCATGAACTGTACTTTTGGTGTTGTATGTAAAAAGTCAATGCCAAGTGCAAGGTTATCTAGATTGTCCTCTATGTTGTTATCTTTCTTGGGTTTTTTATTTTACATATAAATCTATTATTTATTTGAGTTAAGTTTTGCAAAAGGTGTAAGGTTTGTTGTGTCTAGATGCATTTTGTTGCGTGTTAATCTCCACTTGTTCTAATACCATTAACAAAAAAGACTATCTTTTTGCTAATCTATTGCCTTTGTCAAAGATCAGTTGATGATATTTTGTGGATCTGTTTCTGGGCTCTCTGTCTATTCCATTCATTGATTTGTCTATTCTTTTGCCAATATAATGCTGTTCTGATTACCATGATTTTTATACATTGACCTGTGTCTTGCAACCTTGCTTCATAGACCCTTGTTAGTTCCAGTTTTATTGTTGATTCCTTTGGATTTTCTACATGGGCAGTAATATTATTCTTCCATCCCATTCAGTATACTCTTTATTTCCTTTTGTCTTATAGAATTTCTAGGCCTTGTAGTATGATGTTGAAAAAGAACAGTAAGTGGGGACATCTTTGTCTTTGTTTCTGATCTTAGCAGGAAAGTATGTAGTTTCTCACCATTAAATATGATATTCACTATAGGATTTTTGTAGATATTCTTTTTTTAAAAATTTTTTTTAAAATATTTTTTTAGTTGTAGATGGACATAATGTCTTTATTTATTTTTTATTGCTTTGTATGTGGTGCTGAGGATCGAACCCAGGGCCCCACGCATGCGAGGCAAGCACTCTACCGCTGAGCTACAATCCCAGCCCCTTTGTAGATATTCTTAATCAAATGGAGGAAGTTCCTCTCTATTCCTATACTAAGAGTTTTTATCACAAGTGGATGTTGGATTTTGCCAAATACTTTTTCTGTGTCTATTGATATGTATATGTGAATTTTCTTCTTTAACTTGATGTGACGGATTACATTAATTGACATGTGTATGTTGCATTAGCCTTGCATACCTGGGATATAAATCTCATTTGGCTTTTGTGCATAATTATTTTATTCATTACTGGATTCAATTTACTGATATATATTTTTAGAATTTTTGTACTTATGTGCCTGAGGGATATTGCTCTATAGCTTTCTTTTCTTGTAATTTGTCTTCATCTGATTTTGGTAGTAGGTTATCTGCAGGCATCTAACAGTATCCCCTCAAATTCTATCTTATGGAAGATATTTAGAGAATTAGTATAAGCTGGGCATCGTGGCACATGCCTATATTCCCAGGATACTCAGGAGGCTGAGGCAGGAAGACTGTAAGTTTGAGGCCAGCCTCAACAATTTTGTAAGAATCTGTCTCAAAATAAAAAAAGATATAGAATGGGGAATAAATTTATTTCTTAAATTTGGTAGAATTCACCAATGAAAGTACCTGCACTTGCTGTTTTCTTTTTGGGAGATTATTGATTCAGCTTCTTTAATAGATACAAATATAGGCATATGCAGATTGTTTATTTCTTCTTGTGTGAATTTTGGCAGTTTGTGTTTTTCAAGGAATTTCTCTATTTTATCCAGGTTATTTAATTTTGGGGCATAGAGTTGATTATAGTATTCCTTTATTATCCTTTTAATGTCCATGTGATTTGTAATGATGTCCCTTTCATTTCTGATATTAACACTTTGTCTGCTCTTTTTTTCTTTGCTCAACCAGAAATTTACTGGTTTGTAAAGAATCAGCTTTCGATTTCCATGTTTTTTTTTTTCTTCCATATTGATTTCTTATTTTCAGTTCCATTGATTGCTGTTAATTTTTATTGTTCCTTTTTTTCAACTTTCTTTGGATTTTTTTTCTCTTTATTTTCTAGTTTCTCAAGCTAGAAATTTTGATTATTAATTTTTAGATCTTCTTTTCTAATGTATGCATGTAGTGCTATAAATTTCCCTCAAGACACTGGTTTTTAGTGTATCCCACACATTTTGATTTATTGTGTTTTTATTTTCATTTAGTGTAGAAGTTTTTAAACTTTTTAAATGAAATTTCTTTGACTCATGTTTTATTTTAGAAGTGTTTTGTTTATTTTCTAATTATTTTGGAATTTTACAGTTATCTGTTATAAATCTATAGTTTAATTACATTGTGTTCTGAAAGTGGACGTTTTATGATTTATGTTCTTTAAATTTGTTAAGGACCGCTTTGTGATACAGAATGTGATCTGTCTTGACAAATATCCTGTGTGTGTGAGAAGAATGTATTTTTGTAGGATACTGTTACTGGTTGAAGTAGTCCATAGATGTCAGTTATATCCAGTTAATTGGTGGTAGTGTTGAGTTCAGCTATGTTCTTATAGATTTTCTGCCTGCTCAATCTTCTGTTTCTGATAGAAGAGTATTGAGGTCTCCAGTTATAATAGTGCGTTTACGGGTTTCTCCTTGAAGTGGTACTAAAGCTCTGTTGTTTGGTGCATATATGTTTCTAAGTGTTGTTAAACACATACCACATTTCTTCTTGGAGAATTGACCCCTTTATCATTATATGATGCCCTTCTTTACTATGGATAATTTTCCTTATTATAAAGTCCACATTATCTGAAATTAATATAGCTACTCCTATTTTCTTTTCAGTTTAGTAATTTGCTTTAAGTTTATGTCTTTGTATTAAAAATGTTTTTTTTTTTCAGCAACGTAGCAAGACCCTGCCTCAAAATAAAAAATAAAAGGGACTGTGGAATGTGGCTCAGTGGTTAAGCACCTCTGGGTTCAATTCCCAGTAAAAAGAAAACAGGGGGAGGAAGGCAGCAGAAGAGTGTTCTGCATATATTTCTTCCCTGCTGGAAGCATCAGGGAATCTCCCCCCAGTATTTGCTATGAGAACCTGATTGACCTACTGGAGGTAAAACAGAAAATTGTTGGGGACCCCATAACTGAGTATCCATGGAATTTTTAACACTCTGATTTTCCCACACATAACTTCCAGCATTTCATCAATTTTAATTCAGATTTCCCTATCCTAACATTTGTTTTCATGGAGGTTTCTGCTCTGGTATGTTATGAGTCTGTATGTGCCTGTCTTTCCAATATTGGGGTGTGGGATATGGTTTGTCTTGTGATTTTACTTCTCTTCTTAGAATACTAGTGGGTTTTTCAGTCTGTTCAACTTTTTACTTGTTAGGATGGAATAGAAATTTCTAAGTTCCTTACATGCAGAAATAGAAACCAGAGGTCCCTTTGCCTTGTTTTTGTAATTATGAAAAAATTCCAATGTACACAAAAATAGAATAACATAATGAATATTCATATACCCCAAACTCAGCCTCAGTAAGTATCAGCATTTGACGTCTTGGTGCATTTACATCTTACCCCTTTATCCTTTTTTCCTACTGTGCTTGAAAATGTTTTAAAAGAAATTCTGGTTGCCATATCATACATAAATCCTCCAGTATGTATCTCTGTTTAGCAGATGAGGACTCCTTAGTTTTCTTAATGAAAATCTTTATTTAATAGATAAATATTTTTTTATTTTAGAGTTGTGTTTCCAGTCAAATAGGGAATCCATGAAATGTTTAGAGATATATCAAAATTTGGTAGGCTTTGCTATGAGAACTTAGTTGATGATTGATGATTTTGTGAATCCATTAAATTTTATTTATTGGAGTATAGAATGTTTTAGCCAATTGAGAAAGAGAGAATGTTATAAGAATATATTAGAAGTTGTTTTGGAGAAACAAAAATTTGGAGTATCATGGTATTTAAAAAGTGAAATAATAGCTGGGTACATTGGCACGTACTAGTAATCCCAGTGACCCAGGAGGCTGAGGCAAGAGGATCACAAGTTTGAGGCCAACCTGGGAAACTTAGTGAGACCCTGTCTAAAAAAACAAAAGAAAGAAAGGGCTTGGGTATATAGTTCAGAGGTGGAACATACCTAAGATCAATCTCTAGTACCATTAGAAGAAAAATAAAAAGTGAAGTAACAGAGTGTAAAATCTCTTCAGGTGACCAGTTTTAATAATTAGAGAATTGTTAAAGAAGAAGTGTGTTCTCTAACATTAGGGAAGCATGTTAGAGAGAAAGCCCATATTCCCTGTTTGTGTTTTTAGAATTAATACACTTCACTTTTTAGAATTGTTTTGAGTTTATAGAAAAATTGAGCAGGAAACAGAGTTATTACATATCCAGTCTCCCATCCACTGTTTCGCTGTATTATTAACATCATGCATTATTATGATACATTGGTTATAATAATGAACCAATATCAATACATTATTATTATCTGAGATCTTCAGTTTACATTAGATGATACCCCTCTTTTGAGTTTTATTCCTTTTAAAATAACATACACACAGTAGTATTCAATACCTAGCAAAACTAAAGGTTATTTCTCAATATCATCTAATATCTAACTGGTGTTTAATTTCCCCCATTATCTCAAAAATGGTCTTGCCAAGCACTATGATGTCTACCTGTAGTCTCAGCTACTCCAGAGGCTAAGGCCGAGGATCTTTCAAATGCAGGGGTTTAAGACCATCCTGGGCAACAGTAGCAAATAAAAAAAAAACTACAAATATTCTTTGACAATTGACTTGTTCAAATTAGGATTTATGTACAAGGAAGGCTCATGGAATTGTACTTGATTGACATGTCACAGAATTCCTTCTTGTTTCTTTTTCATTGTAACTTATTTGTTGAAGGAACGACCTTCTTAGTTTGGTAAAAAACTCCAAATTAAGGATTTGGCTGATTGCATCCTTGTGGTTCCCTTTTTTTTTTAATTTAGTTGTCAATGGACCCTTATTTTTATTTATTTATTTATATGTAGTGCTGAGGATTGAACCCAGTGCCTCACACATTCTAGGCAAGCGCTGTACAACTGAGCCACCACCCCAGCCCCCTTGTGGTGCCTTTTAACATGTCTATTTTCTTCTCTTTTCTTTTTTTTTTTTTTTTTTTTTAACATTTTTTAGTTGTAGATGGACACAATACCTTTATTTATTTATTTTATGTGGTGCTGAGGATTGAACCCAGTGCCTCACACATGTGAGTCAAGCACTCTACCACTGAGCCACAACCCCAGCCCCTCTTTCTATTTTCTTTATTTCCTTTGATCTACTTGTTAGGTCTAGAGGCTTAAGGGGTTTATGTTGCTGTTGTTGTTTGGCAAGAATACATTATCTAGATTAATTGACATTGGGGATTATGAAATGATTATTTTTCTGATATTTTTATTTATTATAAACTTCTTAATTGAAATTATTCTACAAAGTAGAACTTTATTCCATCAACTATTTGTTTCCCCTGAAATATACTTACTATAAGAAGGGCAGGATAAAGGCTTGGTTTTCCTTTGTCAATTTTCAGACTGATGAGTTGTGTTCTTAAATGATCACTGAATTGTTTATTTGTTTTGAGGATCATTAAGAACTTGTGGATTTGCATATATTGTTTCAAACCTTTTTAGCCATTTCCTTTCAGTGTTCAAATTTTATGTTATTGGAAGCCTATTCAAGTTGGCATCAGTGTCCTTCTGTAATGCCAGTGTTCTTTGATATCATCATTCTTTTTTTTTTTATATTTATTTTTTAGTTGTGGGTGGACAGAATATCTTTATTTTATTTTTATGTGGTGCTGAGAATCGAACCCAGTGCCTCTCGCATGCTAGGTGAGCACGCTACCACTGCGCCATAACCCCAGCCCCGATATCATCATTCTTGTTTCTGCTGCAGCAAAGTGTTCTAGGTTTTTCTTAAACTTTCCCTATGCTATGGTTAGAATCTTCCCAGTACTATAGTTAGAATCAGGAGCCTTATATTGGGAATGTATACAAGGCCTAGTGGCCTTGTATTTTCTATATGAAATACAAGCCTTGTATATGGCCACTAGGGTACTAGTTGCTGTTAACATATTTCTCTAAGTAGGTTTTAATAAGTACTGTATTTTTACTTATTTATTCTTTTGTGCACTTTTCAAAATGTATTATTATATTTACTTTCTTTGTATTGGGAATCAAATCCAGGGCCTTGTACTTGTTAGGCAAGCACTCTAACCATTGAGCTGCATCTCCAACTCCATGTTATTTTATTTTTAAAACTAAATTTGTGTTATCTTTTAAATTGCATGTTTGTTAAAGGGCAGGGATTATATATATTTAAACTTGACATTTATATATTCCTCAGTGACAAAATGATCGCCCAATGTAGTTTTATATTTGGTGGTAGCATACATTTGTAAATGAATGTGGGAGCATAGTATAACAGCTCTTCTATTTCTAGTTATTTTCTTCATAAGCTTCATTGTTGATATTTTTAACCAAGGAAAAGAAATATTGAGGTTCTGGAATAATTTTTTTAAAAGTACTGTAAAAAACAATTGATATAGTCACCTGTGGATGAATAGGGCTTAGACTCTTAAGACTATGTGGAGATTCAACTCTGCATAGTAATGGAAGACAATCACTTGGATCTTTCAGAAAATAAATTTCTCTTTAAAAATTTGAGTTTTTTTGCATATAGGTGGGCCTAATGTTTTGAGAATTCAAAATGCTATAAAATTGCTACTATTTATACTTAGTATTATCTTTTTTATCAAAGGAAGTCTTCTTGGGATCTTTTAAAATTTATACATTGTTCATTTACTTCCATTTGTTACATAAATGTGTATGTAAGTGTAATAAAATATTTTTTACCAATATTCTGTAGATCTGATTTCTAACATTTATATATGTGCTGTCTCATAAAATGTTCAATCTAATGAAGTTTGTTGTATTTAAAAATTACTGCTGAAGTCATTGAGTGACTAGAAAGTTGTTCAGCCTTTCTGTCCTGTATTAGCTTCTTATTTCATGTTGTGAATGATCAGCATTATTTCTTGGATTCTCAAAGCACCAACATGAGGAAAACTGAGGTTTTCCTGTTTGCATATTCCTTTGGATATGGAGGTAACTAATTAAAGGATTATTTAACTATTTTAAAAAATTTTCGTTACAGCTTCCGAAAGCAGGTGAAGATCCTAGTAATATCAGGGAATAATAAATAACCACTGATAACTAAATTATTTTATTTATTTGTTTGTTTGTTTTTGTGGTGCTGGAGAATGAACTCATGGCCTTGTGCATGCAAGACAAGTGCTCTACCACTGAGCTATGTCCCCAGCCCCAAAATAATTTTTATTCTCAAGTAAGATAGTTGGGAATTAATTTGTCATTCCCATGAAAATGCAGGGTAAAACTATATTTTTTATTTATATCCCATAAAGAGGAAAATGATTTTGTTTTGATTTGGGGGACCTTTTTTTACTCTGCAATACTGGTCCTGGATTTTATTTTTGCTTTGTAGGCTGTAGGACACAAACTGAGAGTTGGAAAGAAGGGTTGCTATTAGAGGACAGCAACTGCACCTGTTCTGCCTTCCTTGCTTGAAGTCTCCAGCTACTGCTGCAAAGTATGACTACTCCCTTTACCAGTCATAAGCATATAAGAAACATGTAATTTCTGGATTGGACCATTAGTCTGTCCAGTTACAGAAGACTATCTAGGAAAGTTACTTCAAAGGGACCTTTTGATTGGAGAGCATTGTAGTTGCACTCTGGGAACTGAAAGGTTAGGGATATACCCTTGTTTCTCATTAAATCTCTTATGCTTTTGTAAATCTATAATCTACTTATTTGTTTGTTTCAACCTATGCATTTTTTTCCCTTAAAGTAACTTTTACTTGCCCATCAAAGGATGTTAGTAGAACTTTAGTTTTTGTTTAGAGTGTTTTTTCTTTTCTTTTCTTTCTTTTTTTGGAATGCTGGGGATTGAACCCAGGACCTTGCATATGCTAGGCAGTTACTTTACACCGAACTACATTTGCCATACCCAGAATGTTCATTTTAACATTTCTTTACTTGGAAGATTTAGAATTTTCTGCAGGCTTGGGAATTTGTTCTCATTAGAGTTTAGAAAAATGATACATAGGACATCAAGTAAGTCTATATTATTTTAAGGAGCAGAGATCCATTTCCTTGAAACGGAATATAATGCATGTTTGTGTGTTTTTGCACACACACACACACACACACACAAACACAAACACACCTGTATTTATATATGTTCTGTATGCACAAACATACATAACTTAAGAAGCCCTTGAAGGATTTGAAATTAAAGAGGTCAGAGAAATAGATGATCTTTTACTTTTCTTTTTATACCTTCTGGTGCTTAAGAAATTTAAAAGAATAATATACATTCTTTCATAATAAAGTGGACTACAAGGGTAATTATAATATCTTCAACATCCACTTTATCTTCTTTTTGAATTTGCATTATGCTTGAAAATAGCAAAATATAGTATCATGTAATTAAAAGTATCATATAATTAAAAACTATTTGGGAGTATGAACTTACTTTATAAATAGTTGGTAGTATCTTATTTGTGGGAAGATCTATAGTAGTATTTTGAGTGCTAACTATATGATAGGAACAGGACTCCTGAATGTTAGGACCATTCATACTTTATCTTGTTTTTTGTTTGTTTTGCAGTGTTGAATCCAGAGGCACTTTACCACTGAGCCACATCCCCATCTCTTTTATTTTTTACTTTGAAACAGGGTCGTACATAGTTGCCCAAGCTGGCCTCAAACTCGTGATCCTCTGGCCGTAGCCTCCCAAGTCACTGGGATCATAGGCATGCACTACTACACCTGGCTTTATCTCTTTGTTTAAGCAGAGCATAGATTTATTGAAAGTGAAAGTAACACTCCATAAAGAGCGGAGTGGACTAAGCAAGAAAGAAATTGGCTCAAGTACTAAGCAAGAAAGAAATTGGCTCAGGGACCCCATGTCTGGGCAAGTCTTGTCTTATGTGCTGAACTGTGCCTTGTTTCCCTTCCATGTAGCCTGATTGAAGACCTTACCCTATTCGTTCCTATTGGTTACTTTATTTTCACCTAATTAGAATATAGAATTTATGAAGGAATTGTTGTAGTAACAGGACTGTACAGAACTTGTGGTGGGAGTTGCTGTGGTGATAAAGCCCTCCATGGTGGGAGTTGCCATGGTAATGGGACTTATTGCAAATAAAGACATGATGACTCATCTCCTGGTCTTGTATTCCAGTTAGCATTTTTCTTGTACCCTGCTTCCACCATCTTAATATTCCTAAACTTCTACCTCATTTTCCCCTGGGAAACATGACCCCAAAATTCTTTTTAGGTGGCTGAGGGGCTGGAGGGCTCATCTTCTCTAGTTGCTTTAGGCTGGCTGGGGGCTGTTGTCTTTCCCTAATTGGGAATCATGAAATTTTCACCCTATGTGGTCAAAGACAAAACAGCAGGATACTTGGGTCCATTTGTGGAATTGGTTTGAAGCCCTGCCTTACCACCAGCTGGAGTTTGATATCCTCTCCTGGCTGGCTCCTCAAATGATGCCAGTGGGGTGTTCATTTGGGGTCCAGGTTCTTGGCATTCTGAACAAAGAATTGAGCAAGATATATGGAAGTAACAGGCAGAAGTAACAACAGAGCATAGATTCGTTAAAAGTGAAAGTGAAAGTAATACTGCATAAAGTAGAGCAGAGTGGGCCAAGTGAGAGATGCCTTGTCTTATTTTTATATCATATGTAGCTAATATCCAGTTCATGTATAAGACCTCCCTTCATTTTTTAACATGCCTTCTTAAGAGCATAAGTGTTCATCATAAAAAACTTAAACACAATAGAAAAATGAAAAGTAATGTCTTTTCTCTAAGCCCCTTACTTTCCTTCTCCAAAGCTTACTACTGTTACTAGTTTCTTGTGTGTGTGTGGTTTTTTTTTTTGCAGAAATGTTCTGTGCATATTTTAATCATATCTATGTATCTATACATACATAAATCATGTATACAAAATAATATATAATAACATATATAATTACATGTATATGTATACAATATCCCTCCCTTACCCAACCCCTTACAGTTACACACACTCTTTTGCAATTTGATGTGACCCCTTAGTTTAATCAGTAAGACTCATTTTCTGCTTACCTTACTGGTCTGCAACTGGAGTGATCCTTTATACATATTGATCACACTTCCCAATTCTTGCTAAAACAATTTAAGGTCTTTGTTTCTCAGGTAAAGTTCGCACACTTTAACATGGCATACAAGACACTGAACTAACCCCTGCCTGCTTTCCCTGTTACTTCTCTTGGAACTGTCAGGCTTACACTTAACATGCTGATCATCCTGAACTTTTTTCAGTTTCTTAAAGTTTATAGCCCCACATCTGCAAACTGCTACCTTTGGCTCCCAGTTTGGATAACTCTTGCTATTTTTTCATCTTTTAAAAAATGTGTTATGTATAATATTCCTAGTAAAAATTATAAAATTATATGTGAAATGATTCAAAGAAATAAAGCACAATTAAGAACTTCACTTTTTTCATAAACATGATGTCCAAAAGTTATATACGCTTAAAAAAGGGGATTCTTTTCCCCCTTTTCCCAGTAAGACTAAGTGAGAATTATTTATTTTTAAACTTTTAATTTCTTAAAATTATACAAATGATTTAATCAGTTCTACAGAGATGTTATGAACAACAGTAGTCCAGGTTTTGGTTCCAGATAAGATGGAGTAAGCATACTTCACCCTGTCTCTCCCACTGAATGCAGCTATAATACCTGGACAGAATGCTTGGAGTGGCTATTTGAGGACTCTGAAAAGTAAATAGTAGGAGGCAGATTGGGGAAGAAGACCAAAGTACCACTGAACCAGCGGTGAGTTTGCCATTTTTTTTACTTCCAGTATGCCCCAGCCTGAACTTAATGTATCCTGAAACTTGGAAGTGGGCATTAACATGGACAGAAAAAGTACCAGAAGTCCTTGAATTTTGACTCATGAAGAAGGAAAGAGGTTTTCTAATACTCAGAGAAAGTGTGGACATCCCACATCTTTCTTTTTTCTTTTTCCTTCTTTCTTTTCTTCATTCTCTTGCCTCCAAGCCTCAAGCAATCCTTAGAGATGGCTGCAGTAGCCTCAGTGGGAGCAGGCAGGAACTTAAAACTCAGGGAGGGGACCCTTCCTCTCAGAATGGAAGAGCTGTGGTCTGAAGAGAATGTGGCATATTTCCATTGCTTTTCTTCTCCCTCTGCCCTTTTGTTGCTTGACTCTAAGCACAGTCATGAGAAAATATTCTGAGATTAAAAAAGCCCCAGTTTTCTTCTAAAAGGCTAGAAAAGGGAACTAAAAGACTATAGAAGAGGGAGGAACTTGGGAATTTTGACCACTACAATGGCTTTTGGATTTCTGAGCTGACTTCAAAGCTGTGCATGTGTGAGTATAATAGATTACACAGACACTGAAAATTGAATTATGAGATAGACCACTGCCCACATCCAATTGGACACTGTGTGGAGCACTGTATGACTGCAAAGGCTTTGAAAACTGAACTGACATTAGAGAAACAACCCACAGCAGGCTGGTCAGTTCTTGAAGCATGAACTCATCAGGGTCAATTACTGGCTAAAACAAAAATACTAACATTCTTGGTGGGACTTTAATAATACCTAGAGTTGCATAATTTAATATTCAAAATGTCTATAATGTTATCTGGAATCATTCGTCTTAAAAAGAACCAGAAAAATATGAACTCATATGGAGAAGGAAAATAGATGCCAATGCCAGGATCACCCAGATACTAAATTTATTTCAAAAAGCTAAATCAGCTGTTAGGACTGTGTTCCAGAAATGAACAGGAAGATAGAAAGCCTTAGCAAAGAAATAACATGTAAAGAAGAACTAAATGGAATTTTTAAACTAAGAAATAAAATAATGGAAATGAAAATCTTAGTGGATGGGAAATATGAAAATTACTGGATATGACAGATGAAAGAAAGTATATCAATAAGAATTACCTCATTTGAGCAACAGAAAAAAAATAAAAAATAAACAGCCTCTTGGACTTAGGAGAATATCAAAAGATCTAACATTTGTATCATCAGAGACTCAGAACAAGAAGAAAATGAGTGCGGTGCAGTAAAAAATACGAAGAAATAGTGGCATATATATTGAAAATAAAAAATAAAACTATTTCTGTTTGCAGATGACGTGGTTATTTATAGAGAAAATCTTAAGGAATTCATGAAAAAAAATCCTAAAAATAAATAATTTTGCAAATGACACAGGACAGGCCACAAAAGGCAACCATATTTGTGTATACTAGCAGAGAACAACTGAAAACTGAATTAAAAACACAGTAGCTGCCTCCTCCCTGTTGAAGTACTTTGGTATAAATGTAACAAAGTATATGCTTGATCTCAGCTGAAAACTGTAAAGCCTTGATTAAAGAAATAAAAGAAGATTTAAATAAATGGAGGGACATACCATATTCATGGATTAGAAACTTCTAATAAAACATTTGGTTCTTCAAATGGATGTATATATTTAACACAATAAAAATCTCAGAAACATTTTTTCTTGTTATAAAAAATCTAATTCTAAAATTTCTATAGAAATTAAAGACCTAGAATAACCAAAACAATTTTGAAAAAGAAAATTAATATTGAAAAAAAGTACATAGCAAATTTTAAGTGTTACCACAACAAAAATATGAGTAACCAAGGTATAATACATGATATTCATTTGCGCTGTTCTGTATACATGTTTGAAAACTACATGTTTATATGATAAGTACGTGCATTTTTTGTCCATTAAAAAAGCTTGCCCCAAAAAACTATGAAGAAAAATTATATGATTTAAAAACTTAGTACAAAGCTTTTGTAATCAGAATTGTGCTGTTGACAAAGGGATAGACCTATAAATATCCATGGAATAGACTAGAGATATCAGAAATGGACCTGCGCAAATATAGCCAGTAGTTTTTTATAAAGTCACAGTGGCAATTCACTGGGAAAAATAAAGTCTTTTCAATAAATGCTTTTGAAACTATGTGACATTCACATATAAAAGTAATGAACTAACTCTCACACATTATATGAAAATTAACTTTAAGATATATCACACATCTAAATGTGAGATATAGCTGCGTGCAGGTGGCCCACTTTTGTAATCCCATCTACTCCAGAGGCTGAGGCAGGAGAATCACATGGTCACGTGTTCAAAGCCAGTCCAGGCAACTTAGTGGAGACTCTGTCTCAAAAAAAAAAAAAAAAAAAAAAAGCTTGTGGGTGATGGTGGTGGTGGGAGATATAGCTCAGTAGTAGAGCACCATCGGGTTCAATTCCTAGTACCTCAAAACAACAACAAAAAACAAGAAAATGAAAAGAGAATCTATATGCCTGGTTTGGATTCTTTTTTTTTTTTTTTTCTTTTTTGGTGATGCTGGGGATTGAACCCAGGGCCTTGTGCATGCAAGGCAAGCACTCTACCAACTGAGCTATATCCACAGCCCCTTGGTTTTGATCTTGATGAGAAATTCATTGATGAATTGGACTTCATTAAATTAAAGAGCTTGCTCGTAAAAGACATTAAGAGAATGAAAAGGCTGGTTGCGTGCAAACTGGGGAAAATATTTTCAAATCACATCTGCAGACGTATTCAGGATATGTAAAGCTGAAAACTCAACAGTAAGGAAATATAATTTAATTAAAAATATTTAATAGGCTTTGGTAGGTACTTCCAAAAAGGATATAGAGTTCAAATCAACTCTTAAAAGATGTTTAACATAACTAAACATGAAAATGCAAAGTGAAATACCACTACACGTCCTTAGAATGGCTTAAATGAAGCCTGATGTTGTGGCACACGCCTATAATCCTAGTGACTTGAGAGACCCAGGCAGGAGGATCAAAAGTTCAAAGCTAGCCTCAGCAACTTAAATTTTTTAAAAAGAGTGTTGAGGATGTAGCTTAGAGGTAAAGTGCCCCTGGTACCTTAAAAAAACAAAAAAAACCAAAAAACACCAAATATTGTTGAGGCTGTAGAGTAACTGGAACCCTCACACATTGCTGTTCAGGATGCAAAAAATTTAATACCTCTGGAAAAGACATATACTTACCATATGTTAAATTTGAACTCTTTGCTGTCCTTAATTGTAGCCTTCTGTTCACAGACTGTTTTGGATTTTACCTCTGTATTTTAAATAATATGATGAATTATCACTTCTTGGATTAAAAAACATTTTTTAGGCATTATCTACTAATTCTTCACAATGGAAGAGGATGATTTTGTTCCCCTTCCCCCATACACCTGTATAACCTTGCCATCCTCCTCTCTTCTCAGTATATGTTTTATTTTGACTCAATTGGTCTTTACATTATTTTGACTGTGTTAATACTGTTCACAGCTGAGCTATGTAATGAACACATTACTTTTTTGTGTGTGTGGTAGTACTAAGAATTGAACCAGAGGGTGCTTTATCACTGAGCTATATCTACACTCCTTTTTATTTTTTATTTTGAGATAGAGTCTTGCTAAGTTGCCCAGGCTGGCCTTGAACTTGAAGGCCTCTTGTAGCTGGGATTATAGGCTTGTATTACTATGCCTGGTGAATATATTACCTTTTTTTCTTGCCTGATTTTTCTTTCCCAAAGTTAATAATTTTAACAAATTTCTTGGTTTTTCTCTTTTCTTAGTACTAGTTCAATTATGTGCCCCTTTACCCAGATATTTAAATTTTCTCTTACACTGATCTCCCTATATAAACGTTTATCAGAGGGCTGGAGTTGTAGCTCAGTGGTAGAGTGCCTAGCATGTGTGAATCACAGGATTTGATTCTCAGCACTGCTTATAAATAAATAAAGATAAAAAAATCTTTTATCAGTGACCTCAGGTTTATTTTAGATTTTCAAAATTATTTCTTGATGTAGTAGTCTGATGATTATTTTAATTCTTAAAAGCAGAACAAGAACACATTAGAGCAGAGAAAAGGGTCTTAAAAGTTTGAGCACATGATGTTTTACCTAGTGCTGCTTTATTTTTTATTTCCACATAGATGCAAACTCAGAATGACTTCTTCAACAACCATGAAGTACATGTTGTACCCATGTTACCACCAGCGGTGATCATTCTTCAGTGGTTGTCACCTGAATGCAGTTTTTAAAATTTTTTTTTAATTTTAATTTTTTTAAAATATTTTTTTAGTTGTAGATGGACACAAAGTCTTTATTTTATTTCTTTTTATGTGGTGCTGAGGATTGAATCCAGGGCCTCACGCATGCGAGGCCAGCACTCTACCACTGAGCCACAATCCCAGCACCCTGAATACAGTTTTATCTTTTTTTTTAAATATATTTTTTAGTTGTCAATGGACCTTTATTTTATTTATTTATATGTGGTGCTGAGAATCAAACCCAGTGCCTCACACATGCTAAGCAAATGCTCTACCACTGAGCTATAACCTCAACCCAGTTTTATCCTTTATAAACTCTGGTAAACTCTTACTCTGGCATTTGGATATGTGTTAATGCTATTTGTTTTATCTTGAAAAACTTTCTTATTTTTGGAAAATTTCTCTTAAGATGTACAGATATGGGCTGGGGTTGTGGCTCAGCAGTTGAGTGCTTGCCTCGTGTGTGTAGGGCACTGGGTTCGATCCTCAGCACCACATAAAATAAATAAAGGTATTGTGTTCATCTACAACTAAAAAAACATTTGAAAAAAAAAAAAGACATACAGATACTTTGGACTTACTATAAATTTCATCAGCATAGGGAAATTTCTCCTTGGAACCCTTTAGTCTGCTCCAGTCAGAGCTGGTTGTGCTCTGTGTTCACACTTATCATCCTTGGATCATTCCCAGCATCTTCCTAGGGATTCCCTTTGCTTCTTTTTAATGCTATATGACTTGTTAAATTCCATGTCTCATTTTCATTCTTACTTAGTGAAGCACCCCTCTACAGTTTCCTGAGTATAAGGTGCATAGGAAGTACATTTTTGATATCTCTCTTGTGTGTCTGAAAAATGTATTTATCATACCCTGACATTTAAATGAAAAACTGGCTATATAGAATCCTCGATTAAAAATAATTTTACTTCAGAAATTAATCTTTAGGCTTTCACTGTTGCAGTTGAGACATGCAGTTCCATTATGATGACTGTTACTCTGGCATCTTCTAAGTTCTTTTTCATCAGTGTTTTGCAATTTCATGGTGATATACCTTAATATGAGTGTATTTTCATTTAATGTGCCAGGCTATGTCCTTTATTGAAACTCAAGATCTGAATGTTTTTCTTGGAAAGTTTTCTTGATTTATATTCTTGGCAGTTTTCACTTGTTTTTATCTTTCTTCTCTCTTGGAATGTCCATAATGTGGATATTGGACTTCTTGGAGTGGTCTCCTAATTTATCTTTTTTTTCCTCCTATTTTTACTTGTTTTGTTCTCACCTTTTTTTGTGTGTGTGATAAGTTTATTTTTCAAATACATAAGGTGATGAAACTGTGATTATTCTTTTTTTCTTTTGACATTCTAACCACAAAAGCCTGGAGGTTTTATTTTATTAAAAGAATTTTTTTTTTTTTTTTTTGGCACTGAGGATTGAACTCAGGGGTGCTTAACCACTGAGTCACATCCCCAGCCCTTTTTTATATTTTATTTAGAGACAGGGTCTCGCTGAGTTGCTAAGTGCCTCCCTAAATTGCTGAGGCTGGCTTTGAACTCGAGATCCTCCTGCCTTAGCATCCTGAGCCCCTGGGATTACAGGCATGCGCCACCTCACCCTGCAAAAGAAAAAGTTTTAAAATAGCATCTGGCTGTTTTGCCCAACTGACATTGAACTCCCAGGCTCAAGCAATGCTCCACCTCAGCCTCCTGAATAGCTGGGACTACAGGTATGTGTTGCTGTATTCCATTAGCCTGATAGTTTTAAATTGAAATGATGAAATTCCCTGTTAGATGGACATCCTCATGAGAGTTTCATAGACCCCATGGCTGAATTAATTTTTCTAGGCACTTGGTTTGAATCACTGTCTTAGCAGTTAATCAAGCTTTTTAACTTGTTGATTTCTCTGTAGTATTTATATTTCTCGTAACTTTCTTTATGTCTCCAGTACTGGCGGTTGAATCTAAGGGTGTTCTACCACTGAACTACATTCCCGAGTTTTTTAATTTTTCACTTTGAAACAGGGTCTTATTAAGTTGCCCAGGCCATTCTTGAACTTGTGATCCTCCTGTCTCAAAGTAGCTAGGATTACAGGTGTGTGCATTGCATCTGGCTAATCGAATATGATTTTTTAATAAGTTTATTTTTCAAAACAAAATTGTAAATACTTTGAAAATAAGATTCATACCTTATAGCTTTCTCCCCTCCCCCCATCTTTTTTTTTTTTGGTATGGGCAATTGAATCCAAGGGCATTTTACCACTGAACTATGTCCCTAGTCCTTTATTTTCAAATTTTGAGACAGGGTCTTACTAAGTTGCTGAAGCTGGCCTTGAACCTGTAGTCATCTTCCTGCTTTAGCTTTTCAAATCATTGGGAGTACAGGCATGAGCTACCAAGCCTGGTGTACCTTATGGTTTTTCTATCTCCCATGGTATAGATATTTTATAAGTTGTTATTATTAGGATAGTGTTTGTGTGTGTGTGTGTTTCTGGGGATTGAACCCAGGGCCTTGAGCATGCTAGGCAGATACTTTGCCACTGAGCTACCCACAGCCTAGGATAGTAGTATTTTTCTATTTTGTTTTTGATACTTTTGGTGGGAAATGGGTAAATAGGTATAGATGAGAGATGGATAAGGAAACTAAGACTGATTTCATTATGTCCTTAGCATTCCAGCATTCTAGCATTGTAGAGGTTATAGTATTTACTCATTTTTATTTACCTGGAATTTGTTGTTTAAATATCAAAGCAGGGCTGGAGATGTAGCTCAGTAGTAACTAGGCTAGCATGTGTGAGGCCCTGGGTTCATTAAATAGTTCCCATACTCTTCACTAAATCATTAAACTTTATTACTAAATTTTATTTTATTTTAAAAGGGGAATAATTGGTGTTTCTGATTGTTTTACTTTCCTCTAGCAGCAGGTTATATAAAATTACTTGACTTTTGTATAACATTGTTACCTATATGAATATTTGATACTGTGATATAGGCCACCATACCAGTATTTACCATAGTTTTAGATTCTTGAATTAAAAGCAAGAATAACAGTTGACTATCTGAAATTGCAAGAACGAGATGCATAAATTTTATGCATCTGAGTACTTCAGATCTGTTCCTTAAAGATAGCAAGCACTTAGAGAAGATTTTATTGCTACTTGCTTTAGATGAGTTGTTATGGTTTATAAGTGAGGTATCTCCTAAAAGCTCATGTATGAGACAATACCAGAACATTCAGAAGTGAAATGATTGGGTTATGAGAGCCTTAATTTAATCAGTGTGTTAAGACACAGATAGGGATTAACTGGGTGGTAACTGTAAGCAGGTAGGGTGTGGCTAGAGTAGGTGCATCAGTAGGGGCGTGCCTTTGGGGTATATATTTTGTCCCTGGTGAGAAAAGCTCTCTCTGCTTTCTGATTATTGAAGTCCTAAACTACCTCTGCAACACCCTTCTGCCATGATGTTCTGCTTTACTTCCATCAGATAGCAATGGAGCTGGCCATCTATGGGCTGACACCTCTGAAATTAAGCTCCAAAATAAACTTTTCCTACGCTAACTGTTCATGTCAGGTCTTTTGGTCACAGGAACAAAAATGCTGACTAAAACATGAGTGAAGGAATCTTTTTTAATATCATAGTTAAAAATCTGTGTTTAATTGGCAAGGTAGCATCTTTTCTCTAACACTTACATTATATGTATTAAATCCACTTCTTTTTTTGGTTGGAGATATAAGTGATAATTTCTGTTTTGGCAAAGAACTTCATGAGAGGTCTGGGGTTGTACTTCAGTGGTAGAGCGCTCGCCTAGCACATGTGAGGCACTGTGTTCGATCCTGAGCACCACATAAAAATAATAAATAAAATAAAAACAACTAAACAAAATATTTTAAAAAAGAACTTCATGGGGCTGAGGCTATGGCTCAACGGTTGAGCGCTTGCCTCGCATACGTGAGGCACTGGGTTCGATCCTCAGCACCACATAAAATAAATAAAGATATTGTGTTCATCTACAACAAAACAAAATATTTAAAAAAAAAAAAAAAGAACTTCATGAGAAGCCACAAGCATTCCCTATTGGGTTAATGTGGTCAAGAGCTAAAATATTAAGAAAAGGTCTTAGTTTTGATATTTTGAGTAGTTGGTAAAGACCTTGTGTACATTCGGGACTGCTGTCTTCTTTTTTTTTTTCTTTTTAGTACCTGGGACTGAGCCCAGGGGTGCTTAACCACCGAGCCACATCCCCAGGCCCCATTTTTTAATTTTTTATTTTGAGACAGAGTCTCAATAAGTTGCATAGGGCCTGGCTGTGTAGCTGAGGCTAGCTTTGAACTTGGGATCCTCCTGCTTCAGCCTTCCAGATTGCAGGCGTTCGCTCCTGTGCCCAGCTCTTTCTGTCCTTTCTTATAGAGAATTTCTTCAACATAAGAAAAATATAATAAAAAAGTTAAAATTGATTGGTTGATATATTTCTATCCTGTATTTTCTTGTGGTCAACAAATTTTGACGTCCAGAGCTCAGTGCTGCCTTGCTCAAACTACTGTTTTTTCTCTAGTTGTGAGCCAGACTCTCTTGTTCTTACTCCACCCGCTAACTCTTATTTTAATTGTTTTGTTAGCCTTCACCATGGCCTGCTGCCCCCATGTGGGCTATCCTAGGCGAGTAACTTGCTAATATCTGAAAATCTAATTCATCTTGAATACTAAATGGTTGATATTGCTTCATATAGGGATATTTAGACTTTAAGAGGTATATTTGATAAGAGATGAGATCTAAGGAGGATTACTAGCTGAAAGAAATAATGTAAGATAAAAATGAAAGTAGAAGCGACATAAATTTTGTGTGTTGGGGAAAGGTTATTGGACATTGAACCCAGGAGTATTATACCTCTGAACTACATTCCCAGCAACCTCCTCCTGCCCTCCTTTTCTATCGTATTTAGAGACAAAATCCTGCTAAGTTCACTGGGCTGCTCTCAAACTTGTAATCCTCCTGTCTGTGCCTCCCAAGTAACTGAGATTGTATGCATGCACAATTGCATCTGGTCTGATGTGGCACTTGAGAGGGAGGAAAAAAAGAGACTTCATCAGAGCGTGTAATTTATGTTGGGAAACTGGGTGTGGCGTTATATTCCTATAATCCCAGCAACTGTGGAGGCTGAGACAGTTCACAAGTTTAAGGCCAGTGTCTGCAACTTAGTGAGACCCTGTCTCAAAATTAAAAAGATAAGCAAATGATGGGGCTGGGGTTGTGACTTAGTGGTAGAGCACTTGCCTAGCATGTGTGAGGCACTGGGTTCAATTCTCAGCACCACATATAAATAAATGAAAAAAATAAGAGTCCATCAACAACTAAAAAAAAAAAATTTAAAAAAAAGATAAGCAAATGAAAAGGGCTGTGAGTGCAGCTCAGATATAGAATACCACTGGGTTCAATTCTCAGTACTGCCAAAATTAAAAAAATAAAAAAGTTCCATGGAAACATTGAGAAGGGAAGAGAGAAACTAGGGAGAAGCTTAGCTGTCAGAACCAAGGAGTAGTTAGTTAGGGCAAGACTAGAAATAGAGATGAATAAATGCTGATATCCAGAATACAGTGAGTGGTGAATAAAAGTTCATAAATTCCATAAATCTTTTCTGTTCAGCAGAAGGGAGAGAATGAAGTAGGTTTGATTCTTTAGGTGAGAATTAAGTGGCACTAGTAATGGACAGGAAGTGGCACAGAACCATTGAGGATTTTACAGTGTTTGGAGAACATAGAGGCAAAGGATTCCAGTTAAATGTTCTACTATGAGATACTAATGTCCTATGCTAAGGTAGTCAGTTATAGGAGTGGAGAGAGATTGGACAGGCCAAGGATAAGACCTGGAAATCACACACAAAAAGAAACTTTAAATGATCAATAAATAGATGAAAAGATGCTCAGTCTCACTAGTAATTAAAAGAATAAAATTATAATAACACTTATTTTATACCCTCAGGTTAGCAAAAATAGGAGGTCTGATCAATGGGCACATAAAACTATGCCACAATGAATCCTGCTATTATGTATAATTGCACCATTTAAAAATGAAATTGCCTGAAGAAAAAAGCCTGATCATATCATATTTGGATGAGAATGTAGGGAAATTTGAATTCTCTCAATGTCCTGTTTGTTGAAGTATAAATTGGTACAACTTCTAAAAGCAGTTTGTGTCTATCATATATAATATTGAAACTAGCAAACATTATTTATTATTGAGTCTGTGCTAGGCATTGTTTTAAGTGTTTTTTCAAAAAATTATTTGATTTAAATGTCTGAATTTTTTGTTTTTAAAATGAAGTCTTGCTATGTTCCCTATGTTGTTTAGGCTGGTCTCACACACATGGGCTCAAGATATCCTTCTGCTTTAGCCTCCCAAGTAGTTGGGACTACAGATGTGTACTACTGTGCCTGACTCTAATTATTTGATTTAATTCTTAGCACAAGCTTTCCCCCATTTTAAAGCTGAGAAAATTGAGCCTAAGAGATGTTTAATAATTTGCAGTCACAAAAGTAGTAAGAAGAGCCAGTATTTTAGCTCAGATTTGACTCATTCCAAAACTAGTCCTCAGATTTATGACACTTTGATAACAGGGAGCATGTATTGAGTACTTAACTGTGTCAGGCCGTATATTAAGTATTAGATTTGCACATTAGCTGATTTCACCTGTTCATTAAGCCTTGGAAGTAATACTATTACTTCTCATGTGGCTTGCAGGATTAAGTAATAGACTAACTGATAATTGAATTTATGAGCTTATGCACTTTCTTTCCACACAAAACTGAACAATCCAGAAGTAGGATAAGCTTTAAGCATATCTTTACCTGTGATTCTTTTATTTTCCTCTGTGATTATCTCTTCCATGTTGGGGTCTTTATCCTCATGCTGGTTTCCTATATGGTTAAGAGATGGTTAAGACTTAGAAGAAAGCCAGATCCTTTCTCTTTAAATATCATCTCTTTCCATAATTATCATACAAAAAATTGAATTTTGCTCTTCTTAGAACTTCCTTGAAACAATTATACTTGTCATGACATACATGAAATGACATACATTGATTGTCTGAAATCTCAAATATATAGCTTTTTTCCTATCACCAAACTGATCTCCATGAAAGAAGAGAGATTTCTTGGATTACTCTAATTGACATAGAGCAGTTAATGTCCAACTCTGGGCCTGTGCATGGATCAAGGTTACTGAGACAATGAATATACAATTAAGATAATTCCCCAAGGGAAATTAGGGTGCTATTAGTAAGGAAGAATGTACACTAGTTAATCAAGAAAATGCTTTATTAAATATATTGTATCATTTAATTCTCTCAGTAGCTCTACTGAGGAAAGTGAGTCTCATTTAAGGTCCCATAATTATTAAGTAGTAGAGTTGAGATTTTAAAACTTTTTTTTAATACTGAAGATTGAACTCAGGGGTGCTGTACCACCAAGTTACATCTCTAGCCATTTTTGTTTTTTAATTTTCAGATAGACTTAACTGAATTGCTGAGGCTGGCTTCAACCTTATGATCCTCCTGTCCCAGCCTCTTGAATCACTGACATCTCAGATGTGTGCCACTATACCTTGTTTAAATTTAAACTTAATTAAAACAGAGTACCAAAACTTATAGAATGCAGCTTATAGAAAACTTATAGAAAACTTATAGAAAGCAGTACTTAGAAGGAAATTTATACTTGTAAATACCATAGTAAAAATCCAGAAAGATTTCCAATCAATAACCTAACCTTCTATCTTATGACTCTAGGAAAAGAAGAGCAAATAAAACCTAAAGCAAGCAGTATGAAGGAAATAATAAAGATTAGAGTGGAAATTAGTGAAAAAGAGAATAGAAAAACAATGGAAAAAATTCAGGGAACCAAAAATTGACCCTTTAGGGGAAAAAAAATCAAAAAGGATTCCTTCAGGTAGACAGATCAAGATAAAAGGGCTGACATTACTAAAATCAGGAATGAAAAAGGAGACTTGGTAGTACTGACCTTACAAGGAAGTTTTAAAAGGATTATTGTAAGGAAATAATATGAATAAATGCATGGCAACACCCACATTACTTTACTGGTGAATTCTACCAAACATGTAAAGGATTAATGCCAGTTGTTTTTTGTTTTTGTTTTTTCACAAACACTTGAAAAAATAGAAGAGGAGGAAATATTTTCCAATTGATTCTATGAAGTCAGTATTACCCTGATACCAAAACCAGGCAAAGATATAAGATAAGGGCTGGGGTTGTGGCTCAGTGGCAGAATACTTGCCCAGCATGTGTGAGGCCCTGGGTTCGATTCTCAGCACCACATATAAATAAATCAATAAAAGTAAGGTCCATCAACAACTAAAAAAATATTAAAAAAAAAAGATATAAGAATAAAAGAAAACTATTGTCCTAGCCTGTTTACCGTTGCTAATAACACAGTACCATGGACTGAGTAAGCTATAAAGAAAAGAAGTCTATTTTGGCTCATGGTTCTGGAAGTCCAAAGTTGAGGGGCTACATTTGGTGATGGTCTTCTTGCTGGCAGAGTTCCCAGGTATTGCATAGCATCACATGGGAAGAGACAGGGAGCTATGTGTTTATATGTGTATCTTGTATATGTATTTTATTGTCTCTTTCCCTCTTACAAAGGTACCAGAATTGAGTTATGGGCACTTCCTCCTAATGATGTTTTCTAATTCTAATCATTTCCCCAAAACTCTAAGTACCAAGTCAGATTGTTTCTGCCCATTCAATATCTCACAATAAGGATTAAATTTCAACACATGAAGCTTTGGGAGACACACAGAAACATTTCCAAATCATGACAACCATCAGCCAGTATCTCTTAAGAATATAAAAGTAATAATCTTTAGCAAAATGCAATCAAAAGAAAACAGGTGACATATAATACAGATAATGACTAAGTGAGATTTATCTCCAGAATTCCAGGTTGGTCCAACACATGAAGGTCGATTAATATAATGGAATATATCAGTAAAATAAAGGATAAAACACACAATGATGGGTTTCTTCTCTCACAGAAACCCATTAATAAAATCCAACACCCCTTCATGACAAAAATGTTCAAACTAGGAATGGAAATGAGTTTCTTCAACCTAATAATAGGGATCTAGGAAAAGTCTACACCTAACATGGTATAAGACTGAATATTTTCCCCTTAAGATCAGGAACAAGACAAGGATTTCTGCTCTCATCATTCCATTCACCGTTGTACTGGAGATTCTTGAGAGGTACTGGGGATTGAATCCAGGGGCAGTATACCTCTGAGCTATATCTCCAACACTTTTAATTAATTTTTAAAATTTTGATTCTGGATCTTGCTGAATTCCTCAGGCTAGCCTCAAATTTAGGATTTTCCTGCTTCAGTCTCTTGAGTCACTGGGATTGTAGGTGCTCATCACTGTGTCTGGCTATATAGAAGGTTCTAGCTAGGGCAAGAAGGCTAGAAAATGAAGTAAAATGTATCCAGTTTGGAAAAAAGTGAAACTATCTCTATTTGCAAATGACATGATCCTTTTATGTAGAAAATCTTAATAAATCTACTAAAAATATAATAAACAACTTTAGCAAGATTGCAAGATATAACATCAATATCAAAATTCACTTACATTTCTATATGTTAGCAGTGGGCAATCCAGAAATGAAATCAAGGGAACAGCTCCATTTACATTAGCATCAAAAGCATAAAATTCCTAGTAATTGTCGGGGTCCTCCCAGCCAGGTATCAGTCTCCCCCCTCGTCCAGCGGGGAGGAGGAGATCCTCGGGAGCCCCCGACACGAGGGCTGAGAATGGTAAAGTCGTCCGGCACGCAATTACCACGCCTGAGCCGGAGAGTTCTGTCTTAAGCAGGAACTGATTTATTGAGGAGAGATACAGGCTTATAAAGAGGAGGGGGTAGGTGTCCTGTTACTGAGCTAAGAATGCGGAAGTGGGATGTACAGAGGCGCTTAGATAAGAGAGTATTCATTGTCCATGTCTTGTCCACGAACATGGAAGCAGAGGTCAGCCAATAAGGGCGAGGCGATGACTCTCCTGGGGCAGCGTGGTCAGGCCTGAGCTGGTAGCTCGGCGCCATTTTGTGGCATGCCCTTGCATATGTCCCCCACAGTAATAACTTTAGCAGAAGCACAATATTTATAGTTTGCAAATTTCAAAATATTGTTGAAAAAGATTAATGAATAATAACTACATGGAAGACATCCCACATTCATAGATCGGAAAACTTACTAAAATGGAAGTATCCTAAAATTTGTCTACAGGTTCGATGCAATACCTATCAGAATCCCAGCTGGCTTCTTTGCAGAAGTGGACAAATTGATCCTCAAATTCATATGGAATCGCAAGGGACTCAAATGACTACAAATGACCAAAACAATCTTATTTGTTTATTTAGGTACTGAGGATTGATTCAAGGGTGTTTTACAACTGAGCTACATCCTCAGCCCTTTTTTAAATTAATTTTTTTTTCTTTGAGATAGGGTCTTGCCAAGTTGCTTAGAGTCTCACTAAGTTGTTGAGGCTGGCCTCAAACTTGTGATCTTCCTACCTCAGCATCCTGAGTTGCTGGGATTGCAGCCTTGTGCTACTGCACTCAGTAACCAAAACAGTGTTGAAAAAGAAAAAGTTGAAGCACTTTAAAAGTTTAAAGTTTAGCCGGGCGCGGTGGCTCAAGCCTGTAATCCCAGCACTTAGGGAGGCTGAGACAGGAGAATCGCGAGTTCAAAGCCAGCCTCAGCAATGGCGAGGCGCTAAGCGAGCAACTCAGTGAGACCCTGTCTCTACATAAAACACAAAATAGGGCTGGGGATGTGGCTCAGTGG
>CM053401.1:79573492-79583836 GCA_028644305.1 Xerus rutilus | reverse complement strand
AAAGCCAGCCTCAGCAACGGCGAGGTGCTAAGCAACTCAGTGAGACCCTGTCTCTACATAAAACACAAAATAGGGCTGGGAATGTGGCTCAGTGGTCGAGTACCCCTGAGTTCAATCCCTAGTACCAAAAAACAAAACAAAACAAAACAAAAGAATCTTATATCCAGCAAAATTAAGTTTTAGATTTGATGATGAAATAAAAACCTTCCATGATAAACAAAAATTAAAAGAATTCACAGCAAGAACGCCTGCGCTACAGAACATTCTTGGCAGAATACTCCAGGAGGAAATGAAAAACAACAATGAAAACCTGCAAAGGGAGGAACTACACTAAAGGAAAGGCCGATCAAAGGAGATATACCCAGTCAAGTTAAAAACCAAAAATAAACCAAAATGTCTCGGAATACAAACCCTGTCTCAGTAATAACACTGAATGTCAGTGGCCTAAACTCAGCAATTAAAAAACATAGACTGGCAGATTGGATTTTAAAAAAAGACCCAACAATATGCTGCCTCCAAGAGACTCATCTCATAGAAAGAGATTCACAGATTGAAGGTGAAAGGATGGAAAAAAAATCTATCACTCACATGGACTGTGTAAACAAGCAGGGATTTCCATTCTCATATCAGATAAAGTAGACTTAAAACCAAAGTTAGTGAAAAGGGATAAAGAAGGTCATTTCATACTCCTTAAGGGAATCAAGAAGGCATAACAATCTTAAATATCTATACCCCAAACAATGAGGAAGCCATTTATGTCAAGCAAACCCTTCTCAACTTCAAGAATCAAATAGAACACAACACAATAGTACTGGGTGACTTTAACACTCCTCTCTCACCACTGGATAGATCTTCCAAACAAAAACTAAACAAAGAACCTATAAAACTCAATAGAATAATCAATAATCTAGACTTAACAGACATATATAGAATATTCCATCCTTCAACAAGCAAATTCATTTTTTTCTCAGTAGCAATACCTTCTCCAAAATAGATCATATGCTATGCCACAGGCAAGTCTTAGCAAATACAAAAAAAATAGAGATATTACCCTGCATTGTATCTGACCATAAATGGAATGAAATTAGAAATTAATGACAGTTTAAAAAAAAAGAAGCTACTCCAACACCTAAAGACTCAATAATTTGCTATTGAATGATGCAAGGGTAGTAGAAGATATCAGGAGATAAAAAAAATTCTTAGAGGTAAATAAGAACTGTGATACAACATATTAAAATCTCTGGGAAACTATGAAGGCAGAGCTAAGAGGAAAGTTCATTACATTAACCTCATATATTCAAAGATATAAAAGTCAACAAATCAATGACTTGACACTACATCTCAAAGCCCTAGAAAAAGAGAAACAAACTAACACCAAAAGAAGTAGAATAGAGGAAGTAATTAGAATCAGGGCTGAAATCAATGAAATTGAAAGAAAAGAATTTTAAAAATCAACAAAACAAAAAAAACGATTTCTTTGAAAAAATAAACAAAATTGACAAACCCTTAGCCACCCTACCAAAAAGAAGGAGAGAGAAAATCCAAATTAATAAAATGGGGGCTGGGGTTATGGCGCAGTGGTAGCGTGCTCGCCTGGCATGCGTGAGGCACTGGGTTCGATCCTCAGCACCACATAAAAATGAAGTAGAGATGTTCTGTCCACCTACAACTAAAAAATAAATATTAAAAAAAAAAAAAAAAAAAAAAACAAATTAATAAAATGTATGATGAAAAAGGAAATGTCACGACAGACTCTTCTGAAATACAGAGGATAACTAGAAACTATTTTGAAAATTGATACTCTAGTAAAATAGAAAACCCTGAAGACACTGACAAATCTCTAGAGACATGTGACCTACCCAAACTGAACCAGGAGGACATTCACAACTTAAACAAATCAATTACAAGCAAGGAAATAGAAGACGCCATCAAGAGCCTTCCAACCAAGAAAAACCCTGGACCAGATGGATTCTCAGCCGAGTTCTACAAGACCTACAAAGAAGAACTAACTCCAATACTCCTCAAATTATTCCATGAAATAGAAAGGGAGGGAACCCTTCCAAACTCATTCTATGAGGCTAATATCACCCTGATACCAAAACCAGACAGAGACTCATCAAAAAAGGAAAATTTCAGACCAATATCCCTGACAAATATAGATGCAAAAATTCTCAATAAAATTTTGGCAAATCACATACAAAAGCATATTTAAAAAATTGTGCACCATGATCAAGTGGGGTTCATTCCGTGGATGCAAGGTTGGTTCAATATACGGAAATCAATAAATGTAATCCATCACATCAATAGACTTAAAGATAAGAATCACATGATTTTATCAGTTGATACAGAGAAAGCATTTGACAAAATACAGCGCCCTTTCATGTTTAAATCACTAGAAAAACTAGGGATGGTAGGAACATACCTCAACATTGTAAAAGCTATCTATGCTAAACCTAAGGACAAATATCATCCCAAATAGACAAAAATGGGAAGTGTTCCCTCTAAAAACTGGAACAAGACAGAGATGCCCTCTTTCACCACTCTTATTCAATATAGTCCTTGAAACTCTAGCCAGAGCAGTTACACAGACAAAAGAAATTAAAGGGATATGAATAGGAAAAGAAGAACTTAAACTATCATTATTTGCAGACGACATGATATTATACTTAGCAGAACCAAAAAATTCCACCAGAAAACTTCTAGAATTAATAAATGAATTCAGCAAAATTGCAGGATATAAAATCAACACCCGGGCTGGGGTTATGGCGCAGTGGTAGCGTGCTCGCCTAGCACGCGTGAGGCACTGGGTTCGATCCTCAGCACCAAATAAAAATAAAATAAAGATATTCTGTCCACCCACAACTAAAAAATAAATAAATATTTTTTAAAAAAATCAACACCCATATATCAAATGAATTTCTGTACATCAGCAATGAATCTGCTGAAAGAGAAATCAGGAAAACTGCTCCATTCACAGTAGCCTCAAAAAAACAAAAAAACTTGGGAATCAATCTAACAAGAGCAATGAAAGACCTCTACAATGAAAACTACAAGACACTAAAGAAAGAACTTGAAGAAAATCTTAGAAGATGGAAAGATCTCCCATGCTCTTGGATAGGCAGAATCAATATTATTAAAGTGGCCATATTACCCAAAGTGCTATGCAGATTCAATGCAATCCCAATTAAAATCCAAAAGTCTTTTCTTATAGAAATAGAAAAGGCAAGCATGAAGTTTATTTGGAAAAATAAGAGACCCAGAATAGCCAAAGCAATCCTCAGTAAGAAGAGTGAAACAGGAGATATCACAGTACCAGACCTTAAACTATACTACAAAGCTATAATAACAAAAACGGCATGGTACTGGCACCAAAATAGACATGTAGACCAACGGTACAGAGTAGAAGACATAGAGACTAACTCACATAAATACAGTTATCTCATACTAGACAAAGGTGCCAAAAACATACATTGGAGAAAAGATAGCCTCTTCAACAAATGGTCCTGGGAAAACTGGAAATCCATATACAGCAAAATGAAACTAAACCCCTATCTCTCACCTGCACAAAACTCAACTCAAAGTGGATCAAAGACTAAGGAATTAGACCAGAGACCCTGCGTCTAATTGAGGAGAAAGTAGGCCCAAATCTTCATCATGTCGAATTAGGCCCCGGCTTCCTTAACAAGACTCCTAAAACACAATAAATAAAAGCAAGAATCAATCAATGGGATGGATTCAAACTAAAAAGCTTCTTCTCAGCAAAAGAAACAATCAGTGAGGTGAACAGAGAGCCTATATTCTCATTCTAGGAGCAAATTTTTGCCACATGCACATCAGATAGAGCACTGATCTCCAGGATATATAAAGAACTCAAAAAACTTAACAAACTTAACACCAAACTCAAAAAACTTAACACCAAAAAAACAAACAACCCAATCAATAAATGGGCTAAGGAGCTGAATAGAAACTTCTCAAAAGAAGATATACAGTCAGTAAACAAATGTATGAAGAAATGTTCAACATCTCTAGCAATTAGAAAAGTGCAAATCAAAACTAAGATTTTATCTCACCCCAGTCAGAATGGCAGCTATCCAAAATACCAGCAACAATAAGTGCTGGAGAGGATGTGGTGAAAAAGACACACTCAAACATTGCTGGTGGGATTGCAAACTGGTGCAACCTATCTGGAAAGCAGTATGGAGATTCCTTAAAAATCTTGGAATGGAACCACCATTTAACCCAGCTATCCCACTCCGTGGTATATACCCAGAGGACTTAAAAACAGCATACTGCAATAATGCAGCCACTTCATGTTCATAGCAGCACAATTCACAATTGCTAAACTGTGGAAGCAACTTAGATGCCCTTCAATAGATGAATGGATAAAGAAATTGTGGTATTTATATACAATGGAATATTACTCAGCAATAAAAGGGAATAAAATTATGGCATTTGCAGGTAAATGAATGGAATTGGAGAACATCATGCTAAGTGAAGTAAGCCAGGTCCAAAAATCCAAATGCCGAATGTTCTCTCTGATTAGTGAATGCTGAAACATAAGAGGGGTAGGGGTAGGGAGCATGGGAGAAATGGAGGAGCTTTGGATGGGACAGGGAGGAGGTGGAGGAGGGGAGGGGGAATGGGAGTAGCAAAAGTGGTTGAATGAGATGGACATCACTACCCTAGGTGCATATATGAAGACACAAATAGTGTGACACTATATTGTTTGCAACCAGAGAGACGGAAAATTGAGCTCTATATATGTACTATGACTTGGAATGTATTTAAATAAATTAATTAATTTAAAAAAAGGATTCCCTACCCTTAAAAAAATAGTAGTGATTGAATTTCTTTGACTTGGTATTATTTCTTTGATTAGTTACATTAAGATTTCTCAAAACAGCTGATCTCTGTTCAACTCGATTTCAGTCTTTCCATAGCAGAAGTAAGGTCAGAGTTAGATCAATGACACTTGGAAATGAGAAAAATCTCTTGGCCTTATCTTGGCTAGAATACATCATAGGGAAGTCTAGTTGTCCAGTTAACTGGGAATGAAGTTGCAGAATGTGATAATAGGTCCAGAGATTTTCATCCTGCCAGTTATTGGAGAAAATAACTGGACAAAATTGCATGCTACAAAAAAACAATTTTGTATTAGCTGAGGGCTTTGTCAATTAGTGAACAAAAATATAACCTCTGCAGGGCACAGTGGTGCATGCCTGTAATCCCAGCGGCTCAGGAGGCTAAGGCTGGAGGATCACCAAGTTCAAAGCCAGCCTCAGCAAAAAGTGAGGCGCTAAGCAACTCAGTAAGACTCTGTCTCTAAATAAAATAAAAATAAAAATAATAATAATAATAATAATAAGGCTGGGGATGTGGCACAGTGGTCAAGTGCCCCTGAGTTCAATCCCTGGTACCACCGACCCCACCCCACCTCCGCCAAAAAAAAAAAGCCTCTGAAATGTTATTTACTGAAACCATTAATAATAGGCTTTCATATATCCTCTTAGGTATTTTTCTTCTAGAAAGAGAAATCTCTGACTTCAGGGTTGCATCAACCAAGTTAAGACTATTAGATATTCTTTTCTTTCTTTTTCTTTTTTGGAGATTGAGCCTAGGGCCTCACACATGCTATGCCAGCACTTTACCACTGAGCTATATCCCCAGCCTAAGATATTCTTGTTACTCATGTTTTAGGAAAATGTTGAGAATCTACTATGATTGTCAATAACTGGCAGCTAAAAAAATGAAGAGGATTTTTAGAGATTGTAGGAACTTTGGATTACTAAGACATGTTACTAGAGATTATTTTGAAAATAAAGTCTTAAAACAGTATTTAAAGAGAAAAGAAGTGAGAATAGACAACCAGCTTCAATAGATTATAGATTACAAAAATGAGTAAATGGAGAAAGAACACTTAAATTGTTTACCTTACTCTTGTGCTATAGCATATGACCGAAATGGTTCTGGTAAGTAAGAATTTTCCTTTTTTTTAACCCCTGCCAAGTTGCTGGGGATTGAATCCAGAGCCTTGAGCATCTGGACAAGCAGTCTGCCACTAAGCTGCACCCCTGGCCCAGGATTTTAAAAACAACATTTACTCTAGTCTTTTTTCCTAACAAAAGTTATAAATACTGAGGAAAATTTGAAATTATTAAAAAAAAAAGCCCACTAACGAAAATGATTGGCTATGATCCTTTTAAGTTTGTTAGTTTTCATATTGAGCTGTAGTGCTATCTATGACTCTTCAGGTCACTGACTTGATCTCTATAAAACGGTAGAGTAATTTTAAGTGGAAAGACCTTACTTGATGCCTAGTTTTATTGCTTACTGAGATTCAGAGACTGTTTCTGTGTTTGTAAAATGAGTCCTCATTTTACAAAAAGTTTATATCCTGTGGAATGAAAGAAGACAGGCAATAAATTAAAATATAAACAGACAATACAGTAAAATTATAAAGAAAATTGATTTGAGTTAGTAAACGGTGTTATTAAAAATATAGCAGAATATGGGGCTGGGGTTATGACACAATGGTAGTGTGCTCACCCATCATGCGTGAGCACTGGGTTCGATCCTCAGCACCACATAAAAATAAAGATATTCTGTCCACCTACAACTAAAAACAACAACAACAACAACAAAAAAAAAACCCCACCATTTAAAAAAAATATAGCAGAATATGATGCATCTGGGCATGGCGGTGCATGCCTGTAATCCTAGCAACTGGGTAGACTGAGGCAGGAGAATCACAAATTCAAGGTCAGCCTCAGCAACTCAGTGAGATCCTGTTTTAAAACAAAATACAAAAAGGGCTAAAGGGTTGGGGATGTAGATCAGTGATAAAGTACCCCTGGGTTGAGTCCCCAGTACCCCCCCCCAAAAAAAGTGGCATTTAAGCAGAATCCTTCCTATGGAATAGAAGAGATAGCCATGGAAGGCATGCAGGGAGATGACATTTTATTTTATTTTATTTAAATTTTTTTTTAGTTGTAGATGGACACAATATCTTTATTTTATTTATTTTTATGTGGTGCTGAGGATTGAACTCAGTGCCTCATGCATGCAAGGCAAGCACTCTACTACTGAGCCACAACCCCAGCCCCAAGGGAGATGGCATTTTAAAGAATAACAAGTGCAAAGTCTTGAGCTAGAAAGCAAGCTGGTGGTAGAAGAAAACTGTAGTAAATCTATTGTGGAAGGAGGCAATTGCTAGATTATGGAAAGATTTGTAAGCCAAATAATAAGTGTTTGGACTTTATTCAAAGTTGCACTCCCCAAGGGCTAGAATCATGTATTCGTGTTTCACTTTATTCCCAGTATGTAGTACATACTAGTATCCAGTAACTTGAATTTTTATTGTATAAGTTGCATACATAGGTAAGGTACAAATTGCCACTATTTTTGGATTACATTTTAATGAAATAGCCAAGATATAAAGAGGTTGGCATCTGAGCTTATTGAATGATTCCTTATGGTCTTACTGTATGTATTTGTAATCAGAGCTTGTTATTACCATGACACTTGGCATGATTCTGGGTATATGAAAACATTTAATGTTTTCTGATGTATGGAGTTGCATATATGTCATGAATACCTTCTTTTGTATGTGGTGCACACACACGCATGCGTGTGTGTGTTATTGGGGATCCAACCTAGGGCTTCTTACTGCTGAGCTACATCCCCAGCCCAGTGCCACCATATTTTAAAATGTAAGTAGAAAAAGAAGGACTGAAATAAAATTTAAAAAAACATCAAAGTGTGATTTAGAGATATTCTATCTCTAGTTTTCTATAATTTTGCAATAGAAAGTTACCATTTTGATGGTAATGCACATGTTTTTCCCACATTTTTATTGGCTCAAGTGTACTAAATCTGTTGCTATTTGAAGTTGATTTATTATTTTTGCTTGGCTTTGTTGTAGCCTCGAACTGTGGCAGGCTTTCGAGGGACAGTTCGTTATGCATCAATCAATGCTCATCGGAACAGGGTAAGTATCTGAACCAGAGTCTTGTCTGTGTAAGAATGCTTATGGCTTGAATCAGACTACTTCTTCGCATTACAATACAAAGGTGTAAAAAGTGCTTGGGAGGGGCTAGGATTATAGCTAAGCGGTAAAATGCTTGCCTCGCATGCGTGAGGCCCTGGGTTCGATCCTCAGCACCACATACAAAGCAATAAAATAAAGACATTGTGTCCATCAACAACTAAAAAACATTAAAAAAAAAGTGCTTGGGAGCAGGAAATCCCTTTTATAGCTATAAATCTATCTGAATGCTGGTTCTAATTCACTTTTTGTGTGGCATTAATGGTAAAAGAGTTCTTAATACTGATGCATGGTAAGGTATACAGTGGATAAGAACAGCTGCATAGAAAATAAAATTGGAGCCAAGTGAGGTGGTCAATGCCAGGGACTGGGTAGGCTGAGGCAGAATGACTGCAAGTACAAGGCCAGCCTCAGTAACTTAGCAAGGCCCTAAGCCATTTAGCGAGACTCTGTTTCAAAATAAAAAACAAAAAGGGTTTGAGTGGTAGCTCAGTTGGTAAAGGGCCCCTGGGCTCAATCTCCAGTATGAATAAATAAGATAGATAAGTTCCTCAGATGATTCTGACATGCTTCTTTCTCTGTAACCCTGATTTGATAATTGCTAAAAAAAAAAAATACATTCAATTTCTATTTTTATTGCTGTTCCTTAATCATAAACTTTTTAAAAAATATTTCTTTAGTTGTAGATGGACACAATATCTTTATTTAGTTTTTATGTGGTGCTGAGGATCGAACCCAGTGCCTCACACATGCGAAGCAAGTGCTCTACTACTGAGCTACAATCCCAGCCCTAATCATAAACTTTTTTTTTTTTTTAATATTTTTTTAGTTGTTGATGGACACAATGTCTTTATTTTATTGCTTTTTTGTATGTGGTGCTGAGGATCGAACCCAGGGCCTCACGCATGCGAGGCAAGCGCTCTACCGCTGAGCCACAACCCCAGCCCCTCAATCATAAACTTTTAACACAATGTCCAGACAATGCAAAGATTTTTCAAAACACTTGAACTCTAGTCACTATTTTATTGATGTCCTACATTTTAATCCTTTGTTAATATTTGCTTCAATTCTATGAAGAAATTATTTTACTTCTTGTTCAATAATTACTGTTGAGAAAATCTTGGTTTATTCACTTGTTACTTTGTATTTGAATACTTTTGACATCTCTTCTTTGGCGTCCTGCAGATACACTCACTCAAATGAACCTATGTGTGAATTAAGTTTTATTCGGTTTGGGATTTATTGTGCTTCCTCAATTCAAATTTTCATGTCTTTTCATTGATTCTGGAAGATTCCAAATTATTTAAGTGTTCCATCTTTCCCTTTCTCTCTACACTCTTTTCCTCAAATCTCTAAATTTATGTATGTTAAATCTTCTTATTCTGTCCTCCATGCTTCTTAAGTTCATTTTCAGGCTTTCTAACTCTTTGTGTCTTGTGCTGCACAGAAAATTTTTTCAGGTTTGTCTTCCAATTTATTGTTTTTTTTTCTTTGCTGTTTGATCATTGAGTTAATTTCTGTCGTTTTGCTTTTTATTTCTAGATGTTCTTTTTGATCCCTTTTCAAATCTGATTGATTGAATTTTGTTTGGTTTTTGATAGAATATGTTTATCATGACTTTGATTTCATTTTTTTCTTTTTTTTCTTTTTTTTAGTTATAGATGGACACACAATATCTTTATTTATTTTTATGTGGTGCTGAGGATGGAACCCAGTGCCCCACGCATGCAAGGCAAGCGCTCTACCGCTGAGCCACAATCCCAGCCCTCTTTTTCTTTTTTTGGTGGTACTGGGGATTGAACCCAGGGCATTCTGCCACTGAGCTATACCCCCTGCCCTTTATTATTTTTTGAGACATTGTCTTGCTACATTGTCCAGGCTGGCCTTCAGCTTGAAATCCTCCTGCTTTAGCCTCTTGAGTCTCTGGGATTACTGGGTATACCAGTGTGCCTAACTCATTTAAACATTTTAACAGTCTTATTTCATATTCTGTGTCCTGTAATTCCATTTTCATACCTGCTACTAGGTATGAAGCCAGTAGTGCTCTACCCCACTGAGTTACATCTCTAGCCCTTTAATATTTTATTTTATTTTAGGTATTTATTTTTCTCTTTCAGGTGCCTGGAGGTTGAACCTAGGGGTGTTCTACCACTAACACATATCCCCAGTCCTGTTTTCTTTTATTTATTTTGAGATAGGGTCTTGCTAAGTTGTTGAGGCTTGCCTAGAACTTGCCATCCTCCTGCTTCAGCTTCCAGAGCTGCTGGAATTACCATGCCCACCTTAGGATATTCTTTTTT
>CM053401.1:79535725-79572992 GCA_028644305.1 Xerus rutilus | reverse complement strand
AAAAAAGTGTACTCTTCATTATTATTATTAATTTTTTTGTGATGCTGGGGATTGAAACCAGGGCCTTAAATTTGCTAGGCAAGCACTCTATCACTGAGCTATAACTGTAGCCTCATTTGTACACTCTTTAAGGAAGTTCTCTATTACTTAATAACGGAACAAAGTATAATTATTTTCCTATTTTTGGAAGAGAACAAGCAAGCATAACATTTTGTTTCATAGAATTTATAAGTAGCCTATTTTTTTTTGTATTCTCTCATCCTTCATAAGCAATGAATGGAGCAGAAAACAGGTAGACAAGAGAAGGATAACTGGGAAAAAGATGTTGATGTAAATTCTGATGACTGATATCAGTGGGACATCAGGGTCCAAAAAGATCTGAGCTTGTCAGCTTTTTTTTTTTTTCTTTTCTTTTTTGCAGTACTGGTATTTGAATCTAGGGCCTTGCACATGCTGGACAAGTACTCTACCACCAAGCAACACCCCAGCCCTTTTTAAAAATTTTACTTTTGAAACAAGGTCTGGCTGAGTTGCCCAAGTGTTCTTCAACTTGCAGTCCTCCTATCTCAGCCTCACAAGTAGCTGAGATAATAGGTATGCACCACTATGTATGGCAGAACTTTTCAGTTTCTCTCTCTTGCTTCCTACTCAGAGACTTGCTGTGGTCTTCATTTTGAGAAATATCACTCTACTTTGAATCTGAACTCCCTTGTGAACTAATGCTGTCTTTGTGGCTCATTGTACAGTTTAAAATTAATTCCTGGATTTGATTTTAATTAATTAACTAAAGATTCCTCATGAGACAACCAGCATAGTTTAAATCAACAACAACCCTCCTCAGCAATAAGTAAAAGGCATTCCAGTGTTTAACATGACTACCTGCTAAGTATATCAAAGAACAAACACAAGTATGTCTCAAGTTTGTATATTCTGAGCTAATACCAAAATGAATATAAATATATATCAAAAAAGTGTCAGTCAGCTTCCATTTTGAATGTATATATTTTATAAATCTTTAAAAATAATAATAAAGATTTTTAAAAGTGTTGAATTGATTTGGGAAATTACATCAGGCTTATTTGTACTTAGTATTTATGTCTGAATCCGTCTTCCTAACCAGCTTTTAAATCTTGGAGAAACAATAATGTTTTATTTTTTTATTCCTCACTATACCTGGCACCCAAATTTTCAACAAATATTAGGTAAATTTATTTGAATCTTAATTTAGACCTCTGTGTAGGAAATGTAAGAAAAATCTAAGTGTAGCGAATACTATTTTCTATCTGTTAAACTAAGTCGGAGGCTTCAGAATTATAACCAAGATTAAAACATTATCTTATTTATCTTATTATAAATACTGTTTATGGTATTGGGTTATGAAATATTATAAGAAACAAAATGTTGGATCATGAATCCAATATTTAATCCAAGATGATAAAATTGAATAGAACTACGCGTGCAGGTGCACACACATGTACACACACACACAGATATACTAATGAATGCATTTAAAATAGGTGCAATTTGATAAGGTCTGTGGAGTTTCCCAAGTTTGGCTTTATACTTTTGTTATTTAGATAATACTATTTGGAGGGATTAAATGAAGGGACCTCTCTGAACTATTTTTGCAACTTAGAATGAATCTTTAATTATTTCATATTAAATGTTATAGTTCTGGGCCAACATTTTCAGATATAACAATAGTGACAAAAACCCTCCATCGTACTGTGGCCATCTTAAAATCTAAGAAAGTCCTTTTAAAGTCTTTTGAGAGAGAAAATACCTTATCAGCCTCCTTGAATTCTATCACAAGAATTCCACCTGTAGGTAATGCTATTACTAGTCAACAGGAAACTAAGATACAGCATCAGGTTGGATACAGAAAAATTCTGGTGACTTTACAGGTTATTGTCATAGTAACCCCCATATTATAGTCTTAGTTTTGACATATTGCCTAGAACCACAAAACCTGTAGTGCCAGAAGTGGTATCTAAACTAATTTTCTGAATTATTTAGAAAGACCCAGGCTCTTCCCAGTTTACTATGTTACCTCTCTTGGAGAGGTGACCACATGCATAACAGGTACTAGAAAGCAACTGCTAACATGACTGATTAATGAAAATACAGTGAAAGAACTAAAAAGTTATATGAAGAACAATCAGAAATTATTGTCAGTAATTAATAGGATCACATGATCTTGATAGGAACTTAAGATGTATATGTTACAATGTTCAGATTCAGCTAAGCATTGTATTTGTCATTTCCATTACTGTAACAAATACCTGAGATAATCAACTTCTAAGAGAAAAGGTTCATAGTTTTGGAGGTCTTATTCCATGATTGTTTGGCCTTGTTGCTTTGGGACTGTGGGGACAGACACATCATGGTGACAGCACATGACAGAGTAAACTGGAAAGGAAAAGAAAGAAAGAAAAAACCAAGGTCCCACAATCCCGTTCAGGGTTTTGCCCCTCAGTATTCTATATCTTCCCACAAAGTCCACCTCTTAAAAATTTCCACCACCTTCCATTAACACCACGCTGGTACTAAACTTTTAACATATGAAGCTCTGGGGGACATTTCAGATCTAAACTAGAGCAAACACCATTTAGCAAGTTAAAAAGACTATTGAAATCTGTAAGTATACACACTGTTGGTGAGCCTGAAACTTCAATGTGCATATCTTTTTTTATTTTTTCCTCCCGACCACCCTACACAAGACAGGGTCTTACTCTGTTCCCCAGGCTGGTCTCAAACTCTTGGACTCAAGGGATCCTCCTTACTGCTAGGATTACAGGCTATAGTGTGTCTATCAACCAGTACACACATTGCTAAAATCAGAGGAATAAGGTAGAGATGAAATCCAAAGCCAAACAAGCTTTATTAGTCTTCTTAATATACTTTGCAGGTTTAGGAATGTGACCATGTAAGTAGAGATTACATCAAAATGTAATGGATTTGCCTCTTCCTTTGGGGGATAACAGTTGTAGGATCTCCTGACTGATAATAAATTTTAGGTAAAATGTTCAGAGGGCATAAATGGGCTGCTTGGGAAGCAAACAAGAGATTAAGTTAGAGAGTAACAAGGGGGAACCTCCCATTAAATAGGGTAGTCAGTGAAGCTCTCCTCTGATTTCCCTCCTTATAGGAGTGATTTCTTGTGCTCAACTCTTAAAGCAATACTTTGTTTTGTCTCCTTACTAGATAAGCACCTTCAGAGCCCAAGATATTTATTTCAGTTTCTTCAAGAAGTTCGTACACAACAGGAAAAAGAAGAAGAAAAAAAAAGGCACAACAAGAAGTTAGCATAATAACATTTAATAAAAGTAGCCAGATTGAATTAAATCTGCTTAATTTGATTATTGCATCTGGTGTACGTTAACTCCTTGAAGACAGGAGTGTTCTGTTAATTGTATTCCTGGGACTGAGGACAGTAGGCATTCAGTGTACTTCTGAATCAATGAATGGGTATTTGAGATAACTGTAGTATACAGTTGAATCACAGAACATCCATGTTTACTTGGCTCACTTGAATTCAGCAATATTTTCAGGAGACAGGAAATTTTTAATGTCTATGATTCTGCCTGTCCTTTGGCTCAGTTAGCCATGGCCTATGGTGAGGGTAATGCTTCAATGCTCTCATGAGTCAGCTGTTCTCTCAGTCTTTTTCTTATCAGACTGGGCTGAGTGTGGTCCTGGTGTTTGAAAGAACAGTATTCTTTTTTTAAAAAATCTCTCTGTCTCTCTCTGTGTCTGTCTCTATCTCTCTCTTCTCTTGTCTCGTCTCTTTTCTTGTATTGGGGATTGAACCCACAAGCACTCTACTAACTGAGCTACATCCCAGGCCTTTTTTAAAGTTTTTGCTTTGAGACAAAGTCTCTCTAAGTTGCTGAGGGTCTTGTTAAGTTGTCAAGGCTGACCTCGAACTTGTGATCCTTCGCCTCAGCCTCTGTAGTCTCTTAGTAATGCTGTTCCCCACCATGCCTAAAAGAACAGTATTTTATTTGTGTACAGTATGATCGCTAAATGCAGCCAGCTTATTTCATCCACATTCATCTGAAGACATGGTTGTCTATTCCAGTGTGCTAAGAAAAACTAGCTATGTTTCACCTATTAAAGATGATTTTCTGTTTTATATGGGCATTTTAAGGGGTGCTCAAGGATAATTTCAACTATAAGCTGGTTTTGCCTTGCCTGCTGGCTGCCTGTAACACCCTGTTGTGGAAGTAGCACACACTTAAAAGACCTGTTTAAATTGATACTGTGTTATACACCATTTGAATAACCTTTCTAAATCTCAGTTTTATAGTCTGTGAAATGGTGAAAATATCTATTACATGGTGTTTTTAAAGCTTTTAATGAAGTATCTATGAAAATGATTTTTAAATTGTAAAACATCATTGTACATATAAATGGTTTTACATGTACTTTGGTGATATTGCTTTTGCTTCATTCTTGTGCTCTATTACTTCAATGTTAATAGAACTTTTTAAAAAAATTTCCTTTATGCTGCTTTGTCCTTCTAAAGCAATAAGAAAATTGGCCTCATTCAGAGGCTTTGAGAAGCCTTGGTATATTGCTAGGCAGTTCACTCTGTGGGCTGACTGAGTGCCTGAAAGCGAAGGTGGCCAACCAGGAGGTGACTCCTGAGTTTCTCTAGCATCTTGAAAGGAATGGTGAAAACAGGAAGGCTCTGCAGCCTCTTCAATTCATTTCCTTCATTAGGTCTCCATCATATGCTGGTTCTTTTCTCCACAGGATGAGCACAGTGCACTATTTTTTTTCTACCAGCGTTGCTAAAATTCCTCAGAGGAGCAGAGAAGTAAAAAAGTGTGCATTTATTTCCCTCTGTTGTGCATCTAATTATTACTGAAGTGAGGCAGTTTATTTTGCAGTAAATAATGTCTTTGAATTAGCCAAGCCAGCATTGCCTTTGTGCTTTGTTAGTTTTTATTTATTCTTTATTTTACCATTTATTAACTGAAAATTGGAGAATTAGGATTCTCATTGAAGATCTTATTATCACAGTACAAATAATTCTTGTTTTTGCAAAGGGCTAGACCTTATCTATATTCTCTTTGAAAGGGCAAACTGGGATTCCATGTGGAGATAGATAGGATACAACTACTGATTGCATTTTGTGCTAAGAATAAGAGGACTGCTTCCCTAAGGCATTGTGCCTATGTCAGATGACTGATTGCTGTAATGAGTAAGGTTATTCCAGATGATGGGAGCTAGTGTCCAGCATCATTTTGGGCTATACCTGGTTAGGTATGTTATTCTAGATAACACATTTTTGTTACTTAAATTTTTTTCTAGTCATTAAAAATAATACATGGCCATTACAAAAGTTTAGAAATTATAGAAAAGTTGAAAATCTAAATTTCTAAGAATCTCATTACCCATAGTACTTGATTTTTATTACCTTTTCCATGTCTTGAAGAATTTGCTTTAGAAAAGTTATTTTCTTGTATATCCCATTGTAAATTAGCATAAGAAAAATGAACTGTCTCTTATTCATAAGTATTAGTAGAAGGAAGATGGACACAAATAATCCACAATGGTACTGAATAAAATATAATGTTGCATCTTTGCCTGTCCATATCTTTTTCAAGGCTCCCCAGCTTCCCCTCCAGTCAGTGGCCCCCTCCTATTTCCATTCAGAGATTTGTTCTCCTAATGATGTTATGCCGCAAGTGTTTCTCACACTGCTTTACCCATTACTCCTTTTGCATCAGAGTGTGAGCATGTTTCACAAGAGGTCCAGGAGTAATCTTAAAGTGTCAGCCACAAGTCCAAACTTCTTTTGCATTCTTCTAATTTATCGTAAAGGTTCATGTAAATTTTGATTTTCTAATTTCTTTGAGTTCTTTCTATTATTAAATATTATAGCCAAGTGGCATATGCGACTCAGAAGACTGAAACAGGAGGATCGCAAGTTCAAGGCTAGCCTCAGCAACTTTGCAAAGCCCAAAGTAATTTAGTGAGACCCTATCTCAAAATAAAAGGGCTGAAAGCTGGGCACAGTGGCGCAAGCCTGTATACCAGCATTTAGGGAGGCTGAGACAGGAGAACCGCGAGTTCAAAGCCAGCCTCAGCAATGGCGAGGCACTAAGCAACTCAGTGAGACCCTGTCTCTACATAAAACACAAAATAGGGCTGGGGATGTGACGCAGTGGTCAAGTGCCCCTGAGTTTAATCTCCAGTACCAAAAAAAAAAGGGGGGGAGCTGAAGATGTAGCTCAATGGTAAAGTGCACCAGGTTAAATTTCCAGTACCAAAAATAAAAATAAATAAAATATTATAATAAATGTAATACCTCTGAATAAAATGTTCCAAGAAGCTGTGCCACATTTATTAGGTGACATTAAGCTGTCTGGCATATAGCTGCATCCTTGGGGGACGTATTACTCTAGTTTGAGAAACCTGGGCTCTAAATAAGATGAGTTTGTATTTTCCAAGAATATATTTTTAAATAAAAGAAACGAGGGCTGGAGGTGTAGCTCAGTGGTAGAGCATATACATAGCAGTCATAGAAGTCATGAGGTCCTGGATTTGATCCTCCAAAACAAACATCAAAATTCAGGAGTCAGATATATTCTAGATTCCAGTAATTATCAATAGAGAGATGTGGGACATGCCTTCCTAGAGGGAGGTGTCAGAAACACCTGGAAGGTTTTTTCAGATTTTGCCCTGTCTCCATTCCAGTTTGAAAATTACTGCCACAGTCCGTCCCTAGGGTTCTGATGGGAAAGAGTTTTATTCCTCAGTAGTATCAGAGTATAAAAATGTAAAGATCATCTGGGTGCAGTGGAGTACGCCTGTAATTCCAGCACTTTGGGAGGCTGAGACAGGAGAATTGCGAGTTCAAAGCCAGCCTCAGCAACGGCAAGGCACTAAGCAACTCAGTGAGACCCTATCTCTACATAAAACACAAAATAGGGCTGGGGATGTGGCTTAGTGGTCGAACACCCCTGAGTTCAATCTCCAGTACCAAAAAAACATGAAGATCGTGGGCTGGGGTTGTGGCTCAGTGGTAGAGCAATTGCCTAGCATGTGTGAGGCACTGGGTTTGATTCTTAGCACTGCATATAAATAAATAAAATAAAAGATCTGTTGACAATCAAAAAAATAATTTAAAAAAAAGTGAGGATCATTCAAGTTTACACACATGTTCACACTACTATAATTTATGAATGGTTTTATAAAGTGACTCAAATCTGAACAAATAACTGAGTTGAAGTTTTCTGGTTTTATTATATCTTAGACAAAAGTAATGTAGTGAATTCAATTGTCAAAAAAACTGAGCCCTTGAATTGTTCTGTTTCTACTATCCCAGTGATGGAGGTTAGGACTTACAGCTGCCCTGGTCCTCAGTTAGAAAATTATTTTACTAGGTTAGTAATATATTTTTTTCCTTTAAAAATATCTGCAGAGCTCTGCCTAGTCTATTTGTTCTGGCTGGGTGCCTTTAAGTGCCTCAGTGCTTTAAGTTTTCCTCCTCTTTGTTTTCTTTGGTGTCCTCCATCTTTCTGCCTCCTGATGCTGGTCTCCTTTATCACCATCATAGTGACAAAATGTTTCTGATTTGAGGCCCAGTGTCATTTTCTAAGACATTCAACACTATGGTAAGTTTAAGAAAATAATAATTCTGTAATAGAAGGACACCTGACATAAAAACCATTTAGGATTTTCCCTCTGTAGCACAGTACAGAGAATTTAGTAGTAGTAGTCCACAAGCTCACACAGCAAGGCAGGTGCTGCCACTGTGAGAACCCTTAAGAACCCTGATTTCAGTTAGGAGAGGGGAACTCTAATAATGTCTGGCACTTCAGTTCCCAAGCCCTGGGTCTCAGTTCCCCTTCCGTTCCTCCTTTGTAGTTTCTATATTCCTCTATCTCTGATATTCTAGAGCAGCCTAAACTGTAATTTATGTAACCCACATCAACAAAAACTGGACCAGAACAAACTTTTCCAGATTTTATAAATAGGTCTTTTCCAATTCCTCTTATGTTTCTTTATTTTTCCACATTAATTCTTTTTCTTTTTGAGGCTTAAATGAAAGGTAAGTTATGTGAATCATCTAGTAAATATTATTCCAAATGAAATTTATTCTCAAAATGTTTTTAGAGTAAATTTATGTGTAAAGTCAGTATGTGAGACCCTTGGAGATACCAGTGATGAACAAGATCAGACACGTACTGGCTTGTTGATGCTTATGTCTGGGTTGAAAGAAAGTTGAAGTAATTAATCTGAAGTAAAAAAAAAAATAACTGTAACCACTACCCAAAATTGAGAAGAAACAATACTGATTCCATGTCCTCATCCACATATAGTCCTTATTCAGATTTCCCTTTTTGAATTATCAGTTTTGAAGAAAATCACACTATGAAATCTTTTTTAGGAGTGTGGGGTGCTATCTCTTATAGAAGAAAGTGACTGAGCCAGGTGTGGTGGCGCATGCCTGTAATCCCAGCACTTAGAGAGGCTGAGACAGGAGAATCGCAGTTCAAAGCCAACCTCAGCAACAGCGAGGCGCTAAGCAACTCAGTGAGACCCTGTCTCTACATAAAACACAAAATAGGGCTGGGGATGTGGCTCATCCCTGGTACCAAAAAAAAAAAAAAAAGAAGAAGAAGAAGAAGAAAGTGGCTATGTTTACTGTTGGCTTACTCTGGTTTTTTCTTTATGGTTTAGCTTCTCTCATCCGTGTTTGAAAATAGCATCAAGACCTTTGGAGTAATTGAGAGTGACCCTTTTGACTGGGAGAAGTCTGGAACTGATGGCTCCCTAACAACCACCACCACTTCTACCACCCCTCAGTTGCACACCCGACTGACTCCGGCTGCAATTGGGTATGCCCTAAACACTCTGTTTAGTAGTACCATTTTTTAAGAAAATTTTTTTAATTGTAGATGTAGATGGACACTATCTTTATTTAGTTTTTTATGTGGTGCTGGGGATCGAACCCAGTGCCCCACATGTGCTAGGCAAGCGCTGTACCACTGAGCTACAATCCCAACCCCAGTATACCTTTTCTGGATGCATTGTATTCACAGAAATTTCCTTTAGTTTATCCAGATTCCCTCAAATGGTCAAATGCTAAGACATAGGGAAAAGCCTATGGGTTTCCTTGAATTAACCTTGCTTTTAGAATATTTGCCTTTGGAATTACTTATCTTAGAAAATATTGGTAGATCATGTCCTGAAATGGGAGCTTAGAGCTTATATGACTTATTGATGCCAAATTTACAGTGAATTTTCTTCAAAATGAGAGGGGGAGCATTGGTCATATTTCTAAAGAATATATGGCATCCTGGAAAGAATGAGGCACAATTATATCTAACTATATTGGGCTTAAGTTTAGTGGGAACAAAACATGTAGAATGTTCCTCTTATGAAAGTAATTTAATTCACATGGTGTATTAGGAACAGATTATGGTGTATTTCCATGTTCCTGATGTTTGTTTTGAATGCTATTTCTTCTACATGTATTAAATGCAGTTCCTTTTATTTTTATTTTGTTGTTTTTTTTTTGGTTTGTCTTTTTACCTTAATCTGCTTCTGTTACATGTTGCCTGTAAGCACAGACTATGTGTTGATACTCTCAAATTGACTTTCTTATTCATATTTCTGAATGTGCTATGATATCCTTGTAGAGGAATTGTTTCTGTACATAATGTCAAACTACAGATTTGGATCAAGAGAAGGATGAAAATATTAATTATGGAAGAAGCAAAAAATGAGGAATATATGCAAAGGGGATGGGTGGGTAGAAGAGAGCCTGTGTGGAGAAGATGGATGAGTTCTTTTAAGTGTGTGGCACTATACTGAAGCATAATCCATAAATGGGAACCAATTTTGAGTGAAAATCATAACAGTTTCATAGGCAGAAATATGGTTCATTTCCTGAGAAGCAGAAGGAGGAAGTGCTGAGGAATTAGAATAGTCAGAAAGGAGGAGAATAAATCCTGAGTGGTGCATAAAAAGAATTTGGTTAGAACACTGAGTGATTAAAATGTGAAAAAAGGTGAGGCTAGTAGACTAGACTTCCTGAGTTCAAATATTCATCCCTTTACCTTTCCCTTTCCTCAGGAATAAAGGGGATTCTTTCAACAAACATTTGGATTACCATATGGCACATATATGTTAGTGTACACTGTGCTTCTTGCATCAGTAAATAAATTATATTGAACTATCTGAAAAAAAATTTAGTAGTCAATTTCTTTCTTTCTTTCTTTTTTTCTTTTTCTTTTTTTGGTACCGAGGATTGAACTCAGGGACACTCAACCACTGAGCCACATCCCCAACCCTATTTTGTGTTTTTATTTAGAGACAGTATCTCACTGAGTTGCTTAGTATCTCGCCATTGCTAAGGCTGGCTTTGAACTCGTGATTCTCCTGTCTCAGCCTCCCAAAGTGCTGGGATTACAGACATGTGCCACCGTGCCCAGCTGTCAATTTATTTCTGATCTTTAATTACTTTTATAATAAGTTTGTTCATTTGAACTATTTTTAGGTCAAACTACCTTTTTAATATGATTCTAAAGCCAGAACTACAGAGATTACTTTCCTAGGCTATATGGGTTTTTTCCCTGGGAACCATTATAAGTGCTTTTCTAGATTATTTACCTTTAATCTATTGATAAAGAAGCTCTACTAGCATTGACCCAGTTAGACAGAAGTAGGAATGAAAGTCGTCAAGTCAGAAGGAGCATGCCCTTGAAAAATCATTGGTTTTCTCATGAGTATATGAAGCACATGTCACCTATGCTAGAGTATAGTTGTTACCTTTAAAGTGATTTTCTGAGAGGATACTTATTTTGCTGCTCACAATGATTATACCTGTTAGTATAATCTATTAAACACTGTATCTTCTTACACTTAGATATTCTAGATCGCTTTTAAGAAGAGGTTTCATTGTGTGTTAAATACTGTGTTTAGTCAGCAATATTTTTTAAAAACTAAATCAGTATTTATAATTATAGAACATTACAGCTGGCAGAGGCCTTTTCACTTAATGACTAATAATTAAGAACTACAAAACCTCTTGCGGAACAGGAGTCTAAGAGCCAGTAAATAGGACAACCACTAAATAGGACATGGAATTACTTTGAAAGGAATATATAGACAAATACCAATGAATATTTTCTATTTTTCCCATGCAAAACTGAACTATACTGTTGCAGAATTTCATTTTCTTCTATAGGGCAAAATTTTTTTCCCCTCATCTTTGTGTTGGTAGGGCCTTGCATGTAGTGGTGCTTAGAAGAAGTCTATAAATGAAAAAACAGTGCACATTTTATTCTATAAAAAATAACAGATTTAACCCCTATTTATTTCTTTACTGCTCTTAATATTTTCCTATTTATAATTATTTTAATTCTTTAAGAAAATGGATAAAGAATAGAAAATTTTATCATAATTGATGAAGACTTCTTGGAAAGTAGACCAAATGTTTCTTAAAATGATTGTCAAATTAGTGAGTTATTGTATTAGAATTTGTATTTTAAAATCAGGTTGAGATTTTTGAATTCTCAAAATTTGAGAAATTTATTTTGTAGAGTTGACATGACCTGAGTTTTCAAGTTTTTTTTTCTTACTTTCTTAATCATATATGGACTTGATCATTTAAATCCAGAAATAAAATAGAAGATAGTCCCATAGTAATTTTTTATTCTAGTCTTTTAAAGTTCTATGATTTTTTTTTTCTCCCTTTGTTTTTAGAATTGCGAATGCCACTCCCATCCCAGGAGACTTGCTTCGAGAAAATACAGATGAGGTATTTCCAGATGAACAGCTTAGTGATGGCGAGAATGGCATCCCTGTTGGTGTGTCACCAGATAAGTTGCCTGGATCTTTGGGACACCCTCGTCCCCAGGAAAAGGATGTCTGGGAAGAGATGGATACCAACAAAAACAAGATAAAACTTGGAATTTGTAAGGTGTGTAGTTCTTGCATAGGAAGTAATATCTTTCTATGTACTTATTTATTTTTTTCTTATTGTTGCACCAAAGTATCATGATTCTCAATTTTGAATGAGAAGTAGACAGTTAACTTCAACAATTTGATTCTTGCCAGGCATAGTGTTGCATGCCTGTAATCCCAGCAGCTTGGGAGGCTGAGGCAGGAGTATTGCAAGTTCAAAGCCAGCCTCAGCAAAATCCAGGTGCTAAACAACTCAGTGAGACCCCATCTCTAAATAAAGTACAAAATAGGGCTGGGGATGTGGCTCAGTGGTCAAGTGCCCCTGAGTTCAATCCCTAGTACCCCCCCACAAAAGGAATTAAAATGCATGCAGATAAGGGTGGGACATGGGGACATGTGGGGACATGCCTTATGGCAAAAGTGTTTGAATTAGAAGCATAAACAAAAATATAAAAGAAAATGCATGGATAGAAGTTGTAACTAGGAATTTATTCATCATCTAGGAAGAAATTTCTAAATAGCTGTTTTTATTATCTTTTAAAATCTTATTATAGATATATATAATTTTAAACTATAAATATTATAAGTACATAAACCCACCATCTAACCTAAGAACTGGAATATTACAATGTATTCCTTCTATATTTATGCTTTCATCCCATCCCCACCCAGATAGCCCCTGTCCTAGCTTGGATTTCATAGAAGCAGAGCCACAAAACAAACTTAACAAATTTAAAAGAATTAAAATCATAAAGAGTGTGTTATCTTACCATAATGGAATTAAACTAGTGATCAATAAAAAAAACAACAGGAAGATCTCTAAACACTTGGAAATTAAATAGTATACTTCTGCATAATCCATGAGTCAAAGAGGAAGCCTCAAAGGAAATTGTTTAAAATTACATTGAACTCTGATTGGGGATGTAGCTCAGTGATCCAAGTGCAAAAAAATAAAAGAATTAAAAATTACCTCAAACTCAATGAAAGTAAAACTACAGTATATCAAAATATGTGGGGTGTACCTAAAGCATTCTGAAAGGGAAATTCATAGCACTAAATGCTCATATTAGAAAAGATACAAGATTTCAAATCAATTTAAATTCTACCTCAAGACCCTGGAAGAAGAGTAAAATGAACCTAAGACCAACAGAAGGAAGGAATAGCTCCTATTGCATCAGAAAAGTTTCAGTATGTTGTATTGTCATTCTCTCTCTGAAATATTTTTTCATGTTTTTTTACCCTTGAGTTAAGTGTATACAAGTTTAGAATCCTTGCATCTTCCCAGTGAACAGAGATTTTGTTTTTCTGGTAACATTAAAGCCTATTTTTGTCATCTATTAATACCATTATGCCAACCTTTGTGTACTACATGTATGTTGTATTTTTTCATTCTTCATCTTTTCTTGTCCTTATTCTTCTGTTGTAACTTTTTTGTGGTGCTGGGGATTGATCCGAGGGCCTCACATATGCTAGTCAAAGGCTTTACCACTGAGCTGTACCCCCAGTCCTGCTGTGATTTTGACTTTTTAAGTAGCATATAACTAGACCATCTTACCATTTCTTTTCTTTTTCTTTCTTTTTTTTTGGGGGGGCAGTGGTACCAGGGATTGAGCTCAGGGGCACTCAACCACTGAGCCACATCCCCAGCCCTTTGTTGTATTTTTTTAGAGATGGTCTCACTGAGTTGCTTACCACCTTGTTTTGCTGAGGCTGGCTTTAAACTCGCAATCCTCCTGCCTCAGCCTCCTGAGATGCTGGGATTACAGGCATGAGCCACTGCACCCAGCTACCATTTCTATTTTTAACTTGGCAGTTTAATTAATTTCTTAAAAAATTATTTTAGTCATAGATGGATACAATACCTTTATTTTTATTTATTGTTATGTGGTGCTGCTGAGGATTGAACCCAGTCCCTCACACATGGGAAACAAGCACTCTAGCACTGATTCACAACCCCAGCCCTTAATTTTTTTAGAGTTATTTTTAGTTGAACTTGTTTCTAATTTTTTAAATATTTTTTTTTAGTTGGAGATAGACACGATATCTTTATTTTATTTATTTATTATGTGGTGCTGAGGATTGAACCCAGTGCCTCGCGCTTGCGAGGCAAGCACTCTAGCACTGAGCCACAATCCCAGCCCTGTTTCTAATTTTAAAATTTTGTTTGTTCAGTTCTTTTGCTTCTTGCTCACTTTTGTTGGATTATAAATTTTATTGATTTGTTTTCTCCTTTTTTTTGTACTTATTTAGTATTTAAACATTCTAACTCTATTCTTCTGAACTGGACATGATAGTACATGCCTATAGTCCCAGCTACTTGAGAGGCTATAATGGGAGGATCACTTGAACCCAGGAGTTTGGGGCCAACCTAGACAATATAGCAAGCCTACCCCACAACCCCCTCTTCTCTGTTTTACTGGGGACTGAATGCAGGGGCACTTTACCACTGAGCTACATCCCCAGCCCTTTTTAAGATAGAGTTTCTCTCACTGGGCAGTGTGGCACATGCCTGTAATCCCAGTGACTTGGAAGCTGAAACAGGAGGATTGCAAGTTGGAAGTCAGCCTCAGCAACTTAGTGAGGCCCTAAGCAACTTAGTGAGACCCTGTCTCAAAATTAAAAAAAAAAAAAAAAAAGAGGTGGGGGGGAGCTGAGCATGTAGCTTTGTGGTAAATTGCTCCTGGGTCAAATCCCTAGTATTGCCGTCTTTAAAAAAAAATTAGAGACAGGGTCTCTCTAAGTTGCTGAGGCTGGCCTTAAACTTGTGATTCTCCTGCTTCAGCCTCTCGAGTTTCTGGGGCTATAGGCAAGCACCACTGGGCCCAGCAAGACCCCATCTCTTAAAATAAATAAACATTCTAATTCTATTCTTTTAGTAGTTATCTTTGAAATTTCCCATGTATTTTTAACTTAAAGTCTGATATTTTAGCAGTATCTTAACTACCCTTCTGGTATTGCAAGAAACTTAGAATATTTTAAATTCAGTCATTCTTTTGGTATTTTACTTCTAGTTTTTAAGTCTTTTTTAGAAAAGAATTATTCAGATTAGGTTATTAACGTTCTATTGTACAAGTAATGTTTATGTGGATATTCAAAGATATCTTTTCTTTTTTTCTTACACACACACACAGCATCAAAGATATCTTACCATTTCCTTTCACTTCTCAAAGTCCTAAGTTTATTGTTTTTCCTTATATATTTCCTTTAAAAGTTCCTTTACTTTAGGTCTTTTAGTAAAGGTTTCTTTCAAATTTTACTTATCTGAAAATGTGCCAGGTACAATGTGGTACATGCCTGTAATCCCAGCAACTCAGAAGGCTGAGATAGGAGGATTGCAAATTCAAAGCCAGCCTAGGCATCTAACTGAGACTCTGTCTCAAAATAAAAATTTTAAAAAGGGCTGAGGTATAGTTCAGTAGTAGAGTGCTTGCCTATCATGTGTAATACCCTGGGTTTAATCCCTAGTAATAATCCCTAGTAAGTAATCCCTACCAAAAAAGAAAAAGGAGGCTGGGATTGTGGCTCTGTGGTAGAGCGCTTGCCTCACACATGTGAGGCACTGGGTTCGATCTTCAGAACCAGGTAAAAATACATAAATAAACGAAATAAAGATATTGTGTACATTTCAAAAAAAATCTTTAAAAAAAGAGAAAAAGTATTTGTTTTATTTTTTCAAGATAGTATAGGTTGGATACAAAGTTTTTGATTGATAGCTATTTTTCTCTTGCTTAAGTTGTTGATATTTGAAAGTCAGCTGTCATTCTAATTGTTTTTTTCCCTGTAGGTAATCAATTCTCCCTCAACTCTTCCACCCATATCTTTCCTTTGCAGCTACTTTTTAGCTCTTCCCTTTGTTTGTGATGGTCTGCATTTTAACTATAATGTATCTAAGCATATGTTGTCTTGCTTGGGAAAATAAGCAAGATTGTTTCCTGAATATTTTGATTCATGTTTTATATCAGTTCTGGGAAATATACAGCCAACCATCTTCTATGTAAATATTGCTAGCTCTTCATTCTTTCTATTGGTTCTCTCTGAGGACTCCAATTAGACACATATTATACCTTTGTATTCTATCCTTCATATCTTGTATTATATTTTTTTCTTATTTTTCTTTTCCTAATCATGCTGTTCTTCATTCTTTTTTTTTTTTTGGTACTGGGGATTGAACTCAGGGGCACTCGACCACTGAGCCACATTCCCAGCCCTATTTTGTGTTTTATGTAGAGACAGGGTCTCACTGAGGTGCTTAGCACCTCGCTGTTGCTGAGGCTGGCTTTGAACTCACAATTCTCCTGTCTCAGCCTCCCTAAGTGCTGGGATTATAGGCTTGCGCCACAGCTCCCAGCTCTGTGCTTCATTCTTGATCATTTCTTTTGTGTTTCCCAGTTCACTGATTAGTAACTCCAACTCTTTCTTTCTTGGGCGGGTAATTTTGGTTAACTTTAAATTGAATATTTAATATTAATCGTTTAATTCCTTTATTGATTTTTCTGAAATGACCTTTATTTGTTTAAACATTTGTTCATGGTTATTCTGTATTTTGTGTCTAAACAAACAAGTTTGATACCTAATGTCTTTGTGAGTTTGAAATGTTGTTGTCTAATTATTTCTGCTGACTCAGGCATGGTGGCATGCTTTCTCTGACTACTTTTAGTTTGTTACTCATTAAATAATTGATAGGATCCCTGCAGACCCAAATTTGGATTCTGCTGCTGATAATCAGAGTGAAGGGCACTTTTTTATGGTCTCTAATCAGAAGTGATGTCCCAGATGTCCTTCACCTACTGCATCCCTGGTGTGAGGCTTGATTTCTCTGGTAATTGTGCTGCTGTAGGCATTTGACCTTAGACAGTGTGTCCCTCTGTGCTAATTCATGCTTGGCCTCTTCTGCTCTGCCCTAGTTGCTTATTTGTTCTAGCCCCAGTTGTCTTATTGGTGGTAGTGGGTGTTTTTGAGAGGGGGAATGAGTAAGGGAATGGGGGACACATATTTAGTGAGCCAGTTATGTCTCAAAGAGAACATTCTTTCCAGGTTTTAGTTTTACTTTAGTGGACTGGGGTCCTACGAGCATCTAGTCATATGTAATGCAAAAGGGCAAAGTCAAACAGTTTTAGACTGTTCTTTGTACCCAAATTATAAACTAATATAATACTGAAACTGAATATAAATTAAGAAAACTCATAATGAGATAAATTAGTCACAGTATCCTAATCTTCAGAAAACACATCTAACCATTTGTTTCTATTATTTTGAAAGGCTTCAGTGATTTCTCTCATGTATGGTACCTGGAATACATTTCATTATTTTATTTTTCTAGGCTGCTACTGAAGAGGAGAACAGCCATGGTCAAGCCAATGGTATTCTCAATGCTCCAAGTCTTGGTTCACCAATTCGCGTCCGCTCAGAGATTACTCAGCCAGATAGGGATGTTCCATTGGTGCGAAAGTTACGTTCCATCCACAGCTTTGAGCTGGAAAAACGTCTCACACTGGAGCCAAAGCCAGATACTGACAAGTTTCTCGAGGCCTGGTATAAAATAGTTTTTTTTACTTTTTAAAGCATCTAAGGTATCATTATCATCATTATTATTGTTATTTATTATTTAAACTCTTTCAAATAAGAAATTCTTGCATCTTGGTAACACTGACTCCATTAAGCTCTCATTTTTCATTCATATTTTAGTTATCATCATCCTGATTCTTTTTTTATTTATTCTTACTAGTTATACATGATAGTAGAATGTATTTTGACATACTATACATATGTGAAGTATAACTTCTCATTCTTGTGGTTGTACATGATATAGAATTACATTGGTTGTGTAATCATATATGTACATAGGGAAGTTATGTCCGATTCATTCTACAGTGTTTCCTATTCCCATTCCCCCTCCTTCTCTCTCCCTTCCCTTCATTCCCCTTTATCTAATCCATAGTACTTCTATTCTTCCCTAACCGCCCCACTTCCTTATTGTGAATTAGCATCCGCATATCAGAGAAAACATTCAGCCTTTGGTTTTTGGGGATTGGCTTATTTCTGTTAGCATAATAGTCTCCAGTTCCATCCATTTACTGGAAAATGCCATAATTTCATTCTTCTTTATGGCCGAGTAATATTCCATTGTGTATGTATACCACATTTTTTATATCCATTCATCTGTTGAAGGGCACCTAAGTTGGTTCCATAGTTTAGTTATTGATCATCCTGATTATTAATGTGAATTTTCTTCTAATATCATTATAAATTATATAGCAAAATGTTTGGCTGTGGTAACTGCTAACATCAGAAAACTAGGTACAGTCAAATGAATATTTTTGCAGTGACCAGTTTGGAAGGTGATCTTCTAAACAGCAGTATAGAGTTAGAGAGGATATGATAAAGATGACATTAGGAATGAGAGGAATACAGGAAGAAGGAAAAAAAGTAATTTATATACAAAGGACAAGCATTTTAATTTAGTGAATGCCTTCTCCGTGTAAGGTGCAATAGGAAAATATATATCAATAAGTTTATTGTTCTTTTCTTCTAGCACCCACAATCTACCTAAAGAGAAAGGAAGGTTAAACTTTAGAGAGCTATCCATAAATACTATAATAATGTAATATGTTATAAGCATATTATCCCTACAACAAGTTTTCATAACAAAGGTAGAAATGAAACTTATTTAAAAGAGTTCGGGATCTATTTATGAATTATAGAGGCTTCAATAGTATTAAAACTTACATACCTTTAATAGAAGTTACACCCCTTCAATGATGTATCAATCTTTTATGGTTCCTGTTAATAATGGACTATTAGAAGGACTATGGATATAACTAGCATGGCAGTTACTATGTCCTAAGGCAGTTTATCCACTGTTGGCCTTGTCCACTTTCCATTTTTAACTGTCCTTCTGTGCTTCAGTCCACCAGTATCTATGTGCTGTTATTCCTCACATAACAATCATTCCATCTTTTGGCTGGTGTGATGTAAGCATGCATCTACATTTTTATATGATCAAAAAGATGGACAAGAGTTGGGGCAATGTTTTAAATAGTTGACTTGTGGCTCAAATGGAAAGTAAATTCAAGAGTGCAATGAGCATAAAAGCTTAGTTTGGAAAGTCTAACAAAAGGAGGAAACTAAAGTGTGCCATGCTGAGAGAAGAGCTCCATCTTCCAAAGCAGGATTATGGCAGATAGAGAAGAACACTGTCAACCCTGTGAAACTTTCCTTAAGCTTTATCCATAGTTTTTCTTCTCATCTTTGTGTGAATAGTTCTCTGTATAGAGATAAGTTTTGTAATAAAAGTTTATCTAGAATAATTGAATAATTTCTTTTCATTTCTTTAAGCTTGGAGAAAATGCAGAAAGACTCAAAGGAATCCGTTCTCCCTTCTCTGCTTCATAAGCCTTGTGTTCCTGTTGTGTCCCGTACTGACCACATCTGGCACTATGATGAAGAATATCTTCCAGATGCCTCCAAACCCGCCTCTGCCAACACTCCTGAGCAGGCAGATGGTGGTGGCAGCAATGGATTTATAGCTGTTAATCTGAGCTCTTGCAAGCAGGAGGTTGATTCCAAAGAATGGGTGATTGTGGACAAGGAACAAGACCTTCAGGATTTTAGGACAAATGAGGCTTTAGGACATAAAACAACTGGAAGCCCTTCTGATGAGGAGCCTGAAGTGCTTCAGGTCTTGGAGGAATCACCTCAAGATGAAAAGCTCCAAATCGGCCCTTGGGCAGAAAACGATCATTTAAAGAAGGAAACCTCAGGTGTGGTCTTGGCATTTTCTGTAGAGTGCCCTGCCACTGCTGTTTCAGAACAATACATGGATAGGCTGGAACTCCAGGTTGGAGCTGCTAGTCAGTTCATTGCAGCAACACCCACAAGTCTGATGGAGGCACAAGCAGAAGGACCCCTTACAGCAGTAAGAGATTTGTTCTGTTGTTATTTGTTATCCACTCAGGGTACTATTAAGAAAGGACTGACAATTGATCAACTCATAACCTATGGTAGGGCCTTAATTTGGCAAATAGGTATAGGTAATGATGTTTGTTTGCATTAATTTCTATGATCAACTAATATGAAACTTTTCAAAAAGTGAGCTTTCCTTTCATTATATCAAACTCAATACATGAAGTATAATTATGACCTAGTTTTAGAATAACATTTATTTATTTAATTTAAAAAAAAAATTTTTTTTTAAACTTTTGTAGTTGTTGATGGACCTTTATTTATTTATTTATTTATATGTGGTGCTGAGAATCGAACCCAGTGCCTCATGCATGCTAGGCAAGTGCTCTACCACCAAGCCACAACCCTAGCCCCTAGCATAACATTTATAATTAGACCAGAAGAACTATTTATGTATGTATGTATATAAAATGTAATTTTTAAAAAATTTATCATTCTAAGCTGGGCATATGGCACACATGTGTATCCCAGCTGAGGCAGGAGGCCCACCTAGGCAACTTCCTGTCTCAAAAAATTAAAAAAAGGCTGGGGATATAGCACAGTGGTAAAGTGCTGCCCCTGGGTTTAATCCCCAGTACAATAAGCAGGAGGGAGGGAGGGAGGAAGGAAGGAAATTTATAACTCTAGAGACTTTTTATTATATACTTGGTGAGGAAGGCCTCTGTATAACTATTTGTAGCTTGTTCTTAACTCTGTGTACTGTTAACTAGGTCTAAGCCTTCTTTTGTAATCTGTACCCAGAAATTTCTTCTATTTTACATTTCTCTTAAATAAGTTTTCTGGCTTTGATGCCCACTGTTTAAAATGCAGATTCTTGGGCTTCATCTCTGGAACTTCTGCTTTCACAGACTTGGATAGAGAAAGCTCTTAATAACTTTGACAAGCAGCTGAAGGCAGTTGTGATACAGGTCTTCTGCAAAGGAACATTTTGAGGAAACACTATTGCTTACTCTCAGTCTTGGGCATTAGCTGGAACTACCTGTCACTCTGTTAAAGGTAAACAGTGATGTCCCCAGTGATTGTGTGAGTAAGAGGAACCTTAGAAAAGCCAGAAATGATTAAACAAAGCTCTTAAAACTCCCTAGGCAATAAGGAATCTAGTACATTATCACAGGCACCCACAGGTACATCTGTCCTTACACGAGTGGGAGTTACCAAGTTTTCTTAGATTCCATAATCATCAGGCAGCCTTATCTTCCCACTCACCAGCATCATTCCCCATCATTCCCCACTATAATGCTTTCTATTAGAAAATAATTTCAAATGCAGGTGCCAAACAATTGGAAAAGATACTAATGATATTTCATTTATGTACATTTCTGTAGGAATTTGCCTGTACTCCAAATAGAGAAATAAATGCCTTCCTACTTCTTCTCCAAGCAGAGTTTGCTTTGGTTGGTCTTTCTCTCTTTCCCAGTCCTGTTGTGTACTGTTGTGCAGCTTCTTCATGGCATGAAGAGGACTAGGCAGGGGAACAATTTGAGCTGAAATCCAGCCCAACCTGAGTTGTGACTTAAGATCTGTACTCCTACAAAATGTTTGTAGTTACAAACCTCCTTAAAGACAAGGGAAGGGAAAAAGGTTTTCCTTTTTGTTTTACTTAGGTCTTGAGGCTTTAGGTTTTTCAGTTTTACCCAACTTTAAAAAAAGTTTTTATTAGTGCATTATAATTATACATAATAATGGGGTTCATTGTGACATTCATATAACATTATTTGCTTCATTTTATTTCCCAATACTTCCCCTTTCCCTTTCTTCCTCCCTCCCCCTGACCTCCTCTTCTACTCTACTGCTGTCCCATATATACACATATTTGTATATATATTTATTTTAACTGGTGCATTATAATTATACATATAAGTGGGATTCATTGGAAATAAAATCAACTGAATTATGCTATATTCAGTTTTACTCACCTTTTTAAAAAAATATTTTTAGTTGTAGATGGACATAATACCTTTATTTTATTTATTTATTTATTTATTTTTTAAAACTTTTTTGTAGATGGACACAATGTCTTTATTTTATCGCGCTGTATGTGGTGCTGAGAATCGAACCCAGGGCCTCACGCATGCGAGGCAAGCGCTCTGCCGCTGAGCCAAAATCCCAGCCCCTTATTTATTTATTTTTATGTGGTGCTGAGGATCAAATCCAGTGCCTCACATGTGCTAGGCAAGCACTCTGCCACTGAGCCACAACCCCAGCCCAGTTTTACCCATCTTTATAGCAGAGATTTCTGCCTTCCCTATTCTTTCCTTCTTTTCTCCTTTCCCCATTCATCTACATAGGCAAAATAACAATGTAACAATATCTTTTTTTTTTTTTAGTTGTCAATGGACAACTAAATTTATTTATTTATTTAAATGAATTTATTTATTTATTTACATGTGGTCAAACCCAGGGCCTCACCCATGCCAGGCAAAGCGCTCTACCACTGAGCCACAACTCCAGCCCCTATATAACAATATGTTGATCATAACTAACAAATGCATTTAGAGTAAGCAATAGGAATAATGAAGAATGGGAGACATCATGTGTGGCCTCTATTTCCACATGTTACCACTACTGTGTACTATTTTTATAAATAGAAATACAAATTTGTTATATAAAATCAGTGTTTTTTTATTTTTTAATTTTTTTTAGTGCTGGAGATTGAACTCAGGGGCACTCGACCACTGAGCCACATCCCCAGCCCTATTTTGTGTTTCATGTAGAGACAGGGTCTCACTGAGTTGCTTAGCTCCTCCCCGTTGCTGAGGCTGGCTTTGAACTCACAATTCTCCTGTCTCAGCCTCCCTAAGTACTGGGATTACAGGCTTGCACCACCGCGCCTGGCTCAAAATCAGTGTTTTTATGTACCATAAAAATGATAGTGTTTACTCATAATTTTCAACACCTGTTGAAAGTATTATATAAAGATTATATAAAGATGCTTTAAACAAAAGATGCCTGTAGTAGAATTTTAATGGCCCAACAAAATTTGAATAGTTAAAATTTAATTTTTTAATAAGCTAGAAATATTTCTATAAGTTAATTCTTGGATGTATTAGGAACCAACAAATTATTCTACCCCTATATCTCTTCCAAATTATTTCTTGTCCACAAACCAAAATGAGATATAGCTATTTTGTACTCACATACCTTTCATTCCTAAGAAAGGCTATTTGGTACAAATGTTTAATTTCCCAAAGTTGTTGTTGTCATAGTAGCATTACAGTCTTGGAAAGGATAATTTCTAAATTAAAATGAAAATCGTAGTTAGGTTTACAGTTAATTGTCTTCTTGCTCTGTGGCTAGTTCTAAGCATGAAGAAACTGAAGAATGAGGTTGCTGTATGTGAACTGCTAAGTAATGAGACTGATGTTCTCATGAGTACATAGGCATTAGTACTAGGTATTAATAAAACAACAAGAATATGAAAAACATTGAAGTGATTTTCTAAATCTGTAGAATAAAAGTATACATGAAACAACAAGAGAACAGAAGAATGAAAATGATTGAAATATTACCTTAAATGGAGCTGGGTATGGTGGCACACACCTGTAGTCCCAGCAACTGGGGAGGCTGAGGCAGGAGGGTTAGAAATCTGAGGCCAGCCTCAGCAACTTAGTGAGTTCCTGTCTCAGAATAAAAAATAAAAGGACCAGTGATGTAGTTCAGTGGTAGATTACCCTTGGGTTTAATCCCTAGTACTAGGGGGATGGGAGAAGGAAGAGAAATTTTTTTTAAATGAAATGATGCCTTAATGAAATGTTTGTGAATTGTAAAATGAAAGACATGAAGCACACATGTCAATTACTGACAGGTCATTTATTTAGTCCATTTAGGAATTAGTGTAGGAATTCCTTTTATGTCTTTGTGCTCTCTACGGTTAAGGAAGCTAATTTTCAACCATACTTAGAATTACCTTTCTCTTTTCTGTATTCAACTATTGATCCTGGGTTTTCTATTTTTATCTTGTCTGATAATGGTTTTGTAGGTTTACTTTCTCAGACTTCATTTGAGAGTGTGGACTGCATGTTAGTAGGCTGTGCTGTGTGTGATGTTACAATCCTGAAGTCCTATCCATGACCTTTCTTGGCTGTGTTTTTTCTCAGTTGTGAATTTGTATTAAAAATGGAATCTGCCTGGTGCAGTGGCACATGCCTGTAATCTCAGTGACTTGGGAGACTGAGGCAAGAGAATCACAGCTTTGAGGCCAGTCTCAACAATTTAGCAAAACCCTTAGCACTCAGTGAGGCCCTGTGTCAAAATAAAAAAATGAAAAGGGCTAGGGTTACAGCTCAGTAGTAAGGTACAAAAAGAAAAAAGAAAAGAGGAATCCAATTAAAATATAAGGAAGCTATGATATGGAATTTGAAAAAATGATTTTTGGATATTTTTTTTCACAGTACTGCAGATTGAACCCAGGGTGCTTTACCACTGAGCTATACCTCAGCTCTTTTTTATTTTTAAATAAAAAAATTTTGAATTTTTTAATTTAATTTTGAACAAGGTCTTGTTGAGGTGCTGTACAACTTACAATCCTCCTACCTCAGCCTACAACGTAACTGAGATTATAGGAATGTGCCACCACATCCTGCAAGAATATTTTTATAAAATTTATAAAGTTTTTGGAAATATATGAGAGTGATTTATGTACAGTTTATCAGAATTATTTAGAATCTCTTCAAGAAAACACATTCTCTTATCTGGTGGTTCATATATATTTATATATTCAAGATTGTCATTCCTTTTTTCATACCACACATATACATGGATTTATATCCTAATCTCCTTTCTTTTTTTGGTATCAGGGATTGAACTCAGGGGTACTCAACCACTGAGCCACATCCCCAGCCCTGTTTTGTATTTTATTTAGAGACAGGGTCTCACTGAGTTGCTTAGTGCCTCATCGTTGCTGAGGCTGGCTTTGAACTCACAATTCTGCTGTCTCAGCCTCTCTAAATGCTAGGATTACAGGTGTGAGCCACAGTGCCCGGCTATATCCTAATCTTTTTTTTTTTTTTTTTTTAAATATTTGTTTTAGTTGTAGATGGTCACAAATATCTTTATTTTTATGTGGTGCTGAGGATCGAACCCAGTGCCTCACGCATGGAAGGCAAGCGCTCTACAGCTGAGCCACAATCCCAGCCCCCTATATCCTAATCTTAAATGAGTTTATCTCAGAACTAAAGAAGTTAACTCTAGTTTCAATCTCAGAAGACCAGGGGAGTATATTATTCTTGCAAACACTGCTGGATTCATTTTGGCTCATGTACTTGGAATTACATACAATAATGAGGTGACTGTTAATTTATCTCCCTTGTTATTTGGCATTTAATATAATTTCACACCTTTTTTATTATCACAGTCACTTTTGGTCTCAAAAAGAAACTTATAAAAAGTGAACTACCATGAATTTTAGATTTTAGTATCATTTAAAAAATATAATGGAAAAATTTCATTTGCCTGAGTATATTTTGAAATAATTAAGAAATATAAGTATGAGGTGACTTCCTAAAGCATAACATCACCAATAGAACCTAATGCTTTCCCCCAACGTCAGTATAAGTCTGGGCTTATTGCCAGAGTTCAGATCTGAACCCAAACAGCTTGTCTTGAATTAACTTGTAACTCCTCAAGACCCTGATTCCATTTGGGAGCTACTTCAGGATGTTAGATGGTTTCTCCCAGGACTGGTCCTAGGACAAACTTTACATGTCCAAAACCTAATTGCATTCCTGATATAAAGTGAAATAGATCTCAGCTTAGCTGAGATTGACCCTGGATCACACCAGTGTTTTCGTATCTTTGGACTAGATTTTGAGTCTAAGCTAAGTCTTCCATGACTGTTCCACATTTTCAGACCAATGTCTGTAGTCTTCATGGAACTTTATGGGCTTCATGAAGTCATTTGAGCTTAGTTAATTTCTCAGACTTTTTTCCTTAGCAGTTTATATAGTTATTTTCAAACTCCTAATTTTACTTTTTAAAAAATGTGAAGGTGTGAAAACTTTAGGTGTCCTTTTTTAAAAATACTTTTTAGTTTTAGATGGACACAGTACCTTTATTTTATTTTTTTATTCATTCATTTATTTATTTTTATGTGGTGCTGAGGATCGAACCCAGTGCCTCACACATACTAGGCAAGCATGCCACCACTGAGCTATAACCCCAGACCAACTTTGGGTGTCTTAAGAAAGGAGATTCTTGTTGGGCATGGTGGTATGCATCAGTAATCCCTGTTTGGGAGTCTGAGGCAGGAAGATCACAAGTTCAAGCCCAGCCTGAGCAACTTAGTAAAACCCTATCTCAACAAAAAAAAAAGGTTGTAGCTGAGTGTTAGAGCACCCCTAGGATTCAATGCCCAGTGCCACCAAAAATAACAACAAAAAGTGTCGTCTTATTGGATATTGAATCTTACCTAGAATTGAAATGACTTCAGTGTTAAGAATGGTAGAATTTTACTCATTATATGCCTGATTTTTAAAAATTAGAGAAGATACAAAACATTAATAAGCATCTTTGTATGTCTTTACTCATAGGAAGATGCAATATTTCTAACATCAGTTAATAGAATTTACGGAAAAAACAAAATGCATAAAAATTGTAGGGTTTTCAAATGATAATCATTTCCCAATAAATTTTCCTTATCATCCCATATCTTATTCTGACAGGAAATAGATGGCACACTTAAGAGGATTTGGAGAGTTTTATAAAGGAACTTGCTATAGATGTAATTAAGAGAGCCAACAGGACCAGCAATAGAGGGAGCCATCTCCAACATGAGTCCTGAATGGGAAGAAGGGTTTGTTAGCAGAACCTGTGTGAAAGTCATAGCTGTGAGAAGAGGGATCATGTGACAGGAGCTATGGCTAGGATGGTAGATATAGCCACAACTGAAACCGCACTCCTCCAGAAAGAAGCAGAGAGTCAGCACTTTCTCTTTCCTCCAACCTTCCGATTCTCTGTTGGTGTCATCTTTGAAAATCAAGTCTTCCAGGCATAGAGCATGCCTAAGAAAGGGCCAGGATGAACCTAGAGAGACTATTCTGTATAGTTCCTGAGCAAGGGAGTATAAACACCAGTCATCTTTATTCAAAATTGTCCATTTTTTTTGTATGAGTTGGGCAGACCTGGTCAATATCTGTGTTCCTTGTATACATTGGAATTTTAAGTGTTAAAGCTCAAATCATGCATCTTTTTTTTTTTTTTTTTGGTACCGGGGATTGAACTCAGGGGTACTCAGCCACTGAGCCACATCCTCAGCCCTATTTTGTGTTTTATTTAGAGACAGGGTCTCACTTAGCTTAGCACCTCGCCGTTGCTGAGGCTGGCTTTGAACTCCCAAAGTGCTGGGAATACAGGTGTGTGCCACTGCGCCTGGCTTCAAATTATGCATCTTGATTGATGTTCCACATAATCACATTTCATTTTTTTCTCCCACCCCCAGATTACAATTCCTAGACCTTCTGTGGCATCAACACAGTCAACCTCAGGAAGCTTTCACTATGGTCAGCAGCCAGAGAAAAAAGATCTTCAGCCCATGGAGCCCTCTGTAGAACTTTATTCTCCAAGGGAGAACTGCTCTGGCTTGGTTGTGACAGAGGGTGAACTTCCTAGTGGAGGAAGCAGAACAGATTTGGGGCTTCAGATAGATCACATTGGTCAAGACATATTACCTGATATTAGGGAGAGTGACAAATCGCAAGACCTTGGACAGAAAGAACTTCCTGACCATAATAGACTGGTTATAAGAGAATTTGAGAGTATCCCTGGGGACACTGAAGAGAAAAGCATTCTTCTAGGGTCAGATAATGAAGATGAAAAGTTAAGTAAAGGGCAACAATGTATTGAGATCTCTCTCCCGGGAGATTTGGTGACTGTGGAAAGGGATCATTCTGCTACTACTGAACCTCTTGATGTGACAAAGACACAAATTTTTAGTGTGGTGCCAAATCAAGACAAAAATCATGAGATAATGAAGCTTCTGGCAATTGGTACTTCAGAAATTTCTCCAAGAGTCATTGATCCACATGTTGAAGGACAGATAGGCCAGATGGTACCAATGCAAAAAAGTATACTATCTAAGAATGATGACATTAAGAGTGAAGACTTGCCAGGTCATCAGGGAGATCTCTCTACTTTTTTGCATCAAGAGGGTAAGAGAGAGAAAATTGCCCCTAGAAATGGAGAACTATTTCATTGTGTTTCAGAGAATGAACATGGTCCCCCAACTCGGAAGGATATAGTTAGGTCATCCTTTGTAACTAGACAGAGCCGAATCCCTGTTTTAGCACAAGAGATAGACTCAACTTTTGAATCATCTTCTCCAGTTTCTGCAAAAGAAAAGCTCTTCCAGAAGAAAGCTTATCAGCCTGACCTAGTCAAACTCCTGGTAGAAAAAAGGCAATTCAAGTCTTTCCTTGGTGACCTTTCAAGTGCCTCTGATAAGTTGTTAGAGGAGAAGCTAGCTGCTGTTCCTGTTCACTTCTCTGAGGAGGAAGTCTTCACTCCGTTTTCAAAACTGGCAGTAGATTCTCACCTGAGTAGGTCAGCTGAAGATAGCTTTCTGTCACCCATTATTTCCCAGTCAAGAAAGAGTAAGATTCCAAGGCCAGTTGCGTGGATCAACACAGATCAAGTCAATAGCTCAACATCATCTCAGTTCTTGCCTCGGCCACCACCAGGAAAGCCACCTACAAGGCCTGGAGTAGAAGCCAGGTAATACTGTCTGCTTTGAGTATGTTAATTGTTTCACATTATTTCTGTATCTGCTTTACTCTAATGTCAATGGTAGCATTCTGTTTTGCCTGCCTTTGAACATCTGCTTTCTTCCCTACCTTTCATAGGCTTTATTATAGAGGACAGTACAAATTAATTCTTTTTTTCCAATTTTTTATTGTGATAATATATACACAATATAAAATTTACCATCTTTTAAGTGTACTGTTAAGTGGTATTAAGTACATTTTATTGTCCAACTATCATTACCGTCTACTTCCACAACTCTTTTCATCATGTGAAGTGAAACACTAAAATTGCTAAACAATAAGCCCTTATACCTCCTCCCTCTAGTCCATGGCAACCACTAATCTATTTTCTCTGTGGTTTTGCTCACTATACATTCCTCATATAAGTAGATTCATACAGGAGGATTGTAAGGTTGAGGCCAGCCTGGGCAACATAGCAAGACCCTATCTTTAAAAAGAAATTGTGTGAAAATACACACACAAATATATACACACATATGTTTAAAAAAAAAGAAAGAAAAAATTGAGTCTGACAAATAGATAATACCATTGTTTTAATTTGTATTTGATTATTCATGAGATAGTTTTCATGTATATTTTTACTTGAGCTTCTTTTATGAGTTGGTGGTGGTATTCTTATCAAACACCCCATTGAGTGGTTTTTCCTAAAATTGACCCCTTTGCAAAATATATTGAAGAAATTTTTATTCAAGTCTGTGGTTTTCCTTTTACTTGGGTTATGGTACCTTTTGCTTGATACAATAGTATTTACAGAAATGAATTTTTTAAATGACTTTTTGTTTTATATCATGCTTAGGAAGGTACTTTCAATGCTAGGAGTTTTTTTTTTTTAAAGGTAGTCTCTTCCAGTACTTCTCAGTGACACTATGAGATAGTATTCCTACTGAAAGCTAGGAAAGGTTAATTGGTCTAGGGTCACATCTCTAGTATGTGAAAGAGTAACTTTTTGTCCTGTTAAAGGTGTATTTTCTGATTTTGACACACATGGTACACATGATTTGGGACATTGTAACTTTTAGGCATACTTGGAATGAATCAAAATGAAAATGCTTCTTCTGTTCTTTTAAGGCTACGCAGATACAGAGTCCTAGGGAGTAGTAACTCAGACTCAGACCTCTTCTCCCGGCTGGCCCAGATTCTTCAAAATGGATCTCAGAAATCCCGGAGCACTACTCAGTGCAAGACCCCAGGATCTCCTCACAATCCAAAAACACCACCCAAGAGTCCAGTTGTCCCTCGAAGGAGTCCCAGTGCCTCTCCTCGAAGCAGCTCCTTGCCTCGCACATCTAGTTCCTCACCATCTAGGGCTGGGAGGCCCCATCATGACCAGAGGAGTTCATCCCCACACCTGGGGAGAAGCAAGTCACCTCCCAGCCACTCAGGATCATCCTCTTCCAGAAGGTCCTGCCAACAGGAGCATTGCAAACCCAGCAAGAATGGCCCCAAAGGATCTGGCAGTCTCTACCACCACACCGCCAGCACTAAAACCCCCCCAGGGAAGAGTAAACCAGCCAGTAAACTCAGCAGATAGGAGCCGGGCTGCCTGTCTGGGAAATGTGTGAGATCTTCCTCCCAAACTTGATGCATGTATGTCTCTGTACTGTCTATTTAAAAAAATCAGTGTTGATCTTTTGGAAAAGAAAGGAACATGATCAATTATTTATAAGAAGACATAAATGTATAAAAAGGATTTACCTAAAGCAGGTAGCAAGCAGATTGGGAACAATGCCTTTTGCATAGGAAGGAGCAATCCAGCAAATCCAAGGGGCAGAAACTCATTAAATGAGCTGCCTTTGAAACAAGAGTTGAGGATAGAAGATAGAATGGAATTTTACTTTTAAGGAATTTCATCTAAGTTTTAAAACCTCTACTCAAAAGATTATGTAGCAAAAGTGTTTGATATTTTCATTCAAATCTTCCGAACCTTAGAGTCATTGCTCACATATTAGAGTATATATATATAAGAAGCTTATTGCCAGGGAGTCAGTACCCATGTATATTTGGCTTGTGTGTTTATCTAGTGTTTTGAGAATCCACACCTTTGCTTCATTCCTGCACCCTCCCTGGATTTCACATTTTTTTAAGTCAGCGTTTCCTACTGGATCCAACCTGTCTTCTTTTGACAACACATCCCAATAGGCATTTAACAGCACATGCTGAGAATTTCAAATTCAGTTACCTTTTTTTTAGTACCCTAATGTGTTTTTTTGGAGCAAGAGTTCTTTAACCCAGTACATTTTTATTATGAAAAATGAGAAACTTAGGTACAGGAAACAAAAGTCTGACTAGAGCTACTTTACAAGCTTTAGTTTTTAGGGAGAGAGGAACAGAGAATGAGGTAACATTCTTGAAGATAGCAGAACCCTTTTACAACCTGTTAAGTGTTCTCCTTGTGGAAGGAAAACTGAGTGAAGTAGAATGCTTCCTTAGGTCTTCTAGGTACCAGCTCTTTCTAATATCAACCTCCAAGATGATACTAGGGAAGCACAATGCTTTGCAATGTGACTTTATGCTTTTAGAAAGAAAAAAAAAAAAAACATTAGGTATGTCATGGAGGCTTATAATCTTTAAATTTTATATTTTATACATTTAGCTAATAAGGAATGAATATTTGGGGAAATAAGATTAGGCTAAGTATTTTTCTTTCATTGTTTTATTACCTGCTTCTGTGTTTTAGTTCAATAGTTGGGCTTCTTGGCCTGATTCCCATGTCATCTCAATTTATGAAACCGTAAGGAGGATCACATTTGTTCTAATCTCCTCTGCTAACAGGAATCAAGCAAAATTAAAGTATGCTAGACTTTTTAATGGGCTCTTTTATACTCTGTAGGTGTTTTGTGTTGAAAAGACTTTATTAAGGTCAGGTAATTTGGTCTGCTTGCTGTTGAAATTTGCCTTCTAGCAAACATCTGTGTGTTTTCTCTTTGACCTTGTGTTTGCTGCCAAACCTAATATGGTTGAAATGGGAAAGAAACAAACAAAAAAAGAAATATATCTCCTCACCAAGTGAACACATTCTAATGCTGCATCAAAGTTGCCCTGAAGCTGCACTGAACCTCTCTTGTTCTCTTTATCTGTGTTGAGCTTTTTAACACACAAACTCAAAACACTATATTGAGGCATATTAAGGTCTCCCATAAGAAATGTAGCATAGTATGGAATCTTAATTTCTCTCCATTTTCAAGCACTACAGAGGAATGCAGTAGATAAGACAATTTGCTGTTTATATAAAGCAGCTGTAATATTGGAAGACTGATATTTATGTATTATATTGTATAATAGTTGATATAACACTACTTGCATGTCTTCATGGTAAATTATATAAATATTTATAAATATATAGAGACATATGCTTATATAAAGTCATTCTTTCTCATTCTCCATTTGTAATTTAAGATCACAGATGGTAAAATTTCTTTTCTATTGTGTGCCTCATGTACACTTGGGCCTTGTCTGACTTCACTTTCTGAAAATATGTTCTTGGCATGTGACACCTTAGATTCTTCTTGCCTTCCTTGTGTATGATGCAAAAGTTGGTGGTCTTTAACAAGCCAAGATAGGTTATTTAATTTTTTGAAAAAGATTTGAATGGGGAAAAATTACTGGGACATGCTTGTAATACTGTTCAAAGATTTGTTATGTTAATCACATAGTTCTGTCCTTATCATTAGAGTGGATAGACTGGGATTATAATCATGGGTCTGATTATAATTTAAATTGATTTTTAAAACATTTCCAACTACTTGCCATCTTGCTTTCTTTTTTTTCACATTTTTTGCGGGGGGAGTGGGGATGGGATGGGGGGATAATTAGAAAATTATCTTTTATTCTATTGCATTAGCTATAAATTATGCTAAAAGCAGACAAATTTAAATACTGACCCCTCTAGTCAGAAATGTGCTAATAGTACCCATTGGAAAAGCTGATGAGGCTACAACTGTGGGGAGTGTGTGTTATTTTCTTATTGGCATTTCTCTGCTGGCAGTCAAAACTGACAGTGATGGCAACATGTCAACAGGATGTTTTCTTTCTTTCTTGGTTCCTGCTATTTTTCTACCAATCTTTCCACTGGATTGCCTCCTTTTCTATGTGGCATTAACAAACTCATCAACATTCAGAGGTAACAGCCTTATTGAGTAAGAATATTTTACTTTGAATGTAGAGGAAAGAGTTAACCAAAGATGTTTTTGCTCTGATACTTTCAAAAGAAAACAGACTAATTATATCTTATGTACCAATAAGTCCATTTTTACATACTGTCCTTATATAAAAAGATTTACTTGACGGTTTTTAAAAGTATAGTTTGTGCTTTTAGATGTTAGATATCTCTTAGACTAAAAATAGAAGTTGACAGCCCTGAGCAAGCACTTTTGGCACCAAGATTTTTATTTTAAAGTATGATACAAAGAACAAAGTTTTTGTTTGGTTTTGGGTTTTTTCCCCCCTTTATTTTTGGGTTCTTAAAAAGTGATGGCATATTTCAGATTATAGTTACAGATCATCCAAGTAATTTTATTTTTTTCCAAGTAATTTTAAACCTGTTTGGATATTTTACTTAAGATGAATGTGGCCATTAACTAAAAAGTCAAACCAAACTGTATTAAAAGTATTATTGGGCAGAAGTTTGAATTACCTTGTGAAAATCAAGTACCTTCTGGTTTCTCCTATCACAACAGAAAGGCTGGTTACCTAGCCACACTTGCTCTTGCCTTCCCTTGTCTAGTCCCTGGGATTACTTGGGTGGAGCAGAAGATAGGAATAGCACCAGCCCAATGCCTTCAGGTGGTAGTCTTTCTCAGTTATACTGCCAGATCGCCAGGGTCTATGAATTAGTTAAAATACTAAAATTCCACCTAATATTATTATCAGCTTAAAGACATTTAACTTTAATGGATAATGAACAAAGAAGGAAAAGGCTATCAAATTTAACATTATGACGTATATTATAAGTCATCTTTGAATATTAGGTCTTCAGCAGGCAGGTACTCTCATTCTCCACTCTGGTATGCAAGCTGGCCTTGCTGACAGTGGCACAGATACATTTACTGTTTTTTAAGTCGCATGTTTTGGAGTGGATGTTTTTAATAAAAGTTGCCAAGTTAATCAAGTCCTAAATAAGTAGCACAATGGTAATTGAGACCCAATATTATTTGCTTTAGCATACTAAGTCACTGCTTACTGAGTCAGTGTTCTAGATGTGCAGTATCTCTTGTCTCATTCCTAGCTGCTATGGGAACTTGAGGTTCTTCAGTAGGCACCAGAGACTCTTTCCAGGCCACAGATTCCTAAGCTAATGTTTCTATAACTGCATCCACTTTACAAAGGAAAAGTGTACATTGATGCATGTTTTATAAACCCAAACACAGATAGTTAAAAACCATAGTTTTTCTATACCCAGTAGTTTTGAATTAAAAACAGATGCCTTTTTTCTCAAGAGCAGACAATTTTGCATTCCTAATCTAATGTTAGGAATTGGTGATAAGAGAAACTGGATCCAGAATTCAGAATTTTAGTAGCTTTTGAAAAAATGCATCTTACTTTGGCTGTTTGAAAGTATATTTATTTGTAGATAATCTAGATTTAGTCTTGGAGATCAAAGTTTTTCATATTTTAAGAACTTCTTTCATTCCTCTATATCTATCAAAACATGGTATGTCTTAGAGAATCCCTGTCATGTTCATGTTCATGTGTTTTGGAATTATTTGCATCCACTCTTAAAATCTCATTTCTGTTTTTGTGCATTTTACCACCCATGTTTTTGGATTTTTCTTATGGGGAGAGATGGTTTAGCATCTGTCATTAAGAAGATAGACTGGTTGACATCAACTGCACTGTTTAACTTTCTTGAGTTTGGTTTTACAGACAGGATATTAGCAGAATAGCTACTTATCTATGATTTGACACAAAGTATTATTATAGGATTAAGGCATGTAATTACTATGGTTTTCCATATGTGTCAGTATATACCCAAGTTCAGTAACCACTGGTGCTGGTTTAGACTTTAACTTAGAGAAGGAACCTAGAGGCAGTTCCAGTCCTCAGACCATGTGGAAGATGTAGTGCCTGGAAAATCCCAGGTGGTTATCAGGACATCCCACTTCCCCACTCTCACCAAAAACAAACAAAAACAAAACCAAACAAAAAACCCTCTAGTGTGTACCTTGCAGATTTTTGTAAGTAGAGTGGAAATTCATCATATAATTGGATATTTTCCATATTTTGGCAATTTCTCTGCAGTCATGAGAAATTCTGGAGCCTTCAGAATTTATTGCCCAGCATTGCTAGCAGATACTACAACGGGTATATAGAGGGAATTCACAAGACATTGGACAAGGATCCCTATCCACTTAGAGAATCTGGATGCTGCACACCTTAATCCTTAAGAAATCCCCAGCTGGATATGGCTCATCAATACATTTGCTAATTGAGTTGTGATTGTCTACTTCTTTAAAAATATGTAAGCTTGATGTTTTAGTTATTTCCCTTGAGTAAATTTGGATCAATGTGACAAGATCAGGATCACTGTCGGTTCCATATAATCTCAAGACACTAAATAACAAAGAAGCAACATTTTTCAGTAATAATTTGAATATTTCTTTATAATTAGCTGGATTCTTGGTCTTAAAGAGGCATGTAACAGAGGTGAAGCCCTTCCTTTCCTTCCCCTGTGCAACTTAACAGGTTACTGCCTCCTCTTTAATTGGAAGTGACAGTGTGGGCACAGTGTGTACACTGGTAATGCTAACCATGTGTTCCAGACCCTGGGCCAAGGGTTCTGGGTTGAGAACAAGATATGTGCGGCAGATCTTTGAGCCCCTGGTACTATAGAATTTGCTGGTGACATACTTTTACACTAACAATGGTTAGGAAATTTACCTCCTTTTAGTAGTTTAATGTTCTGTATGTAAGTATTCACTCACCTATTTAAAAACATTGAGTAAATCCAGTTTTTATATAGATTACCCTTCCCTTATGATGCTTTTTTCCTCTTATATAATTTAAATCCCTAAAAAAGTAATTCACAGCACTTCACCATACCTGGACTCTGTCTGAGTGTTCTTAATTCACCTACAAGGAGTAACAACGCCACCAGAGGTTGACTGTGATTTATTTGGGGGAGCTACCCAGGAAAGGGAAAGCTTTGAGACTTTCCAAAACAATTTTCAACTATGCACTACATAGTGAACTTAGTTCGCTAAGGTAAAATACTTTGAAACATTCAAACATAAGATAAAGGAATACAGCACTGGGCCAGTTAGGGATTTGAAATTGGGTGGACTGAGGAAAGAGAACAGGTCAGATGACCCAGGCTTCAGTCTTCTTCACTTTCCCTGATGCAGTTCCTAAAGCCCCTCTGATTCCTTCCTAAAATAGCACCTATTTTATTGGGCCATTTACTTACAAATTTCCAGCTTTGGTGTGGGGGAGGGCATCCAGTTTTGAATTATTCATCTTGAAAGTTATAAGCTATTGCCAGCTGTTAAATCAGATTTAACCACAAACCAGAATTCGCTCATTAAACAAGACCAGTGAGTTAAAATGAATGACTAATAATTCCACTTTCCTGTTCCTCTCTTCTCTTCTTGGAATCAGAGAGATGAGAAACTGCTCTTCAAAATCTCCAAAGGTACTGCATAGTCCCATTCCCCTCCAAGCAGCTCCTTTTATGCGTTTTTGCTCAGGCAACCAAGGACAGAGTATTGGCAGAAATATGGAGTGCTTTTGTATAGGCCATCTGTACATACAAAATGTAATTATTTATTTAATTTTATCATTTGTATCATATTAAAGCTTTGTACAGTGTTTTAAGTTCTGTTTTAAAATTATTTTGTATTTTATTTTTATAATCTAGTAATAAAATATTCATTCCGCATGCAAACTCTAGTTCTATTTGTGTGATGGTTTTGATTTCAAAAGTGGGAAATACTAGCCGGGCCTGGTGGCTCAAGCCTGTAATCCCACCACTTAGGGAGGCTGAGACAGGAGAATCGCGAGTTCAAAGCCAGCCTCAGCAAGTTGCTAAGCAACTCAGTGAGACCCTGTCTCTACATAAAACACAAAATAGGGCTGGAGATGTGGTTCAATGGTCGAGTACCCCTGAGTTCAATCCCCAGTACCAAAAAAAAAAAGTGGGAAATACTGTTTTTCCTAATTTAATACAATTTTGAATGCATTAGCAATTACAAGATCAACTGTGAGCAAAACCTGTTACTGTAAATGCAGTTCGCTAGAAAAAGTGACCAGAAGTGACCTAAGAAAAAGAAGCCCTGGGATGAATAGAAGCTAGGTATTCAGTGTCTCTGCAGGTGAAAACCAGGTTCGGAAATATGAGATGGTTCCTCTGTGACAAAATTAAGTCTCTGAAGCTCCCTTTCAATGCATTATTCTGTCTCTGGCTGAAAGTACCTTTTCCTCCTCCATGGGAAACACTTCTGGTATGACTAGAGGGATTCAGGCTCCCTCCACCCTCTTGGTTCCTGTTGTCATCTTCCTTTGAATCAAAGGAACCCAGGAGGCATTCGCAGGGTCCCAGCTTCACTCTTCCTCTGGTTTGAACTGGAATATACCCTGCCATCCATTTTTTTCAGCCTGGATTCTCCTTTTTCTTTCTTTTTTTTTTT
>CM053401.1:79494480-79535225 GCA_028644305.1 Xerus rutilus | reverse complement strand
CCAGAGCGCCCCGACCGGGATGGCGGCCGTTTTGGAGTCGCTGCTGCGAGAGGAGGTGTCGGTCTCAGCCGCCGTGCGGTGGATCGCGCGCAGCACCCAGAGTTCGGAGGTAACAGCGCCGACACGCCCCCGGGCCTGACCAGAATCGGCTTCCCGCGGGAGATACTGCCTCTCCAGTCCCTTCCTCTAGGTGCCTAGCTGCCAGCCCGGGCCGAGTGCGCTCGGACCGTGCGCCGCTGCCCGGGCCGCCCACCCTAGGCGCGCCCTGCGGCCCCAGCTGCCCCGGACCTGGGCTGGCAGCTGAACCTCTCTCCCCTCGACCTCTGCTTCTTCCTCAGGATAGCCCCGGGGAGGCGGCCGTGCTGAACTCACTCCGGCCCCTACGGAAGGAATTCGTGCCGTTCCTGCTGAACTTCCTGAGGGAGCAGAGTAGCCGCGTCCTCCCGCAGGGTCCCCCAACGCCCGCCAAGACTCCAGGCGCCTCGGCAGCCTTGCCAGGGAGGCCGGGGGGCCCGCTGAGGGGTGGCCGCGGGGCGCGCAGCCAGCTCTTTCCTGCGACTGAGCCCCCGAACACCGCCGCGGAGGCCCCTCTGACCCGCCGCGGGGGCCGGAGGCGGGGTCCGGGGCCGGCCCGCGAGAGAGGAGGCCGTGCCCCCGGGGTCCCAGAGGAAGGGGTCGGCGGGGAGAGCCTGTCCTGGGCCGGAGGCCGGAGGCTTAGAGGCTCTGGTAGCCCCAGTAGCCCCTGCCTCACGCTCTCTGATCCACCAAACCTCAGCAACCTGGAGGAGTTCCCTCCCGTAGGCTCGGTTCCCCCCGGCCCTGCAGGGTGAGAACCTGCCCTGACTGGGGAGATGGGTGGCACAAAGCCTCTGCTAGGGAAGTTTGTAAATCAGGGCTGCGCGCTTGAGAATGGTTAGGAGGTTGGGAGCGAGACAACTGTAATAGTGAGAGGTTTTGTTTTGTGTTTTTGCAAGAGGCCCAGCTGTGGGGGGTGGGCGTTATTTGAAGATAGAAATTTGAGAAAAACCTGTGGCTATTCTCAGCAGGACGAAGCCTTCACGCAGGATCAACCCAACTCCGGTGAGCGAAGAGCGGTCACTCTCCAAGCCCAAGATCTGCTTCACCTCACCCCCAATCAGCTGTGTCCCCAGTTCCCAACCCTCAACCCTGGACACTAGCCCTTGGGGCCTTGGCCTTCCCCCAGGGTGCAGAAGTCTGCAAGAGGAGCGGGAGATGCTCAGGAAGGAGCGGTATGGTCTTGCCGCTCCCTGGGATGTCATCTTCCTCCCTGTGGGGGACCTACAGGGCTTTTCCTTGAAATTGATTTCCCCCTTGGGAACTCTGGGTCTGTTTCCTAGCCTGTCATGTCTTCTCTGGAGGGACCTGAATGTGAATGTGTATGGGAAGCCAGGCTGACTGCTCATGAGATTTCTCTATCCCCATAGCTCTAAACAGCTGCAGCAGTCACCTACCCCTGCCTGTCCCATACCAGAATTGGGATCTTCCCTCCCCAGCCGGACAGGAAGCCTCACTGCAGAACCTGCTGATCCTGCCAAAGTGTCTTCCCCGCAGCGCCTGGAGTTGGTAGCCCTTGTCTACTCCTCCTGTATTGCTGGTGAGAGAGAGCGAGCGAGCAAAGGGAGCTATGGTGGAGATAATTGTAGAACTGCAGCATAAGAGAATTACATGAGGCACATAAAACTGAGCCTTAGCTCTGAATGGTGCTGATACTAACTGATTTCTTTTTATATCCAGAGAACCTTGTCCCAAACCTCTTCTTGGAGCTTTTCTTCGTCCTTCAGCTCCTTACTGCCCGAAGGATGGTGGCTGCCAAGAACAGTGACCTTGAACTGAGTCAAGGTGCTCTAGGTCAGTGAGATACCTCATTTTTTAGAAATGGGGTCTACAGATGGGACAGCTCTTTTTTTTTTTTTGGTACCGAGGATTGAATTCAGGGGCATTCAACCACTGAGCCACATCTCCAGCCCCATTTTGTGTTTTTTTATTTAGAGACAGGGTCTCAACTGAGTTGCTTAGCACCTCACCGTTGCTGAGGCTGGCCTTGAACTCATGATTCTCCTGTCTCAGCCTCCCTAAGTGCTGGGATTACGGGCATGTGCCACTGCGCCCGGCTGGGACAGCTCTTAATTGACAATTTGTTACTGTCTTTCTAGATTCCCTGGAAAGCCCATTATTCCAGAGCATCCATGATTGTGTGTTCTTTGCAGTGCAGGTTTTGGAGCGCCAATTTCAGTGAGTTTCTCTTATTCTTGTTGTCTGATTCTCTGGTCCGTTGGGTTATGTGCTTGTGCTTAACAGGTACAGTAGTCCTGGACCTTATCCTTGATTTCCCCCTTGAGAACTCTGGGTTTGTTTCCAGGGCTATCATGTCTTCTTTGGAGGGACCTGAGTGTGAATGTTATGGGAAGCCAGGCTGACTGCTCATGAAATCTCTGTATCCCCATAGCTCTAAACAGCTGCAGCAGTCACCTACCCCTGCCTGTAGGTCCTGGACCTGTAATTTTGTGTCAAAGCTGAGTTTATGCCCTAAAAGAATTGATACACTCGACAGCTGACCTTTGGGTTTATGGCTAATGTTCTTGGCCTGCTGTCTTGATCTGCTCCTTAAGGTCTAATTTCCTTGCCCTTTGTCTCTGTTGTCGTGGTCCTTGACCCATGGCCCTGCTGTACATTTTTGGACTTATACACCTGCTCTATGCTCCTGATATGCTTTAATAGAGTGCATGCTTCTTATTTGCAGTCTGTGTCTCAGTCTCAGTTATCTGTGCTCTTTTCCCTATAGGGTTCTTTCCTCCTTGGACAAAGGGACCTTAAAGCTGCTGGCTGAGAATGAACGACTGCTATGCTTCTCACCAGCTCTACAAGGCCGACTTCGAGCTGTTTACGAGGGCAGTGTTGCCAAGGTAGTGTGACCCCAGCTTAGTGGACTACTAACCTGGAGCTGACCCTAACTTTCATGAATTCAGGCAATCTGCTCATGACACTTAATTGTCACATGAGCTAACTCTGGGTAACAACAAGGGTGTAAAGTCTTCTGAGCATGACTTTCACAGGCTTCATAAAGTTTCTAATGTCTCTGCCATATTTTAGGTCTCTCTGGTGATGCCACCCTCTGCTCAAGCTGTTTCCTTTCAGCCAGAAACTGACAATCGTGCCAACTTCTCCAGTGACCGAGCCTTTCATACTTTTAAAAAACAGAGGTGAAAATAAAAGGGAATATTAAGGGACAGAATGAGGCAACATTTTCTCTGTAATAGGCAGCTGTCTTGTTTTCATAGAAAGTAGGAGTCTGGCACTAACAAGTGGTAGGTCAGTACCCCCAGGCTCTTCTTGACAGCCATCATAAGGGCCAGTTGTTTTCATTCTGTTTCATTCTCATGGACTTGAACCCCTGAGTTTGATAGCCCTCTCACAGGTGTGTAACTAGAATCTCAGGGTTCTCAGACAGGAGTATGCCAGGAAATACTTTCACTGCCCATGGAAGTGTATGAGGCCAATGGTGTGCTGCTGCTGGGTCTGTAACATTACTATCACATAGAGAACTTTGGAGCTTAAGGAAGGACTGTGGACAGGGCTGTCCTCAGTCTTCCAAGCCAGGGAAGGCTTCACTGGAAACGAGTTAGAGATGGCTGTGCTGCAGCTGATCAGGTATTCTTGTGTGTCTGTCAGGGATGTGTTCTATGAGGTGCTTCGAGAGTGGGAAGATCGCCATGAGGAGCCTGGCTGGGATTTTGAGAAGGGCTTGGGCAGTAGAATCAGGTGAGTGCTCAGATGCTGGTCCCTTTATTTTGCTTCTGACAGCAGCTCAGTGATGCTGGGTAAGCTGATTGGAAGAAGGCTTCCCACCACTCCTTCCAGCCCAAAGCTATTTTCTTTTCCTTAGTCTCTAGTTATTGACAACTCTGCTTCTATTCAAAAGGGATTTCTTTTCAGCTGCTTCCTCTCAGAAGTGCCTTGCATTTGTTCTGTAATGGCAAATAGGGTGCAAGGCTCTTAATCCCGGTTGCTTGAATTTTGGATTAAGTCATTGCCTAGACTTCCACCTCTAATTTGAGCAAGCCTGATAATTTTTCATAGATAAATGGCTAGGCTGCAGAATGAGTATTTTCTGTCCACACATCTCCCATCCACATTGGTCTTGAAGTTCACTGGCACTTAGTGTGACCTGAAGATTTAAGAGGTGGCATTTCTGGTTTGGTTAAGTGTATCTTTAACCTTGAGGGATCTTAGTGCTGAGGGGTATCCTTCACCTTCTCCCGTGCCCCTATGCAGGCCAGCTCTGGAAAAGGTCTGTTCAAGTCCCTGGTAAACAGCTGGAAAGCCCAAGGATTGGTTTGCTTGCTCAGATCTTTGTCCCTTTTATCTCCTTCCCACATACTCTACACCTGCCTCTTGTTCTTCAGAGCCATGATGAGTCAACTGTCTGCAGCCTGCAGCCATAGCCACTTTGTTCGGCTTTTCCAAAAACAACTTCTCCAGGTAATAGCTCGTCAAGAAATTAAACTACAGCAAACTGTGGGTATTGTAGGCAGCCAAGTAAAGGATGGCACTCTGGACGGTGTGGATAGTCAATTAGGCCCTTGGGTGCCAGTTAAACTCAGGTGGCAGAGAAAAAACAGAAGACTTTCTGATGTTCCCTGTACCCTATTTCCCATACCCTTTGCCCTGCACCTTGTGCCCTTCCCTGATCTATTGCCTTCTCCTTTGTGTGTGTGTGTGTGGGGGTACTGGAGGTTGAACCCAGGGTTGCTTTACCACTGAGCTATATCCCAAGTCCTTTTATTTTTTATCTTGAGATAGGATCTCACTAAGTTGCCCTGGCAGGCCTCAAATGTTACCTCCTTTTTCTTGATTGATGCTGTGGTAGAAAGATGAGCTTAGTAGTCAAGTCCCTTCAAATCCTAACTCCAGTGACTCTAGGAACATGATTAACCTTGCAATTTCAGTTTCTTCATCTTTAGAACAGGAATATAATTCCTCCCTCAAAAACTGTCCAAAGCACCTGACGTGGAGTTGGCATTTCATAAATGTTCATTACTTTGTGCTTATTTTGTTCAGTCCTTTTCACTTACTGGTTTTCAGTTTCCTTCCTTTCCATCACCCCAGATGTGTCAGAGCCCCAGTGGTGCTGGGGGCACTGTCTTAGGCGAAGCCCCAGATGTGTTGAGCATGCTGGGAGCTGATAAGCTGGGGCGGCTGCGGCGACTACAGGAACGACTTGTGGCTCCTCAGAGCAGTGGGGGGCCCTGTCCACCCCCCACCTTTCCAGGCTGTCAAGGCTTCTTCAGAGACTTCATCCTGAGTGCCAGCAGGTAAGGTTCCCTGTGTCTTGCAGGGAGAAGGTCATGGTGGGAGAGATTTGGCTTCCCAGAAGGGCAAATCACTCACTCTCCTTTGCCTGGAGTATAACAGGGTAGGACTAAGTGATCTCTGGTTCCTTTCGGCTCACACTTTGTAGCTGCATTTCGTTTCTCATTCTTTCACCCATGTGGCTAATTTCATTGTTACTCGGCCTCACCATCTATCATGCAGGTATTTTTGTATGGGGTACCTCCTCTCAATTGTAATTCTTCTTGCACCTCTAGTACTTTTTTTTCTTTTTTTTTTTTTTGTGCTCCCCAACCTCCCTCCACCCCCAGCTTCCAGTTTAATCAGCATCTCATGGATAGTCTGAGCTTGAAGATACGGGAACTTAATGGCCTTGCCCTGCCTCAGCATGAGCCTGGTGATGAAGATGGAGAGTCAGATGTAGACTGGCAGGTTAGAAAGCAGAACAAGGGAAATAAACAGGGTCTGACTTATGAGGGAAGGGGTATATGCCAAAAGAACAGATTTGTAATTGTTCTAGAAGCCTTATGCTTAGGACCTTTTACTTCCCTTGGTGCCATGCAGGGTGAACGGAGGCAATTTGCTGTGGTGCTTCTTAGCCTGAGACTTTTGGCTAAATTTCTGGGCTTTGTGGCTTTCTTGCCATACCGGGGACCTGAACCCCCCCCCACCCGTGAGCTTCAGGACTCAATTCTGGCCCTCAGGAGCCAGGTGAATGATTGGGAGTACCTGGTCTGGTAAGGAGGGAGCAGGGAGGACCAGCAAGGCACAGAGGTTGACTGGTTTCCTTGGCTATTCTGGAAACCTGTCAGGTAGAGGGCATCATCCAGCCCCTTCCAAGGGCCAGTCACTGACTGAGACTGGCTCTCCCAGGTGCCTCCTGTCCTCGATGTACGAGCTCTGCTACAGCAGGGGCTGCGGGCCCGCCGGGCAGTGCTCACTGTACCCTGGCTGGTGGAGTTCCTTTCCTTTGCTGATCACATTGTCCCCTTGCTGGACTATTACCGGAGCGTCTTTACTCTCCTACTGCATGTACATCGGTGAGTAGAGCAAGGCTGAGTCTCGAGAAAAAGTGTGAACATTGCTCAGGCCTTTTTATAAAGGGAACCAAACAGTGAACTTCATGTGTGGTTCCATAGCCATAGCTGAGCCTCGGAGGAAGGGCAGTGATAGCTTTCCATTACTCCATTCCATTCCTTTGCATGAATTCTGTTCACACCCTCCATTTACCTTTTAGGAGCTTGGTCTTATCTCAGGACAATGAAGGGGAGATGTGTTTCCTAAACAAGCTGCTCCTGCTTGCTGTCCTGGGCTGGCTTTTCCAGGTGGGCAGAGTGAGGGTCCAGGTGAGGGGCGGTGGCTACTGTGGTAGAGATGGGGAAAAGAACACTGGAGTGTGAGCAAGGTAAGGGCCAAAAGATGAAGGTTCTGAGAGGTGTAGGCATTGCCTTCAGAGGAAGGCCACTTGGCCCTGCTCCCTCTTGGCCCTGTGAGGTCAGAGGTATGGTGAATCTTAGAAGTGCTGGGTGGAGCTTTGGCTGCCTTGCTTTCTTGCCAGATTCCCACAGTCCCTGAGGACTTATTCTTTCTGGAAGAAAGTCAAGTGGATGTATTTGAGGTGGACACAGCAGCTTCAGAGCATGGCTTGGTGAGTGTTGGGGTACAGCCAGAGATGTGGGAGCCCCAGCCATAAATCAGTCTGTCTGGGAGGGCCCAGCAGAAGGCAGACTGGGGTAGATTTAACCCTTACATACTTCTCCTGGCTGTCCCACCTCTGGGCATGCTGGGAAGGAAAGGAAACGTGCCCGCCTGCCTTCCCAGCCCTGGCCTATTCTCCCCCAGGACAGTGTGCCTGTGGTGGATCAGCAGCTGCTCTACACCTGCTGCCCCTACATCGGTGAGCATCCCATCCCCCTGAACAGTCCTTGGCCTGTCCCTTCATGAGTACCTGTCAGATAACCCATTGACCCGATTCCCCAATACCCTGGTCTTTCATACCTGAGGCTCTCCAGGTGTTGTCTCTTTACTCCACAAGTACTTATGGTCCTACATTCTTGGGGGGTGAGGGAGACTCTGAAATTAATACCTTAGACTTTCCTGATGCAGGAGAGCTCCGGAAACTGCTCGCTTCATGGGTTTCAGGCAGCAGTGGACGGAGTGGGGGCTTCGTGAGGAAAATCACCCCCACCACTACTACTGGCCTGGGAGCCCAGCTTCCCCAGACCAGCCAGGGGCTGCAGGTAAGGATAGGGAGAAGGCAGAGGCTACCCAGTGCGGGAGGCAGAAGGAAGCCTTCATGGAGCTGCTCCCTCGTTCCCCAGGCACAGCTTGCCCAGGCCTTTTTCCACAACCAGCCACCTTCCCTGCGGAGGACTGTGGAGTTTGTGGCAGAGAGAATTGGATCAAACTGTGTCAAACACATCAAGTAAGAGTCAGTTGAAGGTCCTATTCTCAATCTCTTTCTATGTGCCCCCTTTTAACTCCCTTTTTTTCTTTTGCACTCATGCGTGTGTGCGCGTGTTGCTGGGGATCCTTAGTGTGCACACTAAGGAAGTGCTCTACCACTGAGTACACCCCAGCCCCCTTTGAACTTTTTTTTTTGGTGGTGGTAACTGGGAATTGAACCCAGGGGCTCTACACACTGAGCTACATCCCCAGCCCTTTTTATTTTTATTTTGAGACAGGGTATCATTAAGTTGCCCAGGCTGTCCTTGAATTTGCGATCTTTCTGCCTCAATCTCCTGAGTCTTTGGAATTACCGGCCACCATGCCTCGCCCGCTTTTTATTTTATTTTTTTTCAGTCGTAGATGGACACAATACCTTATTTTTATGTGGTGCTGAGGATCAAACCCAGTGCCTCACACATGCGAGATGAACATGCCACCACTGAGCCACAACCCCAGCCCTGCCTGGCCCCTTTTAATGGCTTTTTGTCAAACTGAGGAAAGTCAGCTGCAGGGAAAAGGGGAGGCTGAAATTGCTAACATTCTTTGGAGGTAGTTCTGACCAAATTTCCTTGAATTTGCAGCCCCTTTCCGACTCATCCCTTCCAACTACCCCAAACCCCTCTGTCCCTGCTGCAGGGCGACGCTGGTGGCAGATCTGGTGCGCCAGGCAGAGTCACTTCTTCAGGAGCAGCGGGTGACACAGGGACAGGAAGGGGGAGATCCAGCCCAGTTGTTGGAGATCTTGTGTTCCCAGCTGTGTCCCCATGGGACCCAGGCATTGAGCCAGGGGCGGGAGTAAGAAATGCCAATCTATTTGGACCTTTTCATTTCCTCCACTCTCCTCTTAGCTTTTGTTTTTCTGTTCTCTACTCTTTCACACTCATACCCTTTGTTCTATCCTCCCCATTTTCTGTTCTTTTCACCCTTCTCTGTAGGCTCGTATTTTGGGGCACAAAGTTCAAATGTTGAATTGAGAGAAAAATGTAGTGCTGTAGGACTGATGGTTGGCTTTGTCCTTCCTCCAGCATCTGGGGCAGGGTAGGGGTCAGACAGCTTCCTCCTGAGCTAGAGTCTCCCATGTCAGAGACTTGGAGCATTTGGGGTGTGCTGAAGCTAAAATATGTAGGCTTCACTGAGTTCCACCTTTCAGGTTCTGCCAAAGGAAGAGCCCTGGGGCTGTGCGGGCACTGCTTCCAGAGGAGACCCCAGCAGCTGTACGTAGGAATAAGGGCTGGAGCTAACAGGCCAGTGGTTGTGTTTGTGTGTGTATGCATGCACGAGTGTACACCTGTAACTGTGCGCTTTTGCTATAGGGTGGGGAGTTAGTCCTGAACTCTGGCATCCATTATTGCATCCAACCCTTCTCTGTCCTGACTCTGTAGTTCTTCTGTCACAGGTACTAAGCAGTGCAGAGAACATTGCTGTGGGGCTTGCAACAGAGAAAGCCTGTGCCTGGCTGTCAGCCAACATTACAGGTTAGGTCCAGGAAAGGGGGGTGGAGCTGAATCAAATTTGGAAAGGTGGATTGGCAGAGTGCTGAGTAGTTTGGGGAGATGAGACTCAGAGCCAGTTAGCTGGAAACTTTGAAGGGCATGGGTTGGCATGGTGAGCCTGTGTGGGGCACTCCTCTAACTCTGTTTCTATTCTCCCTCTGCCCTGTAGCGCTGATTAGGAGAGAGGTGAAAGCGGCTGTGAGTCGCACACTTCGAGCCCAGGGTCCTGAACCGGCTGCCCGGGGGGAGCGGAGGGGCTGCTCCCGCGCCTGTGAGCACCACGCTCCCCTCCCCTCCCACCTCATCTCCGAGATAAAAGTACACAGCTACCCTACTCCCTTTGGCTTCCCCACTCCCTCTCCTTGCTCTGTTCCTGGTTTCCTTTCTCACATCAGCTCCAGGATTTCTGTATAGAAGCTTTCTGTGTTACCTAATTTCTGTTTCTTTCATTACTGAATAGGATTAGGTAGGGCAGGCTGAATCAAATGGTTTTCCTAATGTTACTGACTTTGGTACCTGAATAACCCAAAAGGGCAAGAAGGAAGATCTAAAATTTTTTTTTAAATATTTTTTTAATTGTAGATAGACACAATGTCTTTATTTTATTGCTTTATATGTGGTGCTGAGGATCGAACCCAGGGCCTCATGCATGCAAGGCAAGCGCTCTACCGCTGAGCTACAATCCCAGCTCCGAAGATCTAAAATTTTTGACGAAATTTGTATCATACGGGTTGTAGTGGGAGCAGCTGGTAAATAGCTATGGATATCAATTCAGTACTGTTCTTCTATACGAGACATAATGTTTAGTTACAGAGAGTAAGAATAAACTGTTCTCCTACCTTAGTTTGAAAAATTCAGAGACTTTCTAGAGTAGAGGTCAGCAAATAGCCCATGGGCCAAATTGTGCCTGCCATTTTGTTTTGCAAATAAAGTTTTATTGGAACACACTATATCCATTTATTTACCATTTGTCCATGGCTGCTTTTGTGTTAAAATGGCAGAGGTGTTAGGTCTCATGACAGGCAAACCTAATGTATTTACTGTCTGGCCCTGGTCAAGGAATAAAGATGTAGAATTGGGACAAGGAAGCAGTGACTAACAATGATAGGGGAGAGAGGAAAAGACATATGACCACTAAATACTGGTTATCATATGCAGATTTTTGTATTGAAACTTCAACTGCCTGAGAAAATGGAACAGAGAAACATGAGGGTTAGAAAATATTCAGACTGTGTATCTTGTAGGACAGTTTCCCAAGTGCTGTAAGATGCCCCCTGGGAATTGGTTAGTTAGTTTTGACCCATGTTGAACTCTGTCTCAAGCTCTGTGGCAGCACATTGTCTTCTGGCTTACCTGCTTCATCTGTTCCCTCTTGGGTTACCCACATGGTTGCTTCTCCTAGCTGTGTTGTCCTGCCTCAACCCCAGGTCTAGGGATATCTTGGTCCATGATGCTTCACTGCCCCCGGGGCCAGATTTTCCTTTTCCTTCTGCCTCACTCTACTGGCTGGTCCCCACCCCAATCCAAATTCTCTGGCTGCCTAGTCCCAGCCTGGCATGAGGTCTTATCCTGCTTTCTGCAGGATGTGCTCTCTCTGGCTGTTGGGCCCCGAGACCCTGATGAGGGCATTTCCCCAGAGCACCTGGAGCAGCTCCTAGGCCAGATGGGCGAGACACTACGGTGTCGTCAGGTGAGACATGGCATGTGCTACATGAAGGATGGTCCTCTGTTGCCTTATAAATGTAGCCACACTATCCCAGGGACAGTCTTCACAGCAGTAAGGATGGTGCTAATGTCTTCCTTTTTCTCTCAGTTCCTGTGTCCACCTGCTGAGCAGCATCTGGCAAAGTGCTCTGTGGAGTTAGCTTCCCTCCTGGGTATGTTTTTTTTCTATCAAATCCTCTCTCTTGCTATATCCCCCAAAACTCAGAGTTGGGTATAAGCAGGATTAGAAATACATAGCCCTTTTCTGCCTCTGTTTTTTAAAAATTTGGCTTCTATCATGTCCCATAGTTGCAGACCAGATCCCTGTCCTAGGGCCTCCGCCACAGCACAGGCTGGAGCGAGGGCAGGCTCGAAGGCTTCTGCACATGTTGCTTTCTCTGTGGAAAGATGACTTCCAGGGTCCAGTTCCGCTGCAGCTGCTACTGAGCCCAAGAAATGTGGGACTTCTGGCAGATACTCGGCCAAGGGAGGTGAGTCAGAAATAGGAGATAGGAAAGCTTTTTTTTCTTCCCCCTTTGGTTTTTTTTTTTTTTTTTTTTTTGTACTGAGAATTGAACCCAGGGCTGCTTTAGCTATATCCTCAGTCCTTTTATTTATTTTAATTTTTCTTTTTCTTTCTTTCTTTTTTTTTTTTTTTTGGTACCAGGGATTGAACTCAAGGGCACTCCACCAGAGCCACATCCCCAGTCCTACTTTGTGTTTTATGTAGAGACAGGGTCTCACTGAGTTGCTTAGCACCTCACCGTTGCTGAGGCTGGCTTTGAACTCGCGATTCTCCTGTCTCAGCCTCCCTAAGTGCTGGGATTACAGGCATGTGCCACTGGGCTTGGCCCAGTCCTTTTGAGACACAGTCTTGCTGAATTGGTGAGGCTGGCCTCCAACTTGCAATCCAGAAGAAGTCTCAGCCTCTTGAGTTGCTTCTTAGTCCTCTAGTCTTGTTTTCTTTGTTGTTGTTGTTGCTGTTTTGGTACTAGAGATTGAACTCAGGGGCACTCGACCACTGAGCCACATCCCCAGCCTTATTTTGTGTTTTATGTAGAGACAGGGTCTCACCGAGTTGCTTAGCGCCTCGCCATTGCTGAGGCTGGCTTTGAACTTGTGATTCTCCTGTCTCAGCCTCCCTAAGTGCTGGGATTACAGGCTTGTGCCACTGCACCTGGCTTATTTTGACGGTACTAGGGAATGAACCCAGGGCCTTATGCATCCTAGGCAAGTGCTCTACCACTAAGCTACATCCCCAGCCCTGTGGTCATGTTCTTAATGTTCACCACCCTCATCCCAAGCTTTGAGCTGCTTTCCTTTTCTTCCATATTTTTTATTGGTGTGTTATAGTTCACAGAATGGTGGGATTCACTCTTCTATATTCATACATACAATATAACAATTTAATTTGGCCAATATAATTTCTCTGTATTTCCTCTTTCCCTCCCCCTGGTCCTTTTACTGATCTCTCTTTGATTTTCATGAGATCCCCCCCCCCACCAACCTTTCTTTTCCCTCTCTAGCTTCCACATATGAGAAAAAACACAACCCTTGACTTTCCTGAGTTTGGCTTATTTCACTTAATGTAACATTCTCAAGTTCCATCCATTTTCTTGCAAATGGCATAATTTCATTCTTTTTATGGTTGAATAAAACACCATTGTGTGTGTCTTACATTTTCTTTATCCATTCATCCACGGATGGATACCTAGGCTGGCTCCATAGTTTGGCTATTGTGATGCTATAAATGTGTGCATATACTGCTATAGTATACTGATTTTAATTGAGGATAAATCCTGTGGAGTGAATTTGTTTCCTTTATTCCTTCATTCCTGTGCCATGTTGAAAAGACTCCCTGTGCTTGTCTCAAGTTTCCATTTCTCAGCAGCTCTGCCCTTTGGATTTCAGTTTGTACCAATCAGGGTACCTTTGCAGTCCTCACAATGCTGAGCTTCCCTGTGGTGTATTTTGCAGTGGGACCTGCTGTTGTTCTTGCTCCGGGAGCTGGTAGAGAAAGGTCTGATGGGACGGATGGAGATACAAGCCTGCTTAGGCAGCCTTCATGAGGCCCAGTGGCCCGGGGTAAGAAGTCCTCATTCCTTGTCTTAAATAAAGAGATCAGGTGTCATATATCCCATTTTCCCTGAAATGGAGCAGGTGATGGAACCAAAGCTAAGTGGATTTTTGTCAAATGTCATGAGAAAGGGAAGGTGGAAGGCAGGCAGATGAACAGCAGGATGGTACAGTATATATAGGTCTTTATAATCAGAATAACCTGGATTTCAATCTCAGGTACTACTAAATGTTTTTGTGACTTGGTGCAAAGTAATTAGTTTCTTCATCCTTAAAACAGGACTAATGCTGGGCGCGGTGGGGCACGCCTGTAATCGTATTGGCTCTGGAGGCTGAGGCAGGAGGATCGTGAGTTCAAAGCCAGCCTCAGCAAAAAGCGAGACACTAAGCAACTCAGTGAGACCCTGTCTCTGAATAAAATATAAAATAGGGCTAGGGATGTCGCTCACTGGTATAGTGTTCCTGAGTTCAATCCCTAGTGCCCCCCACCCACAAAAAGAACAGGACTAATAATTCCGAGATGAAACATCTCTTGAGCTGTGTGTGCAACAGAAGGTAAAGCCTCAGTCTGTCAATTTCCCTGTTCATACCTCAGCAGTTCAATTTCCCTGCAATAACTCAAACCTCCCAAAATACTAGTAAGACAAAGTTTCATACTCAATTCAGTATAGAGGACATTTGGGGAAAAAATAAACCAGGTTGTTGTCTACTCACCAATTAGCTAGAGACTGATTTTTAGAAAGGGTGAACATGTCCAGAATTCCATGTCTGCCTTTTCTGTCACCTTTCTCCATACTGCAGGACTTCTCTGAAGAACTAGCAACACTGTTTAACCTGTTTCTAGCAGAGCCCCACATGCCAGAACCTCAGCGAAGAGCTTGTGAACTGGTGCAGCCAAACCGGGGGACAGTGCTGGCCCAGAGTTAGGGCTAGGAAGTGGCCCTGCCTTGGGCATCTCAGCAGAACCCTGGAATCTTGCCTGTGCCTCAGGTGGAGACCCAAGAGCCCTCAGCAACCCTTGCTGGGGTGGGAGTAGCTGGGTCTGTGATCAGATTTCCTGCTCAGGTGAGAAGTATGTGGCTACTGAGCATCTCACAGACCGCAGGCTTGCCACCCGAATCCTAGAGGAAGGAGCAGTCATCTGATTCAGCATGAAGGTGGAAAAGCTGAGACTCTAATCCTGGAGCTGAAGAGCTAATGTTTGCCACTTGGATGCTAAATGAAATGAGGCGTGTGAGCTGGTCCATACAGTATTCAAACCTCACTTGCTGCTATCCCAGATCTCTTAAAACTTTGTGGTTCTGGGAAATCATGACAGAGTCCAATGACTTCTGCCTAACTTGTTAGGAAAGTTAAAACTTGGATCTTGGGAGTAGACATTTTCTTAACACCAGGAGCTAGACTGCAACTGAAACCTGGCATTACTCTGGACTTCACTCCTGTGCAGGTAGTAACACTTCAGACCTGGTCTGTTCAGGGACCAAGCACAGGGAGCACACAGTTTAAAAAAGAATAAACTGTTTTCTTTAACAGAGGTTTGATGGCTGCTCTTGCCTGTTTTTCCCCTTTGGCAGGTGGGACTTGAGTTGGAAGTTATGATTATGGCTTGAGGCTGCATTCCTCTAACAAACACCTGCATGTTCCAGGCAGTGAGACCAGTCTCACACCCATGAAATGCTGTCTGCAAACCTACTGCTAGCAGTATCAACTTCTGTGCAACTCCCTCTCATTTATGGGAGGAAAGTTTAAAAGTTTAGGGCAATGTGCAGGTTCCACCCACAAGATGTTCCTGCTGAACCACATGGTGGGGCAGCTTTTGTGATGCTTGTTTTGTTAGGACCGTAGTGTCTGATTTGGCTCAGAATGTCTTAGAGCACAGGCAGCCTACTGGAATATAATTATCAGGACCACTTCTCTTATAAATGAACTAGTACTTCAATAATATGTATTAAGTTCATTCCCATAAAATTGTTTTTCTGTGGAAAGTAACACCCAGGTGCTAATGGGGGAAGGAGAGGGGACTTAACTCTTGCTAAGCATCTTGCAAAATCTTGTGTGTGCAACCAACATTTCTTAGGGGAAAAATTCATAGCTGTCAGGGAAGTCTCAAACCCAAGAAAGGGTAAGGGAGCCCCATGTACAAAACAGGGAAGTCCCAACACAGCAGTTGAAAAATGGGAGTATTTCTCAGTCCTACTTCTCCCCAGTATTTACCTAGTCCATACTTTTCCCTCCCCCTCAGCTTATCCCATTCATTCCTTTGAAGTTTCTTCATCTGAACCTTTTTTCCTAATTTCTTCATTTTCAAAGAAGGCTTTTATTTTTGTAATCCTTTAAAGCCAATCTTTTTTTCCCCTTAATTCTCCTTCAGTACCAGGGATTAAACCCAGGGTCACTTAACCACTGAGGCACATCCCCAGCACTTTTTTGTTTTGAGACAGAATCTCACTAAGATGCTTGCCTCAGCCTCCCAAGCCACTAGGAAATCTAGTCTTTTCTAGACTTGGGAATTTGAAAAGGTGGTTTTGATTCTTGGTGCTAGAGATCAAACCGAGGGCCTCGTTCACACTAGGCAAGTACTCTACCACTGAACCATGCCGCCGACGTGGGATTTTTATTTATTTTTAAGACAGTTTCGCTAAGTTACTGAGGCTGGTGTTGCAATCCTGCCTCAGCCTCCCAAATTGCTGAGATTACAGGTGTGTGCCACTGTTCCTGGCCCCACATGGGACTTTTAATTTACAAATGTTCTGACCTTTTTTGGTCAACAGTTTTAGGAAGAGGGGAATACATAAATAGGGTGCTGTATCTATATATCAGTTTAAAAAAATAACTGGAAAATAAGTTTAAAAGCATATTATAAAAATAATATATAAATAACTTAATCTGAGGTAAGAGAAAAAGGAAACCCTGCAAGCATTTCCAGAAAAGCAAATCTCTGCTGCACTATACAGAAATTTATCCTTTTAACCACATCTTAATCCCCATATGATTACCCTCTTTTACCAAAGATTTGGGGCAAGAGAACTAAAGATGGGAATTTCTCTCATCCCTGTCACCTCTAGGTAAACATACAGAATCTTCAGAGCTCAGGTTCAGCCAGGCTAAGTTACAAAAAAACTGAGCCCACCCTTCATCCCATCCTAGAATAGATAGGGCCAGAGCAGTAGCTCAAGAGACTCACCTCCAGGTTAGGGAAGGGAAGATCTGCAATCAAGCTTCCCCCTGACAAACCACTTACCTCCTCTGCCACTTCATTTATCTTCTCTTCCATCTTCAGAGGTCAGTTTTTAATCTCACTGAAATCCCTCTTGCCTTAGCAGCGTAACCTCTGGCTACGCCCACCCACCACCTGTCAGTTCTCAAAGGGCCAGGCCCCACATCCCAACCTGAAATCTGTCCAACCTGTGTCTACACTGCTATCCCATTTTCCTGAGCTCCAGAGGGCTCTGCAGCAGCAGTAATCAACACTCCTGACTGATGCAAAGACCCAAATATCCTCTCCTAGGAAGGGGAAGGGAATAAAAGCAAAAATGAATAGTATTTTGCAATGATTTAAGGGAGAAAAGATTCTGAACCTGTGTCCTGATTTGTGCAGCTGATTTTTTTAAACCTTTTTTCTGTTCTGGTCCTTTGTGATATTCTACACGGTGGAGCTGAACACTGGAGGCAGCTCCAGAGTGGAGTCTTGGCCAGTGGCTGCTTGCTTCCCACCAGCCTGAGGGCTGGGCCGAACTAAGAAGGCATCTTGCCAAAGCACTGCAGTTCCCCAGCTCTGCTGATTATGCCCAGTTCTGGTCCTTGAGAGGCCTGTGTGCCATAGTCCCAGAAACGAGAAATAAAGGTGAGAAATCCAAAAGGTGAGTTGAGCTTCATTCTCTCTGGACAGCCAGGGCCAGGAGCTCAGGCTTCTTGTTCTGCAGAGGTGACTTGAGTACTGACAGGGCTTTACTGGCAACCCTGGGCTAGTGCTATCTGGGTAGTCTGCCACTGCAGGTGGCCTCAGCTTCTTCTCGTCTCAGGTTGCTGACAATAAGGAGGAGCAGCCACAGCACCTCTGGAGCATCCTGGGCCTGCATCTCAGCAGCACCATCTCACTGGTGTGATGCTAATAACTACCAAGGAAGGAAGCTAGCCTAGCCACAACCAGTGGTTGCTGCTTGATGAAGGAGCTCAGGAGATGAGGCGGGAAGCCTGGTGCACCCAGTTCTACCTGAAAGCAGAGAGGGAAGAGCTGAAGGTACAAACAGCTGGAGATGCCAAGGCCGCTCTAGCCCCAAGCAGCTATCTGGGCTGAGGTGATGGGAGATTCACCCCAGACTCCACTGGCTTGGTGTCTAAGACTCCTGGGCTCTACTCTTCACCCCCCCCCCCCATAGAGTTTAAGTCCAAATAAGAGTGGAACTGAACAAATCTATGAACAATGATTCTGCTCTGCTGAGGTTGCTGCCTTTACTTTGCAATGATTTGTGTATCTTCTAAGGACCTTGGGGACAACCACAGGATATAGGTTACTACTAGGTCCCTGGGACTAGCAACTTCAGCTGATAACACCCATTCCTTCCTCTCTGATTCTCCACTGACTCCCCTTACTTTGAACCCAAAGCTCCATCTCTTAGGGCAAAGGGCCTGGCCACTGAAAAATGTTGTGCAGCTAGACAGAAAGGTCTAACTTTCTATGTGTGTTGCAAGGCTGGCTGCAAGGGCTATATCACCTGGGCCAAGTAAATGACTCTGGTAATTTCTTTCCCTTCTATGGTGATAGGCTGCAGGATCCAGGCACTGGGCAGTATCTCCCCTCGGACCATTTTTCTGTTGGGTCTTGGCATGGATGTGTCATATACAGACTGAACTGCCATGATAGACAGGTGCCCCTGCAGACAGAGATGTTATGTAATGAGGAAAAAACAGGGACAGGCTCAAGTGTACTTAGTATAGTGGAAGTCAACACTGGGCTTGACTTCAAGCCACCCATGTCCTGGCCCCAGGCCCAATTTGCCCTCCTCCCCTCAGAGAAACCAATTCCCGTAGATTACCACCAGCAAGGCAGGCACCTCTTTGGCTTCCACGCAGACACAACAGAAATCCCGTGGCTGCTTCAGTGCACACACGGTGGTATCGCACACCAAGTACACTGGAGAGGTGAGGGTAAAGCAGAGTCAGGAGGCCCATGGACAGACCTAGTCCCAAGTCTTCCTTGGCCCAGGAGCCTCCCCTCAATCCTGACTTGACATCTAATGAAATCTTGGCTAAGCAATCTGGAAGTAGACTGAGTATTTGTCCTCTCAACAAGGCTGCCTCCAATCCTCTGCCTCTTTCCCCTGGCCACAGCCCACAAGACACACCAGAAACCAGGCCCCATGAGAGCCTCCCTCCCTTGGGCTCACCCAGGCTGATGCTCTTGGTCACTCGCTGATGTAGCCTTGCTGTCTGAATGGGCTTGTGATACAGGGGCCACAGGGTAGGATCACTCACAGCTGCCCACACGTGAGATAGTGGCTGGGACACTACACCTGCCCCCAGGAAGCCATGCCGAGTAGAAGAAAACTCTTTGTAGTAAAGGTGCACCTCTTGCTCCTCACCCTGATAGCTGGGAAACACCAAGGATTGGAAAGAAGAGTTTGTTTGTTTTTTAAAAGGGGGTTCCCAAGGTACAAAGGAGGAACTCAGGGTGAGAGACTCCAGGAAGCCAGGGTGGAGAAGGGGAAGGAGAAGAGAAGCCAAGCAGGACAACAGGTTAGGACCACGACACTGCAAAGGAACTTACTTCCAGCCAGCTGTTGCCTTGCGGCTGAAGAGGTTGTGTAGATTATTTGAACAAGCAGCCATTACCTGGGGACACAGTGGCCATACCCAAATTAGTAGGCAGAGTGTACCCCAACCCCTAGGTTCAACTTTCTGATCAGTGTTTCATAAATATACATTTTTCAAGATGGAGAGCCACTGAAGAAGTCTACAAGCCTTGGTGGCCCTCACATGCCCAGCTCTGTTCCTCTTCCTCCCCACCCAGCAGAGGTCTGGCTAAAGCAGTGATGGTGAGGAGTGGGAGCAATTACTCACATCAGCCATGGAAGTGTCTACCATGTGTTTGGCCAAATCCTGGTAGGAGGAGGAGAAGCTGGACGGGCTGGATGGAGAACAGTGGCAACTGCCCAAGGAGGCTCTACAGCCTACAATAAAGAGGTGGAGGCCTGGGATGGCACTGAATGTCAGGGCCTCATGACAGCAACAGCTGTCCATAAGGGGTAGAGACACTGGACTGATAGTCTCAGGCCAGTGACTCCCTATGATATAGTGGGCATAAGCCCCCAAAACAGGCAGATAGCCCACCCTCCCTGCCACTTACTGTTAGCTGAGTTCTTCCACATAGATCCAGACAGGTTCCTCACTGCAGAATGGGCCTGCCCATCCCCTATCCAGGTATCTCTGGAATCAGGCGAGTTTGAGTCCCCCTGCAGAACAGAGGATGCTCAGGACCAGACAGCAGGCATAGAAAAATCTCCCGTGAACTGCACCTAACAGCTTCCACTATGATGGTTCCATTATTAAAGGGGAAAAAAAAACAAACAACTTCCTACTGGGATTACAAGAGCCTGGATGCCCCAAGAAGTCAAGAGCAACACAAAACCAGTCCAGGGACAATCTCTCCTCAACCTCCACCAATAGGCTTACAGGCTACTCACAGGAGGGTTCCGACAGGGAGATTTGTCAATAGGGCCCGAATACCCTCTGCCAGCCTGCCAACCTCAGGGGTCAGCAGCTGGGAGGCCCTCTGCAGCAGGAGTAAGGCCATGGCTGGAGGGGTTTAGTATGGGTACCAAAGGCAAAGTGGAAGCGAGGATGAGAAGGAAAAGCTATGTGCTCTGAAAAGTTGAACCTTGACCTCTAGCCCCAGCTAAACCAAAGCTCCTAATCTGGAACCAGATGGGGATGATCCTCTATAACTTCAACAGGACAAGAACACTTTCACCTGAGCCATCTCCTCTGTGACAGTCCCTGATCTCTCTCTTTTTAAAATATCTTTATTTTGTTTATTTTTTTTTAATGTGGTGCTGAGGATTGAACCCAGTACATGTGCGAGGCAAGCACTCTCCACTGAGCCACAACCCCAGCCCAGTCCCTGAACTCTGCTGGATCTAGCAGGCAGCCTTTATACTACCTGCGCCATCGCTTCTTAACTTATTGCTACTTTGAAGACAACAGGAAGTGAACAAAGAAAGTTATACCTCTTTCCTCACCTCCATCCCTACTGCTTTAGGTTTAGATCTCGTGCCACCTTCTCAGGAACATTTTATTACTGATCATCTCTCTCTCCACTTGCCTCCACTTCTCCCTCTTCACTGGATACTTCCTATTAGTACTTTAGCATACAAAAAATTCTCCCCCACTCTTCACACATAAGCTTCCTGACACAGTTACTGCATTTGCCATCTCCCACCTCTCGCTTGCTTCTGTAGCACCTTCCCTAAGCTAGCATTTGCTCCCACCACTCCCTCAAACAGCAATCATCAAGGCCCAGGCTACCCATGTGTCTGGAATGGAATATCACTCCCAGCCCCATCTTCCTGCACCTCTCACAGCAAGTTTTGACTCAGCCATTCCCTCCCTTTTACTGAAACTCACTCCCAGAATCCTCAGGCTGCGGCTTCCCATCTCTCTGCTCCTTCCCAGTTTCTTTTGTTGACTTGTTCTCCTGGACTATAAATTGATATTGTGGGATTCTTTCAAAATTCAGGTGGAGGCCTGATTTTCCTACTCTATAATATATTCTCTGGTGATCTTGTCTGTTTCCAATGTTGTATTAATGACTTCCTAAATGTAATCATCAACTAATTAATAAATATTACTGAGACAACTGGATAGCCATTTGAAAATAAGATTTACATCAGAGACCCAGTCCATAGGTCGTGCCAAAATAAATTCTTTAGTCTTTGTAGATCAAAGATATATTGGGGGTGGGGAAGTATAACATTATTATAAGAAAATATAACTTAAAAAATTTATAGAGGGGGGAAATGCCTTTCTAAACATGGCAAAAATTTTTGCACATAATAAATATACAGGCAGGAGAATTGAGCCGAGGACCTTAACACATGCTAGGCAAGCACTCTATCACTGGGCTACACCCCCAGTCCAATAATTAATATCTTGAAAAACAAACTTAAAACTGTAAAAAACAAACAAAAAAAACTGGCAGCTCAAATGACCAAAAAAGGATAATTTTCTTAATATGCAGAAGGGCCATCAAAAATAAAAGGCCCAACAACCCAACAGAGAAATGAACATAGTGCACAGATGGTCATGATAAAAAAAAAATCTGACAATGTCAGACACAAGAATAGAACTATGTAACTAAAATACCATAATATTAGTAAATACTAAGGAACCTTGATAATACTGTTAAGCAGAGTATGGTAGGCACTGTAGGTATGTAGGTAGGAACTGTTTGTTACATATTATCATTTGAGAATATTAATTGATATATTATGGAGATATTTATCAGCTGGGCATGGTGGCTCACACCTGTAATCCCAGCAACTCTAGGAGGCTAAGGAAGGAGGATCTAAAGTTTGGGGCCAACAGCTTAGTAAGACCCTATCTCAAAAAATAAAACTATATAGTTCAGTGGTAGAGCACCCTGGGTTCAATCCCTAGTACAAAAAAAAAAAAAAAAATCCACTTTGTGCTTCAAAGGGACAGTGAAAAGACAACACACATAAACACTCATAATAGGAGAAAATTTTGTAAATTTTATCTGATGAAGGACTTTTACTAGAATATATAAAGAACTCAAAGACAAAATTTCAATTGAAAAAATGGGCAAAAGATCTGAATAGACATATCTCCAAAGAAGATCCACAAATGGCCATCAGGGAAATGCAACTAAAACCATGTAGCACCACTTCACATCCACTAGAATGGCTACAATCAAAACCAGTCATCCCTTGGCTTCTACAAGGGACTGGTTCTAGGACTTCCTGAGGATACCAAGTCTGAGGATGCCCAAGTCACTTCAATACAATATTTGCATATAATACATGCAAATACTCCACATCATCCCAAATACTTTAAATAATCTCTGTTATTTATAACACCAAATGTCATGTAAGTAGTATATAAATAGCTGTTAGGGAATAATGACAAGAAAGTCTGTATGTGTTCAGTATAGATATAACCATTTTAAGCCTGCTACACATCAATAACAACATTTTAAAAATATGTTTTCAGTCTGTGGTTGGTTAAACCTGTAGATGGGGAACCTGTGAATACAGAGGACAGTAATACCAATTGTTAGTGAAAATGTGGAGAAATACACTGCTCATATGCTGCTGATGGGAATGCATATAGTGGAGCCACTTTGAAAAATAGTCTGGCAGTTCTATGATCCAGTGATTCAAACCCAGAAGAAATAAAAAAAAATATTGATTTTAAAAAACCATTAAATTAACACTATTGCTAAAGCATGTTTTGATTTACCATCAACAGAAATAAAGCATTAAAAAAAACTTGCACGGGAATGTTCATGGTAGCATTATTCATAATTGGCAAAATGACAGACACAACCTTAATGTCCATCAGCTGATGAACAGATAAATAAAATGTGGTCTATTCATACAATGGAAGATTATTTGGTCAGAAAAAAAGAATGAAATTTTGATATACACCACAACATGAATGCATCCTTGTTATGGGCTGAATTATGTCTCCAGTAAAAGATATGTTGAAGTTCTAATCTAATCCCAGTATCTATGAATATGACCTTATTCAGAAAAAGGGTTTTTGGAGATGTAGTCAAGATAATCCTGGATTCGAGTGGGCCCTAAATTCAATGATTGACGACATTATAAGAAAGCCATGTGAAGACACAGGAGACGCACGCGCGCGAGTGCGAAGAACAACATGTGAAGACAGGCAGAGATTGTAGAGATGCAGCTGCAAGTCTAAGAATACCAAGCATTGCTGGTGACCACCAGAAGCTCAGAGAAAAGCATGGGACATATTCTCCTCCAGGAGCTTTCTGAGGGAGCCTAGGGTTGCTAACCATGATTTCAGACTTGTAGCCTCCAAATTTATGACAGGATAAAGTTCTGTTGTTCTAAGCCACAATGTTTGCAGTAATTTGTTACACTAGGAAACTAATAAATCCTGAAAATATAATGCTAAGAAAGAGGCCAGTGAAAAAGGACCAATCGTTATATGATTCCATTTATATTAAATGTATAGAATAATCAAATCTGTAGAGACAGAAAATAAATTAGTGGTTGCCTAGGACTGGGGGATGGTGGCTTTGAGGAGAAATGATGAGTGGCATGAGGTTTCTTTTGGGGGATAATGAAAAGATTTCTAATTTAACTGTGGTGATGCCAGGTGCACTGGTGCACACCTGTGACCTCAGCTACTCAGGAGGCTGAGCAGAAGGATCGTAAGTTGAAGGTCAGCCTGGGCAACTTAGTGAGACCTCGTCTCAAAAATTTAAAAAAGGCCTGTGGTTATAGCTCAGTAGGAGAGTGCCCCTGGGTCCAGACCTGTGCCACAAAAAAATAAACATAAGCTGGACGTGGTAGAACATGCCTCTAATTCCAGGCTGAGGCAGGAGGATTGCAAGTTGTTCTTTTTTGTTGTTGTTTTTGTTTGCTTGTTTGTTTAATATCTTTTTTAGTTGTCGATGGACCTTTATTTAATTAGTGTATTTATATGTGGTGCTGAGAATTAAACCCAGTGCCTCACACATGCCAGGCAAGCACTCTACCACTGAGCTACAAACTGAGTCCAAGATTGCAAGTTTGAGGCCAACCTCAACAACTTAGTGAGACCCTGTCTTGCTATATTTAAAAAATAAATATATAAAGGGTTGGGGATATAGCTCAATGGTAAAGATCCCTTGGGTTAATCCTCAAAACGAAAAAAAAAATTTTAAATAAAAATACTTACAAATTCTTAATTGAACTAGAAAATCTGATCCTAAATTTCATATAGAAAATAGACAAGGAAAAATATTTTGAAAAGGCTCAGGAAAGGAAGGGCAAGGTGGGAGGTAGGACTGGTGCTATCAGAGAGTAGATTCATTTTAAGCCTTAGTATAGGGAAAAGGGACACTGCATTGGTGAGGCCAAGAGGAACACCTAATAATCACTACAGGGACAAGTGGGTAGCCACCTGAAGGAATAAAGGCGGATACACACCTCGCAATATATGTGAAAATAATCACAAATGGAACAAAGATTTAAATATGGAAAAATAAGACCAGAGCAGCTCTAGAAGAAATCCTAGGGGAAATTCTTTATAACTTTGGGATGGAGAATATGTTTCTAATTATTATTGAGAACTTAAATACTATAAAAATAAAGTTGATAAATAAATAAATCTTTCTTAACACTTGTTTTTTTTGTTTTTTTTTTTTTAAATCCAGGAGTGCTTATCCACTGTACCACATCCCAAGCCCTTTTTATTTTTTGTGATAGGGTCTCACTAATTTGCTTAAGTACCTTGCTAAATTGCTGAGGCTGGCCTTGAACTTGCAATCTTCCTGACTCAGCCTCCTGAGTTGCTGGGATTACAAGTGTATGCCACCACACAGAAATAAATCTTTCTGAATGATCCCAAGCAAAACAACAAAAGTTGACAGAGTGAGGTACTGGGGAAAAAATTTGTAATTCATATAAAGCAAAGGGCTAATTCCTGTTAGTATATAAAGAACTCTCAGCCAGGAGTGGTGGCCTGAAATCTCTGCACTTTGGGAAGCTGAGACAGGAGAATTGCAAGTTCAAAGCCAGCCTCAGCAGCAGTGAGGTGAGGTGCTAAGCAACTCAGTGAGACCCTGTCTCTACATAAAACACAAAATAGGGCTGGGGATGTGGCTCAGTGGAGTTCAATCTCCAGTACCAAAAAAAAGAACTTTCAAAAATTGGTAAGAAAAAAAACCAGAAATGATCAAAGGACACAAACAAAGGCTCAGAGAAAAGAAAATAAAAATATTTAAATAGATGTTTAATAAAAGAGATCTTATATGAGAAACTATTCTTTATGGAGAAAACAAAACATTTGTGGGGCATAGTGGCATTCACCTGTAATCCCAGCCACTCCAAAGGTGAAGGCAGAAGGATTGCAAGTTGGAGGCCAGCCTCAGCAATTTAGAAAGATGCTGTTTCAAACATAGAATGTTTTAAAGAAGAGGTCAGAGGATGTAGTTCAGTGGTAGAGCACTTTCCTAGCATACAAGAGGCCCTGTATTCAATGCCCAGTTATACAAAGAAAACAAAACAAAACCAATGAACGAAAAATTAGGAAAAATTGAAGAGATAGGGAGAAATGGACTCCTACTCTTTGCTAATGGGAGTGTAAATTAGTATTACCTATGAGGGAAACTTTATCAAGAGGTACCAAAATTTCAAATGCATACTCTTTTTTATTTTTAATGAAGCAGAGGTTTCTAATGCTTTATTTTTTAATATGGTGTTGAAGATCGAACCCAGTGCCTCACACATGCTATGCAAGTGCTTTACCACTGAGCTACAACCTCAGCCCCCAAATGCATGTTCTCTTTTTATAAGCCCACTTATGGGTATTTATCCCACAGATGTATCTGCACATATATGAAATGATTCAGACACAGAGTTTACTCATTGTAGCATCATTGATAACAGCAAAACACTAAAAACAACCTAAGTTGGAAGCATAGTTAAATAAATCACAGCACATTTATACAGTGGAATGCTAGTCAGAATGAAAAAACAAATCAGAAAGTTCTCCACATACTCAAATAGAAAGAACTTGAAGATATACTGGGGGGGGGGGTGTGTGGTAGAGAACAGTATGTATAAAGACCTCTAAGAGGGACTGGGGTTGTGGCTCAGTGGTAGAGCACTTGCCTAGCATGCATGAGGCACTGGGTTCGATTCTCAGCACCACATACAAAAAAATACAAATAAAGGTCCATCAACAATTTAAAAAATTAAATAAATAAAGAAATAAGATCTCTAAGAGGATCCACCCAAAAACCCACATGGCTTTCCTTGGATAGAAAAGGACTAAGTTAAGTGAGAGCAGGGATTCCCTATGTCCTTTTATATTTTTTGATTTTTTACTATATGAATATATCATTTATACAAAACATCACACTTTTTTTTAAAAAGCAACATGAGATAAACACTATTCAGCTGTTAAAAATGACTGACTCGGGGCTGGGACTGTAGCTCAGCGGTAGAGCGCTTGCCTCGCATGCGTGAGGCCCTGAGTTCGATCCTCAGCACCACATACAAAGCAATAAAATAAAGACATTGTGTCCATCAACAACTAAAAAAATATTTTAAAAAAAAATGACTGACTCAGGCTGGGTACAATGGTGCACACGTATAATCCCAGCTACTCAGGATGCCAAGGCAGGAGGATCCCAAGTTTTGAAACTTAGAAAAACCCTGTCTCCAAATAAATAAGTAAAATAAAAAATAAAAAGGACTGGAGAAGTGGCTGCCCCTGTGGGGCAGTACTACCAAAAAAAAAGCCAGCAATAAATTTACTGATACGCAGTGATATATAATATATATATATATATATTTTTTTTTTTTTTGTACCGGGGATTAAACTCAGGGGCACTCAACCACTGAGCCACATCGCCAGCTCTATTTTGTGTTTTATGTAGAGACAGGGTCTCACTGAGTTGCTTAGCGCCTCGCTGTTGCTGAGGCTGGCCTTGAACTCGTGATTCTCAGCCGATGTCTCAGCCTCCCTAAGTGCTGGGATTACAGGCGTGTACCACCGCACCCGGCTTATAAAATACATTTTAAGGGAAAAATCAAAGAAACAAAATGGGTACAGTATGCTTCCATTCATGTGCTTAACAAAAGATACATGTGTTTACATGGCTGCATATGGTATCTTTGGAAATATAAACTGAACTGGATAAGATGACTGCTTCTGGGAAGGCAAATAGGAGACTAAAAGAGGCACTTGACACCATGTCCTTTGCTGTTGTTTGAATATTAATTTCTTTACCATGTGAAGTTTTATTAATAAAGCGAATTTCAAATATTTATCCTCAGGCAGGTTTTACTCTGAGCTCCAGATCTGTACTTCTAACTGCCTACTTGATTCTCACCGCTACACCTGGATTTCTCACATCTTCTACTCAAGGGAGAAATCAGACTCATGATCTTCCCCATAAAACTCGGCCTTCCTCCAGTGTTCTTTGTCATCGTTGACACCACCATCCCTTCAGTTGCTCTAGTCAGAGGTGTGTGCTGTTCTTTTTTTCTTTTTTTAATAATTTTTAGTTGTAGGCAGACACAATACCTTTATTTTTATTTTTTTATGTGGTGCTGAGGATTGAACTCATGCCTCACCCGCGCTACCAGTAAGCCACGACCCCAGCCCGTGTGTGCCCTTCTTGACTCCTGTCTCCCACCCCCTCTGGCACCCAGGCCCTGCAGATGCTCTCCCCGTTACACCCACCACCTGTTCATCTCCACTGGCAGTGCCCTAAACCCAGGCAATCACCACCTCTAGCTCAACTTTGCCACAGGCCTCTCTTGCCTCCTCCTCTTGTAATCCCATCATTCTATTCTCCTACTTAACCACTTTCTTTTAGTTTATTTATTAAGTATTTTTAGTTGTAGACAGACACAATACCTTTATTTTATTTATTTATTTATTTATTTTTATGTGGTGCGGAGGATCAAATCCAGTGCCTCATCTGTGGGAGGAAAGTGTTCCACCCCTGAGCTACAACCCCAGCCCCTACACATTTTTTTAAAAAAGGTTTTCAAGAGGGGCTGGGATTGTAGCTCAGTGGTAGAACGCTTGCCTCGCATGCATGAGGCCCTGGGTTCGATCCTCAGCACCACATATAAAGCAATAAAATAAAGACATTGTGTCCATCTACAACTAAAAAAATATTTAAAAAAATTTTTTTTTTAAATAAAAAGGTTTTCAAGAGCTTTTTTTTTTTTAACCACTGAGCCACACTCCTAGCCCTTTTAATTTTTATTTTGAGACAGGTTTTCACTAAGTTACTTAGGGCCTCACTAAGTTCAACAGCTTTTTGTTATTTTGGGGGAGCATTATCAGATGGATTAGAAAAGGGCCAGAATTTTCAATATGGTCTATATGATTTGGTCTTTTGTAGTCCTTTCTCATGTCATTTGACCATCTCACTACATATTCCAGCCACAATGGCCTCCATTTAGTTCCTCAAGGCCTCCCTTACTGGGTAAACAACTCTCCAACACCAGCACCACTTTGTTTACATTAACTACTTCTCAGCCTTCTGCTCTCAGCCTAAACGCACTTTCTTCAGATAGCTTTATTGACCTTGTAGACTAGGTCAGATCCTCTATTTTGTGCTGGCTTAGCATCACTTTTCCAAATGACTTCTTGCAACATTAGCCAACAGATAAGTGGTTTATCCCTCTAATGGTCTGTTTAAAGAGAACAGTTTTGGCGGGGTACCATGGTGCACACCTGTAATCCCAGTGTCTTGGGAGGCTGAGACAGGAGGATGGTGAGTTCAAAGCCAGCCTCAGCAACATAGCGAGGCCCTAAGCAACTCAGAGAGACCTCGTCTCTAAATAAAATACAAAAAAGGGAAGGGGACGTGGCTCAGTGGTTGAGTGCCCCAGGGTTCCATCCCCAGTACCAAAAAGAAGCAAACAACAAAGAACAGTTTTGTTCACTGCTGTATTCTAAAACTGTGAACACATAGTAAACATTCATTCATAAATGAATAAACAGAAGGAAAAGGAAGCAGTACTAAAGGGAAGATCAAAGGACATAGCACACGGGAAGAGCTTATGTCAGCAGTGGCCTCAAGGAGGCACGAGTCCTGCTAAAACTCCCCTCTCAGCAGTGCTGGCCCCTGGATGGTTTCACATCTGCCCACTTACCACACTCTCTGGGGACTGGAGCTGGCCTGACAGGGCTGGGCTGCTATTGTAACCAGAAGTGACACCGGAGGAGAGGCTTCCATTGGAGCTGGTACACAGAGAGCTGGAGTTGGCCAAGGTGTGTAGTCTTTCCTCTTCCTGAGAAGAACAGATCATCATCATCCAGCTCCTGATGCGCCCTCACTACCCACATTTCCTTTCCCAAACCATCTCTTCCTGCCACAGCTTCCACTACCCACTCCCAGTGCCTCCCGCCATGGCCTCTCACTCCCACACTTCCCCACACCCTGACTACCTACTACCTGGGGATAGGAGCCGGGTCTGATGAGGATGTCAAGAAAGTGAGCCCCGGTTATCAAGAAAATAGTAATAATAAATGTTGGCGAGAATGTGGGGAAAAGGGTACATTTATAAATTGCTGGTGGGACTGCAAAATAGCACAACCATTCTGGAAAACAGCATGGAGATTCCTCAAAAAACTAGGAATGAAACCACCATTTGACCCAGTTATCCCACTCCTTGGTATGTATCCAAAGGATTTAAAATTAGCACACTACAGTAATGCAGCCACATTATATTTACAGCCGCTCAATTCACAATAGCTAAGCTATAGAGCCAACCTAGGTGCCCTTCAACAGATGAATGGATAAAGACAACATGGCATACATACACAATGGAGTATTACTCAGCCATTAAGAATGATGACTTTATGACATTTACTGCTAAATGGATAAATCTGAAGACTATCATGCTAAGTGAAATAAGCTAATCCTCCAAAACCAAAGGTCAAATGTTTTCTCTGATATGTAGAAGCTAATCCACAATAAGGGGAGGATCACAAAAAAAAAAAAAAAAGAATTGATGTTCAGTGGAGTAGACAAAGGGGAATGAAGAGAAGAGAGGGGAGATGGGAAAAGGAAAGACAAGGGAATGAATCCAGCGTAACTTTCCTATGCACATATATGAATCTCACCATCATGTACACCCACAAGAAATAAATTTTTTTAAAAAACTGGGTAAATGGCAGAAAGATCAGTAGAGTAGAGGGAAGGGAGAAGGGAGTGAGGGAGGAGAGGGGAAGCAGAAGTACTGGGGACTGAATTAAAACAAGATAGATTCCATGTTTGTATAATTTTGTCAAAATGTATTCTCCTGTCATGTATAACTAAAAAAAAAAATTAAAAAATTAAAAAAAAAAGAGTGAGCCCAGCTTTGGTGCCAGCTCTCCTCCAAGTGTTATATCCTCAGATTCAGAGACAGCCACAGTGAAGGCTACCCCAGTCTCCAGGTCTGCCCCAGTCAATCCTGAAGTCAGAGGCTCACCCATTCCTTACCCTCAGCAGATGGGAGATAATCTGCTCACGGATTCTCAGCTTCTCTTGTTCGGTTCGCTCCCGCAATCTGTCCTGTGCCTTGGCAATTTCCATCTTGGCCTCCTCACGAGCCCGTTGATAGTTACGCAGCATCAGATCAATGTCAGAGGGGGGTTGAGCAGACTTTGATACTGACTCAGTGCTCCTATGGAAGATCACATGATGGAAAGGTATCTTCTAACATGGTGGGTGCACGACACTGGCCAGCCCACCCAAGGCTAGCCCAATGCCATGTTCTTGAAGATCCCATCCTCCCTTTGCCCCGTGGGGTCATGAAGTTTGATTTTACATCCTTAGGTAGACTGTTGGACAGAGAGGAGCAAGCCATTCTGAGGTCCAGGTCTGTAGCCTGCTTTCTGTCAGAGCCACTGTTTATACTTTCCCATACTTTTCCCTTTCTCTGCCCAGCTCTTTCCTCAAACCATTCCCTCTCCCACATTCATTTCCATTTGACCACAGGCATGCAGGGCCCTCCAGGATGTTAAAACTCCACTCCTGCTCCCCACGGATCCCCTCCACCACACAGAGCCTGCTCCCTGCAGGGTTCTGGGACCACCCCCACCTGGTGGTCTCTACAACATTTTTCCTCAGTTGTTGCAGGTATTCTCGGCGTCTGCTGGGCAAGTCAAAGTCCTGGGTGGGGAGATCCCTGCTGGGCAGGAGGCTCATTTGTTTTGGGAGGCTTCTTGTCCCGCGGAAGTTCTGAAGTCGCTCAGCCCGCTCTCTCCTGAGGGTCTCAATGGCTTTTTTTTGCCTACAACAAAATGGAATTGAGTCACCGAAACTTTCCCTGCATGTCCTTCCCCTGAAGTTCTCTCTGACCCCTTCTGGAAGATCCCCAATGAGCCAGGCATAGTGGCTCACACTTGTAATCCCAGCACTTAGGGAGGCTGAGACAGGAGAATCACGAGTTCAAAGCCAGCCTCAGCAATGGCAAGGCGCTAAGCAACTCAGTGAGAGCCTGTCTCTACATAAAACACAAAATAGGGCTGGGGATGTGGCTCAGTGGTCGAGAGCCCCTGAGTTCAATCCCCAGTACCAAAAAAAAAAAAAAAATATCCCCAATGAGCAAGGATAGAGGGAAGTCAGTTGTTAGCTTTCTGGGGTTCTTTCACCTCAGCCCACCCTTCCCTCCAGGCTGGGACCCTTACCTAGCATAGAGCTCCTCCCAGGTGGACATCATAGATTCATCAGGAGTAAGCGCCTCCCCTGTTCCACTCTGTAGCACCTGAAGCAATGCATCTGCCTCCCCAAAGCCATGGTGCAATTTTGCTTCTGTGAGTTCCAGGCTGAGTGATGGCTTCTGGGCCCCAACTTGTAGGGGAATCTGCTCCCTCTGGGACCACTTGGGATCCTGGCTCTGGTCATCAGGAGGTTGTGGGGGCCTCTGAATCTGCTCCCCAGGGCTGAGATCAGTCCTGGCCCCCAACTCTTTGCTTACACCCAATTCCCCAAGAGAGTCATTCTGAACCCCACTCCATTTACTATGTTTGCTAGGTACTGGGAGGTCCCTCAGGCTACAATGCTGGGGCTGGGGGGCAATGCATGTCTGGGAACCAGAGCACAGCATCCCCTCAGGTTGGCAGGCCTGAGGTTGGTCCACATTAGAACCTTGAAATCCTGCAGTATCAGTCAACTCAGAAATGGGGTGGGGGCTGAAGTGCTGGAGGCTTCTCCATGAAGAGGTGAGGTTCAGAGTAGGTTGTGGCTCTACTGGAAGTGCTGAGTTCTCACCTCCACTTTCTGGCTTGCTCTGCCACTGACTTGGCCCCCTAGGGCTCAGCAGGATGTGCTCTGGGGGAGCTACCTCTTTAGGTACAAAGCTGTTGGCCATCCTCTGGCTCTTGTCCCGTGGTGGTAGAGGTGGCAGTCTACTTTGGACCTTAGTGGTGGCCCTGGGCTGAAGCTGCTGAGGCGGCTGCCCTAAGATGCTAACTTGGAGTCTGGGGCTCTGCTGTGGGGTGCAAGGGGAGTTTGACTCAAGGAATAAGCTCCCATTACTCTTTCCTAAGGAACTTGTGCCTTCTCTACCCAGAGTCTCCACTCTCTGAGAGCCACCTGACTCATCAGTGGTTTGAGAATTATCCATTGGAGGTCTTGAAGCACCAAAAACAAGGTCTGGGCTGGAATCAAGCTTCTGGTGGCCTTCAAGAGCATAATCAGAGGGAGCTGAGAGAATCAGAGAACCTGGGAGCAGACCTGACTCTTGTGTGCTAGCACTGAATGTGAGGATTGGGGAAGAGGCCCTGTCCACCATCAAGGCACTCCCAGGGTTCAGCTTCTCCTGAACCTCAGGTTCCTGGTTGGACTTCCCTGAAGTACTAGGGAAGAGGCCGGGACTAAGACAGATGCTGCAGTTGGGGCTGTTGACATCCATGCAAGAAGATTCCTCTGGCTGGGAACTGGGAGGCAGGCAAGCATTGGGAGATGCTGGAGGGCTTATAGAAGGGAGGTTGGGCAGAACCTCCCTTTTATTGGATGAGGGTATTGGAGGGCTTTGTAGCCTGTGGTGGGTGCTTTCTTCATGAATATCTGGGGATACTGCCATTTTCCATGCTGTTTCCTCTGTGTCTGTGCTCTGAAGTGTCCCTGGGACATCTCCCTTTTGTTGAGACATGGCTGAGATATCTGAGCCCAGCACTTCAAGGATCACACTGACTTCTTGAGATCTGGTTTCTGAGGCCTGGAGGTGCAGAGGGGATAAGGCCAGGTCAGTCTGGCTTCCCTCATCCACAGTGGTCTGAGTAGTACCATCCGTCATAAGGGCCTGGGAGGCCTCATCTGGGATGTTCTTTTTGGTGCTCTGTTCTTTTTGGGTCACATTTGGCTGGGAGAGACTCCCAAGTAGCTCTGAGGTGCTATGCAAGAGTTTTGAGAGGTGGAGAGATAGGTTATGCATGCTGGTCCAAGAGGTCAGGTCAGAGGCTGACCCTGTCCTGGCGACAGGCTGAGCAGAAGACGTATTGGCACAGCTCCAGTGGAGCCTGCAGCCCAGGGTCTGTGTGCCTTGCTCGAAGGTGTTTGTCCCAGCCAGTCTCACAGGGCAGTCTGGCTCCGGTGGATATAGCAGTACGATCTTATCAAGTAAACTTGCAGAACTTCCTTCAGCTGAAGGAAGTGAGTGCTCACTCCTCAGACAGCCCGCTTCATCAGTGGGGCCCCTGAACTGGGTTCTCTTTTCAGGACCCAGCGTGGTGGCTACTCCTTCGTGGCCTGTAAGGATGTGGGAGTCCTTCAAGGGAAACAAGGAACTGCATACTTCCCAGGCCTCATTTGAACCTTGGACATTATCAATGCTGTTGTGTGTGCTTGACAGTTCCTGGGTTTTGGCAAAAGTGCTGAGGTGAGAGTGGAAGGGACAGCTCTGTTCTTCTAGGCCACTGTCCGTGCTGGAGCACCTGGCCACATTTGATGGTATCAGGCCATGGGGTTTCTGGGTGCAGGAGACATCAACTGCACTACCAAACACATATTGTTTCCAACCTATGTGTACAGGTTCCTCTGGACACCAGGGCAGGATGTAGGGATTGATGTCACTGGAACCAAAGGGCAACATTTCTTTGTCCATCTGAGAATACCAATTCTCTGGCCTAATCTGGACACCCAGTTTCTCTGGCTTTCCTTGTTGGGCCTGTTCCAAAGAACTAAACATCCAGCTGGTCATTAAATCAGGGGTTGGCATGCATGAGTGTGTGAAAGACGTTGGGTAGGGAGGGGTGGCAGGTTTTGGGGGCCTGTGATCAGCAGGGCCACTGTCCAAGTTGGATGAAACTTTCTGACTACAATCCTCAGCCTTTGTAGATGTTCTTGAAACCTGCTTTTCTAAGGAATAGCTCCCAAGATGTGGGTTCCACAATCTATTAGGCCCTGGTGCATCTTCATCTATAGGGGAAGGAGGCTCCACACTCAAGTTCAGCTCCTGAAGGGATCGAGATGAGCTGACCACAGAGAACTGGGGTCTGGGATAGGACTTGGAGTGTTTGGGTCCAGAAAAGACTGCAATCACAGGAAGTGAGCACTTATGGTGAGGAGCTAGCTGCTCCTTATCAGAGCAGTGCTGGCTAGGCCTCTGGGCAGCAGGCTGTGGAACTTTACTTTGCTCCAAAGGCACAAAAGCTAGGTCTTCAAAAGCTGATAAGGAAGTCTGGGACACAGGAGTCCTGGTGACAGCCACCACCTCTCTCCTAGCACTGCTAATGTGACAGCTGTCCAAACCACCTTCCTTACAGGGTGGGGAATTCCTGACCTGGACAGGGTCTTCACCACCCCCTAAAGCCTGGTCTTTCTGCTGCTCTTCCTCCTCCCAAAGACTGTCAATCTGAGGATGGCAGATAGGTTTTAACCTTGTTAAAAGTTTGGCAGGAGGATTCAAGCACATGTGATCCTTGGACTCAGTGGAAGATTGTAGCTTTTCTGAAAGGCATCTGATGGTTTTTCTTAAACATTTGAGTTGTGGCTCCACCACCATCAGCTCACTTTCAACTGACCCTTCACTTAAATTGAGGGTGTGTGGTCTGTGAGTTGTTGCAAGTGGTTCTGGATTGGTTTGAGACACCTGCACATTCTGGCCACCTACAGAGCTATCTTTCAGATTCCTCAGGGGCTCAGAGTACATACCTGCTGGAAAAGAGACAACCTCAACTTCTGGGTTAGCTTTCTCAGCAACTTTTTCCTCAGGATTCCCTATGGACCTTGAACTTCCTTCAGCAGCTGAATGGGTGAGGGAACTTGTCCTCACATCAGGGGTAAAAGGGGAGCTGGAGCCTTGAGCTGAAGATAGGACAGATGCTGTAGTAGAGGGCTCAAAAGTGGGCCTGTCTATTGGCCCAAGTTCCATATTAAAGCCTTTGGGCTCAAGGCCATGGGCCAAGAGCACATGGGGTTCCTTGGAAGAACTCTCTCCTATCTGACCCATTTCACAGGCCCTGGAAGCTACTATGAAGGGTGGGTGGATAGGATGCTGTGCAGCCTTGGAAATTCCCTTCCCCAGATCACCATCTCTGTGGAACAGTGGAGTGGAACAATGGGAGTGACAGGCATGAGTAGCAGTGGGTTGAGAATTGCAGAGTTGTTGGCAAGAAACAGTTCTGCTCTCTCCCTCTCCCCTGGATGAGCTGAGAGTCCTGCTGTTTTCAGTGTTCCCTAAGAAGACAAGGGGATCTCTTGTTTCCTTTGGACATCTGCATGGGGTCTTGTCCTCAAGTCCCCTAGGATCTGGGCTAAGTCCTTGATCTTGCAATGGAGTTGGCCTGGGATCTGTGCTGCCAAACCTACAAGTTTCTGCCAGCCCAGACCCAACATTCCCCTTCCACTTCCCATGCTGCCGAGTGGAAGCTTCCAGTTCAAACCTTCTCAGGCCTCCAGGCTGAACAGCATGTTGTTTTGGACTTGCTCTCCCTTCTTCTGAGCCTTTGGAAACCTCAGGGCATTGGACATAGTCTTGCTTAGGCCCTAAGCAACTTAAAGAATTCTGAGCATTACAGATCACAGACTGACTTTCAAAATTAACTGTTTTCTTTTCCTGTGTACTCACAGAGAAGTTACCCAAGCCTCCTTCATATGTGGTGCCTTGAGTTTTAAGTTCCTGGTGCTCTGGAGTGCTGTCCTGACTGCCAGGAGACATGTCCTCTGCAGTCTCCCCTGCAGCTGACTGATTTTGTTCATGCAGAATCAACCCAGGATCACCACAAGGGGCCTGAGAAGAAAAGGCAGACACTGCTTTTTCTGATTCCACTCTCCTGTCACCCTCCACAGCTGGTGAATAAAGCTCATCAAAGGCCAAAGGATCAGCATAGGAAGGTGTTCTGGGTGCTTCTTTCTTTTTCTCTATGATTTCAGAAGAACCACAGTGACATATAAACTGTTCACTTGCTCCAAGGACATGTCTCAGTTCTCCAGCACAATGCCCTTTGCCAAGAGCAGGGGCCTCATGAGAGGAAGCCTGAGAAGGATGCCATGGCCCTCTGTTAGTTTCAGAGTTGGGCAGAGATGGAAATCTGTTTTCACAGAGGGGCATGGCTTGGGATTTCCCCTCATCAATCAACAGATGTCCTGGTACAGCAGACAGAAATGCCACATGCAATCCCTGTGCTTCACCCTCATTCCTAGTCCCATCTGACACTAACTGTTCCATTTGCTCACACTGAAGCCTTCCAGTGGCCCCTGAAGAACATTCAGGTTCTAGTGAAGTTTCATAGTAAGGAAGGACTGTCCCCCCAGCCACAAAGTCATTAAGTTGCTTTCTCTGGGCCTTTGCTTGTCTGACCTCCTCCAAGATAGCCAGGCACATGGATACAGGGACAGAATGCTCTGACTGCCTGGGCTCTGGATTAGGCACTTTAGGCAGGGAAACAGGTGCTAAACAAGCCCTGCTGGTAGGGGAGCCTGGGTCCTCAGACTCCTTCGCCTCCTTTTGCCTTGCCTCTCTCCCTTGATCACTGTTCTCTACTAAGGGGAGGCTGACCCTCTTTTCAAGCTGCCTAGAGATGCTGTTCAAGGAACTGGCTCGTATTTGTTTTTGTACAGCTGCCTCAGCTTCAGAACCCAAACTTTTCTGGGTACTCAGTCCCATTAAAGTGATTATGAGTTCCCCTTGTTGGTGTTGAGGGCTGGTGTTTGCTGTTATCCTGTCCTCTGTCCCTGAGGGAATGTTCTCTGGTGCACTAGACTGACCAAGAGATTCCCTGGCTCTGTGTATAACAGATCCACACCAAGCAGAGTGTTCCATGGCAGAGGCCCCTCTATCAATTCCCTGAGGGCTGTGGCTTCTGGTCTCTCCATTCTGGTTCTGATAATCTCTTTCAGTTATCAAGGGACTATTATGAATTTTCAATATTGTGGGATCCACCACATACTCAAATGAAGAGATGCCTTCTTCAGTATCAAGGGAATGAAGATAGCTTCTTGGCAGTCCTGGAGAATGCAAGGGCAAGGTATTGCTCAGATCTTGGTAAGGAGGAGCTGTAGAGAAATCTGTCTGGCTCTGTAATGGGAAGATAGTCTCCTGGTTGAAAAATGTGTCCATATGGTGCTGGCTTGGACTAGGAAGTTTCTGAGTTGACAAGACCATATTATTTTCATCCTGTAGGTTCCCTTCCTTTTGCATGGCCATTTCATCAACTTTACTTTGGGCTTTTGGTCCCTCTGGCTTAGAACTACTTAGGTGTCTGGCAATTTGGCTTTCCAAAAAACCTTTCATAGTCTCCAGTTCCTCAAGACTTCTTAAGTTCCAAGGCTGCTCTTCAGGGTTTGCTGATGGATCTATTAGCTCACCATCCTTCTCAGACCTTTCTGGCCTGGAGTGCAAAGACAGAGCTCTAGTCAATGTTTTCATTCTCCTTGGGTGAAGAGAAGTATTGGTGGATTCTCTGCGAGCTGAGTCTTTCCCTAAAGAATTACATGTGTCCCTAGCTGGTCTGTCTAATACAGGTGAGTGGGTGTGCTCTCTTACACAGTGATTCTCTTTTACACGTTCCCTTGACCTGAAGGGACTCGGAGTGATTCTCTGTGCCTGAGGATCATCCATAGTAGTACGGTGTACCTCCATTTCCCTAGCGTCACTATCATTAAAAATAATACCATCTATCTGTCTTGGAGAAGATGGCTGATCCTTAAAGAACAAATGGTTTCCAGAGCTGCCTGGCCTCAGAACATGGTCATCACTCTCCTGGTCTCTTTGGTCCTGGAACACAAAGTCCTTACTGATTCCTGGTGTGGGAGAAGCATGAAGCTGCTTGGATTCAATTTCTAAGATGTCATTTTCCAGCTGCATCACACTTCTAATTAGCCTAGCCATTTCATCAGCATTACTAATTCTTTCATTTTGTTTCTTTCCCAAAGGTTCTTCTCTGTAGTTTGATATTTCTTGTGACTCTCCAGTGCCCTTGCATTCACTGGGGTTTCTTTCCTGAGCATATGTAACTGATTGAAATCTTTCATAGGTAGACTCCATCGCTGGAAGCCTAAATTCTTCTGGGATGTTTTTGGGATGAAGAGCTTTTCCAAGAAGCCCAATTTCATCCCTCCCTTCCCACTTATGAGTCAGACTGTCATCCTGGGTCATGAGGATGTGGCTGCTTACTCTATGATGCACTGATCTGAACTTTGAAGAAACAGCAGTTTCCCCTGGCACACCCTTTTCAAGGCCTACACTGGTTGTTTTACAGATGAAATCAGACCTGGGTCCTGAAGGAATCTGTCTGTTTATATCACAGGCCTGAATCTGCTGCAGCACTGCATTCTGATTCTGCTCTTCTTTCCCACCTATTCCAGATCCACCAACAAAAAAGAAAGCCTTCCCAGACACAGAACTATCTGAAGAAACACTGAAATGAGACTGCTTACTGGCCTTTGTTTCCTCCTTCAGTGCTGGAAGATTGTGCTTTTTATTTAACATTCCCATTTTATTTTCAGAGTCATATAATTTTGTGCTGGTAGAAGGGATAAAATGTCTGTTCTGAGTAACAAAAACATAAACTGAATTATGACTTTCTTCTTTAATATTTCCAGCACATTTCCCTAACTCTCCAATAACTTCCCTGATATTCAGATCAGCTGGCCTTTCTGCTGTGACCTGCTGAGATGAGGCAGTCTTGGAATGTTGAAACATCACTGGCAAAGTATTCTTCACACAAGCTTCCTGAAGGTCTTGGTGGTTGTAACCAAAGCCCCAGGCTTCCCTGGGGGGTGGCGAAGGTACATGTACTTCTCTGTAAGCTGGAATCTCTAAGGCAGTTTCTGTCAGGGCATCCCTGCTTTTGGTTACATAGAATGTTTCCAAGGGAGGTGGCTGAAGGGAAGATGGGAAAGGATTCCAGGGAGCAGAGTGGAGGTATAGCTCTGGACCTGATGGAAAGGTCAAGGAAACATTTGTGTATCTTCCAACTACTTCCTTAGAGCTCTCTTGGCCATCTACCTTCTCTTTCTGTAGGTGGTGGTGGCTGTTTTGACCTAATTGCTCTGGTTGAACTGCACTATTTTTTCTGAGAGGAGCCTGGCCTTGGGGCCAATCGTCTGTTTTGGTGGCTACAGTGATATTATTGCGACAAGCAGTATTCTGGAAGAAATGCTCTTCAGAGGAAGTTATCAGTCCAGGTTTCCTGCTATTGTGAAAGCACTCTTTCAAGTTGTTCTGTTTGATTTCACAAGTTTTTTTCATGGGATTTGGTATCTTTTTCTCTGGCCCAGAAGCCAATGATTCTAAGTCTGCTGAATAAGCTCCATTACAACTCACCTCTTTCTCACTAGTGCTAAGGAAATCTGAAGCAATTTCTAATTTGGCACTCACACTGTCCTGATCTTTCTCTGCTCTCAAATGCCTAATTTTGGATAGATGGATTGGAAAGTTGTTGAAATCTGAACTGCTGGATAACCCAGAACCAACTGACAATCGAGTATCTCCTCCTTTACCAGAAGCTTCAGCCAGGGAACTAGAGTCTTCCTCAGGGCAGGGGAAAGCTTGCCTGGGCTTTTCTACGGCCTCCAAAACAGGACGAGAGAGTTCAAGAAGGTACTTCTGCTGAAGAGCAGCCCAGTCCCCTTCATGAGTACTGCCTACATAAATGAATGAGGTGGCAGAGGGAGCCAGCACACTTGGCACACTGGGATCATGGGAAACTTCAGAGCTGCCTTGTTGGGTTGTATCAGTGATACTTATACCCTGAAAGCTGCCATCAGCTGCTGGCTGAAAAAAGCTTTGAGTTTCCCAAAGTGACAGCTTGGATGTATCAGAAGCAGAGGTTGGGTATACATCTTTTGCATTGCAGGGCAGCTCAGTACTGCCTTGGGGAAATTTTGAGCTACATTGGAGGACAGATTCTGTACCTGATGGCTTTAGTTTTCCAATATTTAGCCAGTATCCAGGCCTCTCTTCACCACAAGGCTGAACTTCCCGGACATTAGGACTTGGACATAAAGAACTGGGATTGATCTTAGAGTCACAGGAAAACCAGGAATCCATGGACACCAGTGGGCTCTCTCTTGAAACCTGTATGCCTTGGAGAGAGTCGGTTAGTTCAGAGTAGCTTGCCTCCACCTGTGACTCAGGCTGTTTGCAAGGGGGCTGGAGCTCAGGATTGAGGTAAAATGAACTGTTCATTGGCAGGATGGCATTCAGCATAGCTCCTGTTCTGTGGTAAATGGTCCCAGGTTTGCACATTGCCTTCTGGTCTACTATAGGCAGAATGCAATTCTGCAGGTGCCAGAAAGTCTCTGTGGGCATCTCATCAGATGAATCAAGAAAAGTTACCCCCTGCTGATCTTGCCCCAGTTCTTTCTCAGCATCAGTCAGACTATCCAAGGAAAAGCTCCTGTGAGCAAGTAGACCACAGTCTGAGGGTGTGGTAAAGTCATGCACAGAGGCTCCAGCTCTGATCCTTAGGTGGACATGGTCTTTGGTGGGAAGACTGGCCTGGGGACATTCTTTT
>CM053401.1:79467328-79493980 GCA_028644305.1 Xerus rutilus | reverse complement strand
TGAAAATTTTTGATGGTAAAAAGTTGAAAGACAAAAGCCTATTTCTACTCTAAAGATCAGACAGGTGAGTTAACACAACAGACATTAAATTGCGAGCCTCCTATGGGCAAGGTCCTGTGCTAGACCTTGAGGATATAAAGAAGAATAAGATACAGGCCCCTGCTTCAAGGAGTCTGGGAAATAACACATCCTCCTCCTTTACTGCATATAGGTAGTGAAGAAGAGAAACAAGGAAGATCCCAAGAAGAACCTATGAGGGGGCCTGGGGTGGTGGCTCATTGGTAGAGCACTTGCCTAGCATGTGTGAGGCACTGGGTTCGATTCTCAGCACCACATATCAATAAATAAAGAAAAATAAAGGTGCATTGACAACTAAAAAATATTATATATATATATAAATTTTTCTGTTTGATTCCATTCATTTAAATCGTTCCTCTTTTCCTCACCTTTTATATATATATATATAAAAGGAACCTATGAGGGAGCTGGGTGTGGTGGTGCACACTTGTAATCCCAGTGGCTCCGGAGGCTGAGGCAGGAAGATCTTGAGTTCAAAGTTCAAAGCCAGACTCAGCAAAAAAGTGAGGTACTAAGCAACTCAGTGAGACCCTGTGTCTAAGTAAAATAAGGCTGGGAATGTGGCTCAGTGGTCAAATGCCTTTGAGTTCAATCCCCAATTCCCTGCCACCCTCCCCTCACCCCAAAAAAAGAAAAAGATAAAAGAACCTATGAGGTGCTGGGGTTAGGGTTATAGCTCAGTGGTACAGAGCTTGCCCAGCATGTGTAAGGCACTGGGTTTAATTCTCAGCACCACATATGAATAAAATAAAGGGTCCATTGACAACTAAAAAACAAAAAACAAAAAACAAAACCAACCCATGAGTTAGAAAGAGCTCACTTACCAGGTAGGAGGGGGAGTCAGGAAGCTCTCTCATGTGTGTAGTGACAGTTTTTTGTTTTGTTTGCCATAATGGGGATTGAATCTAGAGGGGTGCTACCATTGAACCATATCCCTAGTCTTTTAATTTATTTAGAGATCCTTCATGTGAAGTTGCTGAGGCTGGCCTCCAACTTGTGATGCTCCTGCCTCAGTCTCCTGAGTAGCTGGAATTTCAGGCATGCACCACTGTCTGACTCAGGGAGCTCTCGTCAATATGGCCGGTCATGGGGGCAAGGGAGAGAGAGGCAGCATGTGGAAACAAAGAAGTGTGGTCTGAGGCAAGATGAGACTGAGGAGGTAGAAGGACATACAAGAAGTATGTATGGATAGTCGGCGTCTGAAGAGCAGATGAAAAACGAGGCTGAGGTCCTTACTCAGAAGAGATCACTAGAAAATAATGGTACTCTGAGAGGGAGGGAGAAGGCAGAAGCTTGAATCTGAAAAGATATAGAAAAAGAAGAGAAGTCAGAAGAGGAGAAAAGTGATGAGAAAGAGAGGAATACAGATTTTTTCCCCATTTAATGGCTGAGGAAACTGAGGCACTGGGGAGTAAAGAACACTGCCTAGGCAACAAGGTTATACACTCTAGGCAAGTGCTTCCAGGTGACAACCACTGGCTTGTACCTGTGTAGGTGGGGCAAGTGCTGGCTGTAGAGCCTTTGGAGGCTCAAAGAACTGCAACTTGTCCATTTGCTTCTATGTCGAGGCCCTGAGACTGTGGCATTAGAGTTGGGGACCAAGCATGGGGACTTGTGTCTGCTGTCATCCTGGAACCAGCAAAATGCCCTGAGCTGCTCCAGTCTCTTCTGGGCCTCTAGCAGCCTCTGCTTCCTGATGGTTTTGTCTAGCTGGAACAAGACCTTTTTATGCCAGATGTTCCCTTCTGCTGCTTGAAGAGCGTTTCTCTGTAGGAGCTGCAGCTGCACCAATCTCTTCTGTTTTTGGACCAGTGGGGATGGTGGAGTATTAGGATCTGTCTGAAGCCAAGCATCAGGTGCCACAGAGGCCTCAAGTTCTTTCCTTGTGCCACAGTCGTCTTGTTGCTGTTGTTCCTGTAAGCTGGCCAGCCAGGTCTCTTCTCTGAGCAGCCACTGCTGGTCTGGAAACCAAAAACACCAGAGAGAAGGTCACAGCGTCCCTCCCTGCCTATGGCTGCCTGGCCTCAGACATCTACAACCAGAGTTGGACCTGCATGGAGTCAAAGTTCTGGCTAGAGTTATGTGGCAGAGCAAGGGCTACAGAGCCTCCTTACCACAGGGGAAGGAAACAAAGACCCCCAAGCCTCAGTACAGCAGTAGGCACACACTAGGGCAGGCGGAAAAGCTTGAACAAGTGTGCCGATAAGAAAGAATGAATAGGCCTGTCATTCTGAGGAGCCATACAGAAGTTAGATTCCTTCTTGCTTTCAGCCCTCTTGGAAGAGCCTCTGGTCTCTCGAAGCAGCGAGAGAATACCTAATACCAAAGATTCCATCAAATCACCAATAAAACAGACTGCAGAAAGCTATGGAAACATAACAATGGAAAAATTAGGTAAGGCAGACACCTAAAATGGTGGGTACTTACTGTCTTTAATCTGCTGGCTGATGTAAGCCTGGTTGAATTCCAGTTCCTTCTCAGCTGTAATCTGTCCTGCTAGAATTTGTTGCCTCAAAGCCTCCACACAGCACTGCTGTTGCTGAATCTGGGCTCTGTGGGATGTCTCTCCATCCCTCAGTGGCTGGTGATCCTCATCACACTGCTCTTCCAGTACTCTCCTGTGAAAAAAAGGGGCTGGGGTTACCCAAGCAAACCAAGCTCAGGATAAAATGGTGGCAGTCTAAGTCGCTCTGAGAGAGCCTCTGAATTCAACTGGGTAGAGAGGGCTTTAGACTTCTGGTGGCTTGGGACAAACAGGCATGGTGTCACAGGCAGCTCATGATGTCACAGTGCAGGAGGAAGAACAGTCATTAGACTAGCATATTCTTAGAGTTATGGGTTTAACAGAAACACATTCATTTTGGTTAAGGAAATCCTAAGGAAAGTAAGCAGATGTTTTTTTAAAAAAAAAAAGACACAGAGAAATTCTAGCTATATGGAGAAGCACTGTCCTTAAAAAAAAAGTGTCTGCTAAAAATCCCTATGAAACACTTGAGTACAGCAGAAACTCCAGAAACACTGAAAGGGAATGTTCAGAGATTACCATTATACCTGGTAATAAGAAGCCACTGATGCAGAGGAGAAATCATTTACAGGCAGCTATATCTCTGTGTGTGGCAGGAGACCCAGAGGACAGCTAGTCTCCACTCCGGGGCTGTTCTTAGTAAAGAAAACCTCAAATAGAGTGTGAATTTTAGACTCTATCATACTTTTCAGAGACACATAGTGAGGTATTTACTGGTGAAACAAGTGAGTATGGGTATTAATGAAATAAGATCAGCCACGAGTGGATAATTTGTGTTGAAATTTACCATAATAAATAATTTACAAAGAATTTTTGATTATAGTCATGCTTTATTCTGCCCCAGGTTCCTACATGATCACTCTGAGAGCCTAGAGAATGGGAGAAAATCTTTGCCATCTGCACCTCAGATAGAGCATTAATCTCCAGGATATATAAACGACTCAAAAAAAATTTTTTTTTGGTACTGGGGATTGAACTCAGGGGTCTCACTGAGTTGCTTAGCACCTTGCTGTTGCTGAGGCTGGCTTTGAATTTGCAATTCTCCTGTCTCAGCCTCCCAAAATGCTGGGATTACAGGAGTGCGCCACCATGCCCGGCTTGTAATGCAATATTAAGAGGCCAATGAAGGATGTACAGGTAGAATAAATAGATCAGGGAAAGAAAAACTGACCACCATGGTCTCTTTCCTGGGAAAGAGGCTGTGAAGCAATTCAATCTGTAATGGGTCCAAGGTATGGACATTTGAGCTCAGGAGAAGGTTGGTGCTGACTGCTATGGGCAAAAGGCCAAATATGCACTGTAGAACATACAGAAAGAGGAAAGGTACGCTCTTTCACATGTGAAGTAGAAGGCTAGGGATAGCAACCAGAACTGAAAACCAGCCAATGCCAAACAGAAGAAACAGTTAATGTAAAACACTTTATATACGAATTTATATGTATCATGCCTGTATTACTGCTTTAATCCTTTTCTGACCATAGAAATGGCTGAATTATAAGCATGAGTCAGCCCAACCATAAGACCCACAGATCACCAGATGCAAGAGCAAGGAGGGGATCTGTATTCTGAATTCCCTTACATTACTCAGTTTCCTTCTCTGGTGGTCTCCCTGACCCTCAGATTTGCAATTTGCTTCTTCCTAGAAGACAGCTTCCCTGTTCTTCCTATATGAAAGTAGCGGCTACAACAGCTTTCTTCATAGTAGCAATAAGACCTGCAGTGGGGAAATGGGGTGATCACTATAGACAGTGCATTTACCTAAGATACCACACAGGATTAGCCAGAGGAACTCCTTCACTAAGCACAGCAGTCAAGTTCCCAGCAAGCAATTGAAAATAAAAATATCAGCTTTATGTTAATGTGTATAAGTACATTACCAAGGGTGACTCTTCATTACCCACCAGCCAAAGAACCTGTCCCTTTCAGATGACTTCCCTTATCTTCAGTGGCTCTAGCATATCCTAAGCTACTATCCGGCTTGCCAGAACTTCACTGTATCCCCTACCTTCCCATCCGACAGCCCTCCCCGGCTGCAGAAGGGTCTGGCAGCTTCTACAGCAGAATGCAGTAGTGTCTACTCACTAAGGCAACAGTGGCAGCAACAGCAATGACAGCATTTAAGACTGAGTCCTCAAAATTCCAAATGGGAAAATGCCAAGACAACAGGCAACAATTTTCAAGGACAAATTCCTCTCAGGTCCAGATCATGGATGTAAAGGAGAAAAGGAGGGAAGACTGGGCAGTTTTCTCCAGCTCTGAAGTCAGCTCCAGCTCCCACAAATGCTCATCCAGATAGATAAATGAGAGCAAGCAAGCCTAGGATAAGGGGAAGCTTTGGAGCCATGCCCAATCAAGGCAAGAGAGACTCTCATGGAGACATAGCTGCAACTCCAGACTGGGAGTTCAGCTGACAATATGCATTTTTCTCTACTCTTATAGGTTCCTCTCCCTCGATTCTTTGCCAATCACAGGCTTGAGCACCACACCACACTACCTGACCAGGGCTGGCACACAGATGCTGGCTTCAGTAGCTGGGCAGGACCAACCTAGCCTGCCAGTTCTTAAAGCTGATATTGAATGGTAAAGCCAGTAGGTGGGAGAGGTCTTGATTCTGAAATCCTTCTCTGTTCTCTAAATGAAAGGGACATTTTAAAAATTAGAGCATTATTCATAGTATTTGAGTTCATTTTGACAAAATCATACATGCAAGGAACTTTATTTCAAACCTCATTCCTCCCCAAAATTCATGCTCCCACTGACCCTCCTTCCTACTATACTCCCTTCTGTACTCCACTAAACTTCCTTTCTTCTACATATATATAAAGGTGAAATTCAAAATGGACATTCTTGGTGTTACTAAAGGTTGTGTCAGTGTGTGTGGGACTGGAGAGCCCTAGAAGACTTTAAAGAGGCAGGAGACAGCCGGTTACTTGGCTGGACAAGTCAGCTGGCTGAGACGGGAGGACAGGAAAGAGAAAGGGAGGCAGCCTTCTTGGGAAGCTTGTCCTCAGACCCTCCCAGCAATAGGTGCTGTGGGCTGTTGGTACCACGCATATGCTCTCGTTCCTTAAGTCCTATCACGAGGATTCCTGGGAAAGAGATGGCAACATCCTTACTTCAGAGGTGAGGAAATGGGCTCAGGGGTTCAGTGAACTGCCTAAAGTTATACAGCTTTTATGTCAAGGGCTGGGATGTGAACTCCAATGTATCTCTTCCACATCCACAGCTCTTTAAGTTGCAGTATTGCTCTCTGTAAACCTCTGAACTCTGGAAAAACCAGATCTTCAATGCATCTTCCCAGTCAAAGCCTTACCTAAAACAAGGTCTCCTTTTGATACTTCACTACAAAGAAGAGGGACCACACTGACAAAGTAAGGGCTCTGGCCTCAGTCCTGAGTTCCCCTTGGCCTTGGTACTCTTCACCCTACTTCATCTCTCCCAACTTCCTTTACCCTACAAAGCCCTCAGTCACTCAGCTCTGGGATCTTTCTCCCTTAAACCTTTGTCAGAGCATCCTTCAATCCCAAGCAGCCCTCCTATGAGGACTTGCCTATTGTTCATGTTCCCACTGTTCCTCAATCCATCATCTCTCACTACCAACTTCAGACCCAAAACTGTCTTCCTCTGCCATCAAATACTGCTGGCCTGAGGAAAGAGCAGCTGGATCCCTCTGAAGGGACCAAGGGCCATCAGAACCTGCTGAGAACCCTGAGCTCAAGGTGCTCAGCAGTCTCCTTCCTGACACCAGTGATCTCATAGGCACTGAATCTCCTGCTGATATTTTTTATAGGAAATTCCAAAGGCAGAAGTCACTTGGGCTTATGGGGGAACAGAAGATTGACCAGTACCAAACCCATCAGGCATTTAGACCTGGAAGGGGGATTCTGTGTAGAAATGGATAAATGGTGACTATGAAGCAGAAAAGTAGTTGCTTGCTGTCAATCACATAAAAAACTCTGACTCAAGGCTTTGCAGTTAAAATGCAGGTGAAGTGGATTAGAGCCCCAAGATATTTTCATGTTGTTTCTATAGTTCCTGCACCTCTTATGCATATTTTGGGACTTTTGGTCATGAGACAAGAAAAAGGATTGTTGGTCACTTACTATCTTTAAAAACTCAGAGTAAGTCATAAGTTCTGGAGGCTAATTGATGTGCACAATGAGCTCACACACAGGCCAGAATTTAAAGGGGAATGCAGAGAGGTCAATTTAGAAGCAGTATCCAAGATGTCTGCAAACACTTCACAGTTAAATCTTGTTGATGGGAAAGTGGCCATTGGAACATCAAATGATATACATCTTTCAGTAATGAAGAAAGGTGAAATACCAAACAGGAAAGGAATGAAGGCCAAGGCTACTTTTCTGTCAACTATAAACTTAGCAGCTCATTCAACATCGTAGGATCACTTGCCCAGGTTGAGTCAGAGGAGGCCTCACTTAGACCTTCACTGCTATACTAGTCACTTCCCTGCTCTATGTTGTAACAGACTAAGAAGCAAACGTAGGAGGTTCCACATCAGTACAAGCAGCTGTTTCTCACCTTTCCTTCCAAAGTAAAGGGTAGAGACCCAGCCGGGAGGCAGTGATATCCCCATCCAAGTCCAGCCATTCCAAAGAGCCACTACTACCAATAGTCTCTCCAACCTGGAACACGATAAAAGGCACAGTGAGGTTGCCATCATCCTCCTCAGCTAATAAAGTTCAAGCTTCTTCCTTAAAAATAAGAAACAGCAAAACAAGTAGCAACCTGGAATTCACAGCCACACTGACCTGCCTTTGCTGCCGCAGGATAGCAGCCTCTGCTGGGTGGTAGAATCGAAACTTCTGTGCTTTCCCCAGTGTTACGACAGCTCCTGCAGTGCAGACAAATGAGAATTTAATCAGATCACATTTAAGTATATAATTTGTGCAGGGCACTGTTTTGTGAGATAAAGTCATGCCTTCAATAAGCTGATAATTTGGCTTAGTTGATATGTATTAATTATATACCTCACAACATATGTATTGAATTAATAAACAGGAGGAGCTATTGTCCTCTAATAGAAAGCAAGAGGAGTTCCAGGTGGAGTAGTCAGAGAAAGCTTCATTGAAGAAGCAGAAACTAAAGTTCAGTTTCAAAGGACAAAAAGAATTTGAATAGATTAATAATACTAGGGACAGTAATAATAACAGTAATAATGACAATGAATCTTTACTAAGTGCCAACCACTCTGTTAAGAACATTACAGGATAGGGTTTCTTCAATCCTTGCAATCCTATTGTTATCTCCATTTTACAGATCAGGAAATTGAGGTTCAGAGACTTTCCTAAGGACACGGAGCTAACAAATACAGGCAAAAATTTCAGTCATTCTCTACTCTCAGGTTCTAGATTGAAGAGAATCTTATTAGCAAATTTTCAGGTCTTTGGGTGCCGAAGGTAGGAAATTCATCTTTAAAGCCTGCATCAGTGAGCTTTCTGGGCCCTTAAGAGATGAGAGTTGCTTTATCACTCATCCTGATATAAACAGTGCTATAGACGGTCCTACCTTGGGTCAGACGGCAGGAGGCAGTGACCTCACGGCCATTGACTGTGCAACGTGCCCCCTGTGTAGGCCGCAGAATGACGACCCCACAGGTGCTGGTGATTGTGCAGTGGTCTCTCTCAATCCACGGACCCTGAAGGACTACAGAAGGGTTGGGGGTCACTTGGGTGTATGGGGGACAATCTAAGGAAACACTTCCTCTAGTCTTACTATGGAATAGAATCCAACATTCATAAGGTCTCCCATCATAAAAACAAAGGAAGAACTACCACCTCAAACCACCCAGAGCTAAAACCCTCCCACTGTGTAGATCTTAAAAAGCCTCATAACAGAGAGGTAGACCCTTAATACTTCAAAGATTCTGTTCCTGTAAGATCATCATTAGATTCCTCTAAAGAAATATTTCAGGCACATAACTGCCACAAGTGTCAGGCCCCTCTGTCACGTTACTTACCAATATCCTGTTCTTGGTCCGAGTCGATCCTTCCAATTTTTGTTATCCCTTCCTATGGGGGCAAAAAAACTCATTTTAATAAAATAAAAATGGACACATTCCCTTAAAGGAGAATCCATTCTTGAGTGTTACCACTATCTTCCCATTCCTATCCCAGTCTTTTCTGTACCACTTCTCAACTTTGGTCTAGGTGGTTCTGACTCTCTGCTCACCTCACACTGCAGCCCAGGAAGCCCAAAAGAAGGTGGTGGGAGTGGGAGACAACATAGCTCTAGCTATTTGCAAAGGTGACAAACTTCTTTATGTCCTAGAACCTGAAGCTAAGAAATAGCCAGTCACTGGTCAGAAATTATCTAGTCAGAGGAAGTAGACATAAAGTATAGCTTTCCCCCAAAAGGGCTAAGGTTAGTGTGATCCAAGTTTGATCAGTAAGTCTTAAAGAGACAAGCTTTTAATGAAGACTTATGGAAACACAAAATTATTACCTTCTTGGTCCATAGATGAAGTTTAACAGACACCAGATTCTAAGAAGGGTAAAACACAAATAGGAAAAAAGCACCTCTAGAATCAAAAAGAACTGGAAGAGAATATAAAAGAGTAGAGGGAAATTGGAGTTAGTATAAACAAATTACTGGGTTAGTAGAAGATAAGACCTTCTATCCAGCCCTTGCAGTATGGCAAATCTGCTTAAGACCACAGACTTCTATTTGGAGCAGGCAGGAACATGGCAACAAAGATGCTGAATTTTAGATACACCTTTATCATTTACTGAATAACCATTCCTGATGTCCCAGGCATTATGCTGAGTGCTTTATAGACATGATTTTATTTAATTTTCTAACAACCTAAAACAGGTATTATTGTCTCCTTACAAAGGATAAACCTGAAACTCAGAAAATAAATTGCCCAAGAAACCCACATATTCAGTAGGAGAGCTATCACTAGAATATAGGTCTTCCTGGATCCTATACCCATTTTTCGGACTCACCATACCACCTTCTCAGTAACATGTTTTCATAGTGACTAGAGTTATCTACTAGGCTTTACTGTCAGCAAGAACAGGAAGCTCCCCACAAATAGCTTGTGAGAAGAAAGAATCTTAGAGGTAATGAATGAGACTTTGGCCTCACTGTGTGCCCCTTGCCTCTTCTCTCTGCACACACACAGCCAGAAATCAGCCTTCCCTGCCCAGCCACTGAGGATCAAGTGAGTCAATAGATTACAGTTCTCATAAACTGTCTTATTTATTTATTTTTTAAATTTTGTTTGTGGTACTACTGGAAATTGAATCCAAGGGCATTCTACCACCAAGCTACCTCCATAACCTTTTTTTTTTTTAATATTTATTTTTTTAGTTGTAGGTGGACAGAATATCTTTATTTTACTTTTATGTGGTGCTGAGGATGGAACCTAGTGCCTCCCGCATGCTAGACGAGCACGCTACCACTGCGCCATAACCCCAGCCCCTCCATAACCTTTTTATGATTTTTTTTTTGTTTTGATACAGAGTCTCACTAAATTGTCCAGGTTGGCCTGGAACTTTTGATCCTGCTGTCTCAGTCTCCTCAGTCACTGGGATTACAAACAAGCTCCACAACACCTGGCCCCTACAAACACTGTCAAACAGAATCAGGAAAAGTTTAAAGGAAATAGGTCAAAACTCTTCATGTGGGCTTAGGGACGAACTACTCTGATGATGAGACACAGTCCTCCCAAAAGGATAAAGCCATAGCATACCACAACATTCAGACCTGCAGGGAAGAAACTACCAAGAAAGGATTTTGCATCTTAGATAACAAGGACCTATATTTGCTGCTTCTTCTGCCTCTTTGTCCAGGGAACACTGGCAGCACAAAGGTGAGTACAAGAGTATCAGTGACCTATGCTCTATCCACTCTTTCTTTAGCCCCATCTCTTCCCAAGGTGACCCAAGGGAAAAATGGCTTTCACGGTATCACCAGGAATTAGTTTCAGATCTGTAACCAAGTCGGCAAAGTAAATAAAAATACAGAGAACTTTGCTGGGCACAGTGTCACAGCTATAACCAGCTGCTTGGAAGGCGAAGGCATGAGGATCACAAGTTAAAAGCCAGCCTCACAATTTAGCAAGACCCTATCTCAAAAATAAAAATTTTAAAAAGGGGTTGGAGTGTAACTCAGTGGTGGAGTACTTGCCTATCATGCACAAGGCCCTGGGATCCATCCCCAATATTATAAAACAATAACAACAAGCCAACAGACAATCTTGGTCCATTATGGTTAAATCATTACCTAAACTAGGATATAAATGAACAAAAAGAGGGAAAAAATGGGTACATAAAATTCAAAAGTGCCAAAATTTAGAACCAAACTCAAATCTCATTATACAGGTCCACTGGAAATGCACCAAGGAAGCAAACCCTCACTAGGTGCCAAATGAAAAATCAGCAATCTGATATTCAGGTAGCATTATCACTCATTTCCAGGACAATTCAATTCAGCAGACATGGCCCTTCATCATCTGATGTTACCCTAAGCTTTTCTACTTAACATCTAACTTCATTTGCATACTTCATATCCAATCAATACATCAGATCAGTTCTACTCAGTAACCAATTTAATGGATCTAATCTCTTCCTGACTCCCAACCTCTCCCTATAGTTCCGGACTAATAAATGAATTTATAGCCTTTTGGTATTTAGTTTGGTTATTAAGGTAAAAGGAGATAGCCACTTCCGTCTGAGGCACTTCACTGAGACAATTTATGCCCAGTATGCCAGATAAAAAGCTACTTTACCTTTTAGACACACAGCCTCTGACAACTTCCCTAGGGGCTTATCCTAAGAACACAGATGAGCTTTTATAGGCACTGTAGCAGCAGAAGCCTAATTTTTCCTGGGATAACAGAAGCATTATATATCCCCATCAACTCTTTGTTCTTTTTAAATGTCACCTGGGGATAAAGAGAATAGAAAATGGATTTTCAGTGAGCACAGGGAGGGTAACTGGTGAAATGTGTTCTGCTATCCATATGAACTGTCCTCCAACAGAAGGATATATTTGACAAGGACACAGCATAAGACTCTATCTACCAAGGGTCATTAATTTTTTAAAATGATTTGATATGTTTTTTGATACAATACCTTTATTTTCTTTCTTTATTTTTTATGTGGTGCTAAAGATTGAACCCAGTGCCTCACATATGCTAGGCAAGTGCTCTACCACTGAGCTACAATCCAAGCCCAGGTCATTAACTCTTAAAACTACTTCATTTCACTCTCCAGGACATATAAACAACTCAAAAAATGTAACGCCAAAAAAACAAATAACCCTACAGTGCCTAAAAAAAACAAAAAACAAATAAATGGACAAAGAAACTGAACAGATACTTTACAGAAGAAATATAAATGGTCAGCAAATATATGAAAAAATGTTCAACATCTCTAGAATTAGAGAAATGCAAAATGAAACTACTGAGATTTCATCTCACTCCAGCCAGAATGGCAATTATTAAGAATACAAGTAACGATAAATGTTGGCAAGGATGTGGGGGAAAAGGTACACTCATACATTGCTGGTGGGACTGCAAATTGGTACAACCACTCTGGAAAGCAGTGAGAGTCCTTAGAAAAGTTTAAATGGGGCTCAGGAGGCTGAGGCAGGAGGATTGTGAGTTCAAAGCCAGCCTCAGCAATGGCAAGGTGCTAAGCAACTCAGTGAGACCCTGTCTCTAAATAAAATACAAAATAGGACTGGGAATGTGGCTCAGCGGTTGAGTGCCCCTGAGTTTAATCCCTGGTACCAAAAAAAAAAAAAAAAAGGAAAAAGAAAACTTGGAATGGAACCACCATTTGACCCAGTTATCCCCACTCCTCGGCTTATACCCAAAGGACTTAAAATCACCATATTACTATGATACAGCCACATCCAATGTTTATAGCAGGTCATTTCACAATTCCAAGCTATGGAAACAACCTAGGTACCCTTCAACAGATGAATGGATAAATAAAATGTGGTATATATATACAATGGAATACTACTCAGCCATAAGAAGAATGAAATTATGGCATTTGCTGGTAAATGGATAGAATCGGAGGCTATCAAGCTAAGTGAAAAAAGCCAGTACCCCAAAACCAAAGGCTGAATATTCTCTCTGATATGCAGATGCTAACCCATAACAAGGAAAGGTAGGGAGGGAAAATATAGAAGTTCATTGGATTAGATAAAAGAGAATGAAGGGAAGGGAGAGGAGATGGGAATAGGAAAGACAGTAGAGTAAATTGGACATAACTTCCCTATGTTCATATAGAATACACAATCAGTGTAACTCTACATTGTGTTCAACCACAAGGATGGGATCAAAATTGTAATGAGTGGCACTCCATGTTTGTATATCAAAATATACCCTACTGTACTGTCATATATATTTAAAAACAACAAATAAATAAATATAATCTAAAAAAAACTTCATTTAGGGGCTGAGGCTGTAGCTCAGTGGCAGAGCACATGTGTGAGGCACTAGGTTCAGTCTTTAGCACTGCATCAAAATAAATAAACAAACAAACAAATAAATAAATGAAATAAAGGCATGTTGTCCATCTATAACTACAAAATTTTTTTTTTTTTTTTTTTTGGTACTGGAGATTGAACTTAAGGGTTGAACTCAACCACTGAGCCACATCCCCAGCCCTATGTTTTGTGTTTTATGTAGAGACAGGGTCTCACTGAGTTGCTTAGCCCCTCGCCATTGCTGAGGCTGGTTTTGAACTCGCGATTCTCCTGTCTTAGCCTCCCTAAGTGCTGGGATTACAGGCTTGTGCCACCGCACCTGGCTATAACTACAAAATTTTTTTTTTAAAAAAACCTACTTCATGGGGTTGGGGTTATGGCTCAGTGGTAGAGTGCTGGCACATGTGAGGCACTGAGTTTGATCCTAAGCACCACATAAAAATAAATAAATAAATAACATAAAGATAACATTATGTTCATCTACAACTAAAAAATATTGGGCGGGGGGGAACTACTTCATTTAGAAATGACCTGGCCTCCAGGTGTCAAAAAGCCAGATGAGTTAGTTCTTATTTGAAGGGCCTTAAATTCATTCCATTTTTCCTAGATGGATGCATATTATCCTCCATACTACCCTTCCAACTTTTTGGGCTTTCCTTCATGCTTTAAGCTTCCTTTATATACTTTCTCTGTGCCCTCTTCTTTTCTAATATAAGTGAAATGAGAGGTACATTTTTTGTTCATTTAGGTGTTGAATGAAGTGCAAAAGTATCAGAAGAGACCTCCAAGTTTTCTGAATTCCCTCATCTTCGAGCAGCCTGTATCTGTAGAATTTTAGCACACCAACAGCATTTTTTTTTTCCTGAGATAGGTGTTGCTGTGTTGTCCAGGCTGGCCTTGAACTCCTGGACTCAAGCATTTCCCCTGACTCAACCTCCCAAGTAGCTGGTACTACAGGCACATACCACCATGTCCAGCTTACCCTGAAAAGTATTTTTGAGGTTAGGATTTCACTCTGCAAGACAGCATACCCCATACTTCAGAAATCCAGAAAGAAATAAAAGAAGTATCATCATTCTTATTTTAAAACAAGGAAATAAAGATACAGAGAACAGGAGCAAGTTATAGAACAACAACACTAGCAGTTGAAAAACAAATGATTTTTTCTGATTTCCAGTCTTATGCTCCATTACACAAAATCAAAGCGGATCACGATTTGTTGGCTAAACTGGTTTCCTGAGAGCAAACCTGAAGGCAGCTCTGTGGCATCTGTCTCAATTCATAGAAATAGGCTGCTACCTCCTTCACTTCTTGGGCTTAGGAAGCAAGGAGGTACACCAGTCTCCTCACCTTCAGGTAATACAGCACAACACCTGTGCTGAGCACATCGTCCTCCAAGGCCATCAGGTGTGGCAGACTGGAGTCAATGACCACCCCAGCCCTCCTCTTGTTGATGTCCACACTGTAATGTTCCAGGAGGGCCTGCCAGTCATTCCACTTCTGGGTCCATTCTTTAGTCAGCTTGTCTATCTGCAGAGGTACAGGAGGTGATCTTAGCTGGTGTGGGAAACAGACTAAAGGTGAGAGGCCATGGTGAAATGCTTCCCTAGTGTATTCATTTCTCATGATCCCCACTGTTACTATTCAAAGCCTCACAGAAGCCCTTGTACCTCTTCCAACTGTGAGCTCTCTGTATTGTTTTCTTCAATAAACAAATCTTACTTTTATAAAAAGACGTTCCCTCAATAAATGTTAAAGTTTTCTATAATAAGTATGTACTGTCTAATTAGAAAATAAATGTAATTAGATTACTTTGTAAAAATTAATTGGTATGTTACTCAGATTTCTGTTTATAATACCCTTTTCCCCATTTTTTAAAGTTTTTTTGTTCTAATTAGTCATATATGATAGCAGAATGCATTTTGACTCATTGTACACAAATGGTGCACAACTTCTCATTCCTCTGGCTGTACAAGGGGTTGGGGATATAGTTCAGTTGGTAGAGTGTGTGCCTCACATGCACAAGGCCCTAGGTTCAATCCCCAGCACCACAAAAAAGAAAAAGAGAAAAAGAAAAACAAGCTCCAGGCCAAACAATCACATTTCAATCTAAGATCTACCAAATATAAGTAAGTTGACAACTGGAGAACCAATTGCCTCTGGCTGCACAAGATGCAGAGTCACACTGGTCATGCAATTATACATGTACATAGGGTAATAATGTCCATATCATTCCACCATCTTTCCCACCTCTTTGCCCCCTTCCCCTTCCCTTACTACCCTTTGCCCAATCCAATCCTCATTTTTTTAAAGGTACTGGGAATTATACTCAGGGTCTTGTACAGCAAGTGCTCTATAACTAAGGTACATCACCAGTTCTTTTTAAATTTCATTTTGAGACAGGGTCTCCCTAAATTGCCCAGAATGGCCTCAAACTTGTGATCCTTCTGCCTCAGTCTCCTGAGTAGCTGGGATTACAGGTGTGCACCACAGTGCCCAGCTCCTATCTCACTTCTATGTGACTCATATTTGGGATTCCTTTTATGATTACTGAAGCCAGGAGAAAGAGAGAAGGCTAGGCAGACAGGAAAATGGGCCCTGGGGCAACTTCCTGGGCAGCAGAGCACAAATAACAGCTGCAAGATTTTTCTGAGAAACTGCAAGAAAGTTATTATTTTTTAAAATATATGTTTTAGTTGTTAATGGATCTTTTTAAAAAATTTATTTAGATGTGGTGCTGAGAATCAAACCCAGTATCTCACGCATGCTAGGCAAGCGCTCTACCACTGAGCCACACATCAGCCCCAAGAAAGTTATTTTTTTTAAATGTTTTTAGTTGCAAATGGACACAATATCTTTATTTTATTTATTTTTATGTGGTGCTGAGGATCAAACCCAGTGCCCCATGCATGCGAGGCAAGCGCTCTACAACTGAGAGCTCACACCCCAGCCCCAAGAAAGTTATTTTTAAATGGAAACATATGTGGGGCTGGGATTGTAGCTCAGCGGTAGAGCGCTTGCCTCGCATGCGTGAGGCCCTGGGTTCGATCCTCAGCACCACATACAAACCAATAAAATAAAGACATTCTGTCCATCTACAGCTAAAAAAATATTTAAAAAATAAATAAATAAATAAATAAATGGAAACATATGTGACCTGGAGTCCATGGCCTCTCCAAAAAGGAAAAAATGCCTGGTTGATATTTTACTTTATCATATTTTATTATATTATATTACTTTATTTTATTGGTACCAGGGATTGAATCCAGGGATGCTTAAATACTGAGCCACATCCCCAGCACTTTTTATGTTTTATTTTGAGACAAGGTCTTGGTAAGTTGCTGAGGCCAGCTTTGAATTTGCAATTCTTCTGCTTCAACCCTTCCCCATCCCCCCAGCTGCTGGGATTACAAGTGTGCACCACCAGGTCCAACACTGGTCAATATTTTGGTTGGACTAAAGGCTGCTTGGATACCTCATGAACACCTAGTCCCTTACCCAGAATTGGTCAGGTGGCTGACTTCCTTAAACCTAGAGATCCATATAAATCCTAGACAACAGCCATTCACTGGCAACCTTCTCAGGTCCCCCTGCAGTTGAGGGAGCTGTGCTTTACTTTGCTTTAATAAATTCTTATACTTTGTTTTACCCATTGCTGTCTATGAATCTTGTTCTTCAAATTTGTGAGACAAAGAACCCACCTAATTCCATGGTCTATGACTTATGTGTAGGGAGCTCAAACTTGCTTCTAGAGATACTACTGGGTCCACTCACCTTTAATTCATTTTTGAGAACTAGCTCCTTCAGATTTTCATCCTTTTCATCGTTTAATGAACTGAAGTTCCTCTGCACAAACAAAAAGAGAAAGGTGCTTTGATGTTTTCCTGGTGTGAACTATATATAGGTAGGTTCTACACTTATACTTGCAGAAGAAGGTAAGCATAAAAGAAATACTTCATCTTAGAAATAAATCAGGAGTCTACGTATTTGGGATCATACTAGTACAAAGGAGAATTCAAAGAAATTTTCCTCTACCACCCTATTCCCCATGTCTGCCCACACACACAGAACAAGGGCCATTCAGGCAAATACCCTCTGGACAAGAGATGATAAAACCAGATGCCCAAACCATCTGAGGTTACATAAAGAAATCAGTGTAATCCCCCCCTTTGTTGCATGAATGTCAGCTGTGAACATGGAGTACAGCAGGTTCCAGATGCTATGCAGAAAAAAAGGCACTTGGAAAGAAAAACTCATTTAAATATGGAAAAGTTCTAATTGCCTGTATACCAATTCAAAGCTCAGCAGCATGGCTTTCAGTCTCTCAATCTCTTCCCTGAGTTCTCTGATGAGCTTCACATTCGCATCCTGAAACAGAGGACTCAGTCACTGATTGATATCAGGTCCTAACCAGTTATGAAGTGCTATGAGAAACTGCTTGGAAGAAGTGGACTACTCCTTTGAGAAACTTCTAGAGCAGTTGTTCTCAAAGTACGGTCCCAAGACCAGCTGTAAGCAACTTCATCTAAGAACCTGTTAGAAATACAAATTATGGCCTCAACCCAGACATACTAAACCTGCAATTCCTGAAGGCTAGGACCCAGCTGTATTATAACAAACTCTCCAGATGACCCCCAGCACCATCCCAACACTGGGGATTGAACCCAGGAACTTCCTACCACTGAGCAATATTCCCAATCCTTTTTTAAAAATTTTTTATTTTGAAACAGGGTCTAGCTAAGTTGCTCAGGCTGGTGGAATCTGTGATCCTCCTGTCTCAGTCTCTTGAGTAGCTGGAATTAGGGGCATGTACCACTGTCCCTGGCATCCAGGTGATTCTTGTACTCATTACCCCAGAGCAGGAGGTCAGGAAGGTAACATAAACCTAGCATAGGTAGTAGGTGCTAATCTCCCATATTGTGCATAAGCTTGATAGCTGCCTAATTACATTGTCTCATACAATAGTATCTATATGGGCTATATAGGTCTGGTCACTAGTTGTGACCCCTGCTCTAGAAATTTTCACTGAAAGTGCAAAGGAGATAGGAAACTTTTGGAATATTCTTGTAATTGTGCAGCTCTCATAAAAAATAAATTTCTTATATTCCTTTTTAAATCCAAAACAGTGAAGTCATTGCAACTTATATACAGAAAAACAAATAAAAACTCAGAAGACATAAATTAACATCAATTAAAAATAAAAACAGTTTTAAATGACCTTTCTTAGAGTAGCAATGGTACACTAAGGATCTTAAGAGTAATGGCTTTAAAGAAATACCTAAAATAAATTATCCATAAAATGTTACTGACTGAAGTCAGTAGAGCTATTACATTGGAAGAAACAATTTCACTCGCTTATCATTTGGAGAACAAGTCTGACGGGTGAGTACAAAGAAAAAGAAACAGCAACATCGTTAACCATATCAGACTGGGACTTCCAAAGAAGATCTCACCTCATTTACCCGTGGCTTATTGATGATGTGTTTGGCGTTTGATGCATACCTCAGTGTGCTCATGGTCTCACTGTAGCTAGTATGTGCAGGAGACACGGCTAAGGTAGAAAGAGAAAGTTGAAAACACATGACAAGCCCTTCCAATCTAACCCTTAACACTCACCTTGATGCTACTGCCCACTCTGTACAAGAGACCCTTGAGGGAATGAGGAACATGAGTGGTCAGGGCCTTTTCTGAGGCAGAGCAGTGCCAACACAGAAGCAGCTCCAGCATCCCACTTACTGGCAACCATGATTGTTTTGGAGTTGCCGCCAAGGCTGTCCTTCAGCAGCCAGGTCAACACAGAGTCCCGGTAGGGGATATAAGACTGCCTCTGGGAGGGTCCCCTTCTACTGCTGGTTCCGGGAGAGACAGGAATCCCACTGTCACCACCAGCGCTGGCTGTGCTCTTGAGGCTCTGACAGCTGCTGAACACTTGGGAATTCTGAGCTTAATAGATTAAAAAATAATAATAATAAATATATATGTGTGTATATATATATATATGAGTGAAAGAAAGAATTACAAAGCAAATGCATTAAAACAAAACGACTCTGTTGGAGAACATAGACTTAACAATCATACTTCCTATTCCCTTTTTGCATATGATGGGATGCCTTAAATTTCAGCCCTAAATCAGACTTTGAATTCATGATATGGATTGTTTGAGTAACATAGCTTTTTAGTTTCTCCTATTTTTGAAATGATAGTACTGGAACTATGACCATATCATGTTCTAAAACCACAGATATTTATCATGCCCCAACCCAAAAGGTAATCTTATCAAAAAGAACCTTATAAATATCTCCCCCACCACTTTTTTTTTTTTTTGGTAGTAGTGGGGATTGAACTCAAAGGCACAGTAACAATGAGCTACCTCCCCAGGTTTATTTGTTTTAATTTTGAAAATGGTCTTGCTAAGTTGCCCAGGTTGGCCTCAAACTTAGAATTCTCTTGTCTCAGCTGTCTACCAGTTTTGACAAAATTAAAATAATATGAGTTATTTTCCAAAATCTCCCTCCCACTCCAATCATCCCGTCTGCAAGCAATACCTAAAGTGGAAATGACGATTCCCAGAGTCACAAGAGATTTGTTGATATTGGCTCCTTCAGTAATCCGGTCTTTACAGTAACTGGGATCTGCTCTTTCACTAAAACACAACGATGCAAACAAAAACAAAAGCAAACAAAAAACTATCCTTATAATATTGTTTAAAGATACTATTCATTATACTATACATCATGTTGTAAAAGACCCACATAATACATTCCTTTTAGAATTCAGCTCCAGAAAAGGAGGTTACCATCTTGTAATGAACTGGTCTCCTGCTTTTCAGGCAATAAAAATCAAATAATTCACTACATTTCTGTTTTTATCTGCCAGAGCACTTTAAGCTCAACATTATGGTCATTTAAAAATATGATATTAGCATAGCTTTTTGATTTATTCTCTTCCCCTCTATCTTTATTGTTTTAAATTTACATATTAATGGCTTTATAGTATCTGTGCCATTAACTATCAAATGTCTCAAAGTCCCTTTAAATTAATGATAAATATTGAAAATTCTCAATTCAGATTGGCTGATAAAGTTTCTTCCAGAAAGCACTTGATTCTTTTTTTTTTTGGTACCGAGGATTAAACTCAAGGGTGCTCTACCACTGAGCCACTTCCCCAGCCCTATTTTGTGTTTTATGTAGAGACAGGGTCTCACTGAGTTGCTTAGCGTCTCTCCATTGCTGAGGCTGGCTTTGAACTCGCGATTCTCCTGTTTCAGCCTCCCAAAGTGCTAGGATTACAGGCGTGAGCCACTGCACCCGGCTAGCACTTGGTTCTTAAGGAAATGTTATGCCCTATTAATTATTTAGCAGTTTCAAATTAAGAAAATTTGCCTTATTTTATCTTATACTTTCCCAGGACCACATTATTCTCAAGACTTTCATCTTTCTAGATATATATATGGCTACAATTCACACTTCATTCTACTAATTAAAAGGCAGTATCTTTTCCTCAATCCCAAAATATATTTAAACATTTTTTAAAGTAGTGCATAGAACCACACAGAATTAATATTAAGTCAAAAGAAAAAATTGTGCTAACTCAGTTACCTTCACTTAGAACAGTTATTTTCTTTTTTTCTAAAGCATTCTTTTTTTTTTAACATTTATTTCATTTATTTATTTTTATGTGGTGCTAAGGATCAAACCCAGTGCCTCATATGTGCTAAGCAAGCACTCTACCACTGAGCCACAACCCTAGCCCCTAGAGCAGTTATTTTCAATCTTGGCTGTACACCGATTTAAAAAATACTGATGCCTACACCCCCACACCCACACTCAAAATGCAATTTATTTGATCTAAGGTGCAGGCATTAGGAGTTTTAAAAGGTCTCCAGCAGATTTTAATTGGCAGTTAAGACTGAAAACCCCTGATGTAAAGAAACTTTTTAGCCCTGACACACCATAACTTTTAATCTATCATTCAAGAATTTCTTTTGTAATTTTCTCAGGATGACTGATAAGTAAAAAGAGACTGGACCAAACTTATTCTGTGTAAAATGAGCAAGAACAAGATCATTGTCAAAAGAGTAATTAACCTTGGCTTAGAAATCCTAATTACCTGCCTGCCAGGTCCACAAGGTTGATCTTACTAGCAATCTCAGATAGGAGGTTGTTTTCCAGGATTGCCTAAAGGGGAAAACACATTTAAAGTTGTCATTTGGGATGATTTGCATCCCCCCCCCCACACCCTCCAACCCAAGGTGATATTTTGGATTTTTATCCAACTCACTCAAGAAATGTATATTCTAATGTGCTCTGAATCATATGAGCTCTCAATATCTGATAGATAAAATCAGTAAGCTCTGGGCTTAAAATCACTAAAAATCACTTAAAATCACTAGCATGTCTCACAGAGTAAGCAAGGAAAATCCCCATAGAGTTCTCATAGCACAATTTTTAAGGGCACCAGCAATTTTAGTACAATTTACCAGGCAAACATTCCCCTCCAGGGGACTCTGATTCTTATCAGCTGAGAACTACAGTAGATGGGATGGCCCATGATGAAATCTGTCTCTCTGGTTAACCTTAGTCACAACATGTTTACCTGTCAGGTCAGGAATTCTATATATTCTAGCCCTTGGCAGCAAAACTACTTTTCTTTTTTCTCTCTGCTAATTCAATGTGGGTTTTTTGTTTTTATTAATAATATTTTAATGTTATGAGTCTATCACTGAAATCTAGTTTTAGGACACTTCCAGTAAGCCCCAAATTCCCTCAAGTCTGTTTGCAGTTGATTTCTAGACTCATCAACTTTCTATATAAATGTATCCTTTTAGGATATTTCCTATAAATGATATACAACAATCTGGCTTTTTTATTTTTATATTCTTGGTACTGGGGATTGAACCTCAGGGTGCTTAACCACTAAGCCACATCCAGAGCCCCTTTTATTTTTTGAGAAGAGTCTCTCTAAGTTGCTTAGAACTCACTAAGTTGCTGAGGCTGATCTTGAATTTTTAATCCTCTTGCCTTAGCCTCCTAAATCACTGGGATTACAGGCGTGAGCAACTTCTGGCTTCTCTTACCATGCAAATATCTTGAGATTCATCTATGCTGAGGTGTGTACCAACAGTTCATGTTTTATTGCTGAGTAGTATTGCACTGCATGACCACACCATATTCATCTTTTCACCTTTTGATAGACATCTGGGTGTTTGCAGTTTTAAGCAATTTCAAACAAAGCTGTTATATATATTTGTATAGCAATCTTTTAACAGACATATGATTTCTTTTATCTTTGGTAAAATAACAAGGAGTGGAATGGCTCAAATAGTAGGTATATGTTTAACTTTTTAAAAAATTGCTAAATTCTTTTCCAAAGTTGTTCCACTTTATCTTTCCACCAGTAGTGCAGTATATGAAAGCTCCAGCTCCAACACATCTTGCCAATATCTAGTGAAAAAACTTCAATTTTAGACATGTTAAAAGATAGGTAGTAATATTTCATTAGGTTTTAGTTTGCATTTTTCTAATGACTAATGATGTTGAGTATTTTTTCAAGTACTTAATCCCCACTTGTATATTTTCTTTAGTGAAAGAAATGCTCGAGTTTTTTGCACATTGCTTTGAGTGTGTTGAATTTAGAGAGATCTTTGTGTATTCTGGGTATAATTCCTTATCAGATTTATGTTTTGCAAGTCAGTTCTCCCTACCTGTGGCTTTTCTTTTTATTCTCTTAACATTGTCTTTCAAAGAACAGAAATTTTATTTTATTGTTTTAATGAAAATAAGCTTTATTATATCAAGTAATAAATACATGCAAAGATGCCCTTTTAGTCATTTTCTTCCAAATGTTTTGATCAACTTATAGTGAATACATAACTGCAGTCTACATACAGTCTTAGTATGAAAATTTTCAGGGTCGTTGTTAGATTTGGTAGGTTGCTCTTTCTTCTGTATTTATAACTTGTGCACTCTTTTTTTAAAAAAAATTTTTTTAGTTGTAGATGGACACAAAGCCTTTATTTAATTTATTTCTTTTTATGTGGTGCTGAGGATTGAACCCAGGGCCTCACACTCGTGAGGCAAGCACACTACCACTTAGCCACAACCACAGCCCCAACTTGTGCACTCTTAAAATTGACTTCAAAGTATTAGGTCATGCAAATGCTTTAGCAAAAAAAGAAGTGCTGTTAAGCAGAATCTACACTGAATGGCACACTGACCAGCTAAGTGAAGCATGTGTCAGGATGCATTAAAACAAAGTCCTTGGGATTGAATGAGTTTATGAAAAGGAACAAAGAATAATTTGGGTGACATAAAGTACTCAATAACAACCAATGTGGGTCATTCCTAACTACCTAAAATGCAAATCCTAATTAACTTTGAAATCTTTTCCCAATATTTTGAGACTGTAGTTCAGAGCCAAGTGAACTTTAGGAGAAAAATCTAAAAACTGTCACCATTTTGAAAACAATTGTTTCATCTGAACAAGGGATATGAGCTGTAACCTCTCATATTGTAGAGAGATGAGAACCTCCCATGCTGACTCGGAGGCTAGGATCTGGCATTCCTTTCTGTTTCACTACCAAACCAGTCCTAGAGCATGATGGATACCTCCTTTTAGCTTCTCCATGGCGCTACTGCCCCCTGCATAGGTAGGTCTTATCTCCCTCCCCAGCAGCTCAATGATGGCTAGTACTTGCTCTGGGGCACCTGGCTGTTTCCAGTTCTTTGCGTGTAGCACAGCAATAGTGGCCTGTACTCACTCAGCAGCTGGCAATACTAGGAGGACACTGCCAGGCTGGTGCAAGGCGAATGGACAGTTCTAGCAGCTTTGAAGGCATCGGTGGGCATGTGGATGGCCAAATTCAGCTTGTAAGGCATCCCCACCTGCTGGGGGTGCACAGTGTGCCTCCAGGCCAGACAAGGCCATAAGGGCAGCAGCAGCCGAAAGGCCAGGCTGAGGTGCTGGGGCCCCATGTTCCCACGCCTCCACATCCATTCGAGCCCAGAAATTTTAAATTTGACCAATCCCAAATTTCAATTTGTTTTTTTGTTCAGTTTGTTTTTAGTGCCATATCTTAAAAACCTTTGCCTAATCAAAGGTCACAAAGGCTCCTCTCTCATGTAATCTACAGCAAGTTTAATAGTTGGAGGTTTTAATCTGGGTTTATGATCCAGTTTAACTTTTCGATAAAGAGCAAGGTATGGATCAAAGATTTTTTTTCCCCATATGGCTATCTATAATTGTTGTACCATTATTTGTTAAAAAGATTTATTTTCTTCATTGAATTGCCTTTGCAACTCTGTTTAAAAAATCAGTTGCCTAAGCCGGGCGCGGTGGCTCAAGCCTGTAATCCCAGCACTTAGGGAGGCTGAGACAGGAGAATCGCGAGTTCAAAGCCAGCCTCAGCAATGGTGAGGCGCTAAGCAACTCAGTGAGACCCTGTCTCTACATAAAACACAAAATAGGGCTGGGGATGTGGCTCAGGAGTCGAGTGCCCCTGAGTTCAATCCCCAGTACCAAAAAAAAAAAAAAAAAATCAGTTGCCTATAGATGTGTGGGTCTATTTTAAGCTCTATTCAGTTCCACTGATCTATTTTCTATCCTAGCATTAATGCCACACTATCTTGATAACTTTAGATTTATGGAGTATATGGTTTATCCTTGAGAATGTTCACATACTGCTTGACATTATGGTATTCTGCAGATGTTAAGTGGAGTGTCCTGTAAATGTCAAATCACGGTTGATAATGTTCAAATTTTCTAAAATTGTGCTGATTTTTGTCCAATTATTCTACTAATTACTGAAAGTGAAGTATTGATTGGGAATCGTTTATTTCTTTTTTTCTTTGGCAGGGGTACTGAGGATTGAACTGAGGGGCAACAGCCACTGAGCCACATCCTCAGCACTATTTTGTATTTTATTTATTTATTTATTTATTTATTTATTTTTTTAAAAATATTTATTTATTTATTTTTTAGTTTTAGGTGGACAGAATATCTTTGTTTTTATGTGGTGCTGAGGATCGAACCCAGTGCCTCATGCGTGCTAGGCGAGCACGCTACAACTGCGCCACAATCCCAGCCCCAATTTTTTTTTGTATTTTATTTAGAGACAAGGTCTCACAGAGTTGCTTAACGCCTCAATTTTGCTGAGGCTGGTTTTGAACTCACGATCTTCCTGCCTCAGCCTCCCAAGCCCCCAGGATCATAGGTGTGTGCCACTGCACCCAGCTGAATTATTTACTTCTATTTTCAATTTTGTGAGTTTTTCTCCTCACATATTTTGGGGTTCTGTTATTGGAAGTACATATAATTGTAATATCTTGATACTAACATTTTATCAAAATGCCCTTTTTTGTCTTAACATAGTTTTGCCTGACATTAATGTAGTACTCTGGCTCCCTTATGGCAACTATTTGTATTATATATGTTTCCTGTCTTTTTACTTTCTGTGTTGTTAAATATAAGGGATGGATTTTTTTTCTTTTTGTAGATAGCATATAGATGGTCTTGATTTTACTACTTGACAACGTGCATCCTATTCATGCTAATGTAATTACTGATGTGTTCAGAATTACATCTGTTGTTTTTCTATTTATTTATTTATTTTAATTTTTTTAGATGTTGATGGACCTTTATTTTATTCATTTATTTATATGTGGTGCTGAGAATCAAGCCTAGTGCCTCATACATGTTAGGCAAGTGCTCTACCACTGAGCCACAACCCCCGCCCTTGCTTTTCTATTTATATTCCATACATTTTCTGCTGGGTTGTTTGTTTTGTTTTGGTTTGGTTTTAGTTACTCTTTCACTGTCATTTCTCTGTTAAATAAGTATAGCCATCTCTCAGTATCCACGGGGGATTGATTCTAAGACCTCTGTGGATAACAATCTGTGGATGCTTAAGAATCCTATATAAAAAAGTACAATATTTACGTAGAACCTACACAACATCCTCCAGTATATTTTAATTCATCTTTAGATTACTTACAACACCTAACACAATGTAAATGTTATGTAAATAGCTGATATACTGTATTGTTCAGGGAACAATGAAAAGGAATTCTGTATGTTTTCAGTACAGCACAACCATGATAGGCCTAACTACATAGTACTTGATCCATGGATATGCAGGGTCAGCTGTATTTGTAGTGTACCATTTTAATGTCTATTGATTTTTTAAATTATATTTTTAACTGTTTTTATTGTGGTTGCTCTATAAATCACAATGTGCATCTTGACATGCGCAAGACACTAACTTAATTTCTATAAAATACAGAAACTTTGATCCAATGCATCTTTTTGTCCCCCCCCATGTGCTATTACTGTCAATATATACAATGTACATGTATGACAATGTGAATACATGACAGGGTACAATACAATGTTATAATTATTACTTTACATAAACTTATTCTTTTAATGATATTAGAAGAAATGACATATTTATATAGCCTTTTATATTTACTCACATATTTGCCATTTCCAGAACATTTCATTACTTCCTGTGGATTTAGGTTAGTTTTTTATATCACCTTCATTCAGCCTAAAAGATTTCATGGAGTTTTTCTTATAATGTAGAGCAA
>CM053401.1:79444084-79467228 GCA_028644305.1 Xerus rutilus | reverse complement strand
ATTGTTTTCAAGGGTTCCTCTTTATCTTTCAATTTTTTCATTATGATATGTTTAGATGTGGATGTCTGTGTTGATTTTTTAACTGGAGTTCTTGAGCTTCAGAGATCTATAAATAATTTTCAACAAAGTTATGGGTCATTATTTTTCAATGTTTTAAAAAATGCCCTGTTTTCTCTCTTCCTTTTGGTATTTCCATTATGTATGCTGGGACACTTGATGTCCCATACATTTTTTTCTGTTCAATTTTTACTTCAATATGTTTGCTCTCTCCTGAAAAAATGATTTCTATTGATTTGTCTTCAAGTTCACTAATTGTTCTGCCATCTAAATTCTACTATTAGTCCTACTCATGAATTTTTCATTTCCCTATTATACATTTCAAGCCCAGAGTTTAAAAATTAATTCTCATCATTTTGAGGTTTCCATTGAGTCACTGTCATCAAGTTCTCCTTTAGTTCTTTGAACATGGTTTGTTTCTATTCTTTGAATATAGTTATATCAGCTGCTGAAGATTTTATACGCTAATTCCAACATCTGGTGTATTTAGAGTTTGTTCTACTGTTTTCTTTTTCCCTAAGCATAGATCAGTTTCTTATGCTTTTATATGTCTACTAATTTTTTTTAAAAAAATTTTTTAGTTGTAGATAGATACAATGTCTTTATTTTTTATTGCTTTGTATGTGGTGCTGAGGATCGAACCCAGGGCCTCACGCATGCGAGGCAAGCGCTCTACCGCTGAGCTACAATCCCAGCCCCTGTCTACTAATTTTTGATTGAATACTAGACATATTAGAGAATATACTGTAGCATGCAGTAGCCACATGGCCCTCTTGTGCCTCCTCTGTACATATGTGTAGGTTCTGTTAGGGCTTTGTAGATGGCATGGCCCAATTATTGTCTTCTGTGTATGTACACAGCTTTTGGAACCCAGCATATGTGAGGATCTTATCAAACCCCTATGGCTGTATCATCTCCTAAAATTCCCTATCAAGTCCCCAGATAGTCTGCCAGTCTGTGTCTTGCCTGCAACAGACCCACACCTATGGGTAATGGTGTCACTAACCCTTCTTTATCCTTTCTCCTCAGAGAGTACCACTTTAGTGAGAATGTTCAAAATCGAGTGAACCTCTCAGGCATCAGTAATAGAAGATTTCTGGTTTTCATGACCTTCACTTCCCTGACTGAACCCCCCACTGATAGAGCTGGTGGTATAGGTGAGGATGGGAGCAGCTCAAAGCAAGAACATTGTACATTTGTGCTCTTTTTACCTGAAATTCAACAGTTTTATTGAATAAATGCCTCTCAATTTGTTATATGTTTTTAGTCTATTTTCAGAATACAGCTTTAAAGTTGCTTTTTGGAGACAGGATTTGCCAAGTTTCTCACCCCATCATAATGAATGTGAATTTTCTACTTTTCCATTTTAATGCTCATTTTCATTTCAACCTTGATTTTCATCTTAAATAAACATGTACTGGTTAAGTGATATGAATGCGTTTCAAAATGTTAAAAGCAAAATATAAGTAGAAGATATTGGAAAGTCTTTAGGTATAGCTTAATAGATTGTGTGTAGTTCCTTTATATTATTAGGTCAAATCCGAGAACCTATAAGTAAAAGTGTAGAAAGAAAATAAAATAAATAGAAAAGCAAGAAAGCCATCAGAATGGCCAAGAAGCTGGGCACGGTGGCACATGCCTGTAATCCCAGCACTTTGGGAGGCAGAGACAGGAGGATCGCGAGTTCAAAGCCAGCCTCAGCAATGGCAACGTGCTAAGCAACTCAGTGAGAACCTGTCTCTACATAAAACACAAAATAGGGCTGGGGATGTGGCTCAGTGGTCAAGTACCCTGAGTTCAATCCTCGGTACCAAAAAAGAAAAAATAGAAAAAGAAGGAAGCTCACCAAATTTGAGGAGTAACCAACCTGAGTGTAGTGGATGGTGAAGATGGCATGGGATCTGCTGCTGGCCTCGTGAACATGGGTGGCTGCTGTGATTCTGTGTTCATAAGAGAAGACAGTATAAGAAATTTTTATGCATGGTAGACCCTGAAAGATGCATGGGGGAACACAAGAAATATTATCATCAAAGGTCACAGATAAGAATCATTAAAACTTCATATGGGGCTGGGATTGTAGCTCAGCGGTAGAGCGCTTGCCTCGCATGCGTGAGGCCCTGGGTTCGATCCTCAGCACCACATACAAAGCAATAAAATAAAGACATTGTGTCTATCTACAACTAAAAAAAAAAAAAAATTTAAAAAAAAAAAAAAAACTTCATATGAAGTCTAGTACAATTAGGAAAGAGGTCAAAAGAGGGCAGAAGCAGCATTGTAGGTGCTGATATGTGAGAATAAATGGGAGAATAGTTTCATATTAACTCATATCAAAACATTTTTTAAAAATGATGAAAACAAAAATCAGAGTGAAAAGGGGAATATTAGAGTGCAATCTGGAAAAGTACCCCTAATACAAACCCATTTATTTATTTTATTTTTGCTACTGGGGATTGAATCCAGGTGCACACAACCACTGAGCCGCATCCCTATTTTTTATTTTTTTTTTGGTATCGGGGATTGAACTCAGGGGTACTCAACCACTGAGCCACATCCCCAGCCCTGTTTTTTTGTGTTTTATTTAGAGGCAAGGTCTCCCTGAGTTCCTTAGTGCCTCAATGTTGCTGAGGCTGGCTTTGAACTCGTGATTCTCCTGTCTCAGCCTCCCAAAGTGCTGGGATTACAGGTGTGTGCAACTGCGCCCAGCTAGCCCTTTTTCGTATTTTATTTAGAGACAGGGTCCCATTGAGTTACTTAGGGCTTCACTAAGTTGCTGAAGCTGGCTTTGAGTTCACAATCCTCCTGCTTCAGCCTTCAGAGTCGCTGGGATTACAGGCATGCTCCACCATACCCAGCTACACAAACCCGTTTAAATAAAACAAATAAAGGTAGACAGCTTGCAAGAGAAAAAAATCTCAATGACAGAGAAGGTAAGTTGTGAAACAGAATATTAATCTCACAGTATGAGAAAGGCTTTTGAAATCAGATCTTGAATTACATCAATGTTATGCCTAAACCAGAAAGAATTCATACTCTTTTAGAAATCCATTTAGTGTTAACTTTTAAAATCAGGAGTCCTCCCTTTATCTAAGTACATCACACTTTTGTTTAAGACTCTCAGACTATTTCCTTAACTTCTTTTCTCATGGGAGCTGGAGAATTGAAGACAAGGTCAAAATCTAGAGGCTGATCTCATAATTCAAGGTAAAAGAAGAAAAATGTGAAGCCTGACACTTAAGGATCAAGTTCAGGGTATCCTGAAGACCAGATGCAAGATCCTCTGGGAGACTGCTATGAAGCTCCAAGAACAGAACATTAAATTTTACCTTTTATGTTCAGTTAAAACAAGGGGCCTGCTATTAATAGGTTAAACAGAAGACTTTAAATAACTTTTTCTTCTTTCAGGGAAAATAAAAATCACCCCCAGGCATTTATTAATAATTCTGGGTATTTCATAGTAACTAAAAACATGGAATTTTATCACAATTTACAACTCCTTTTTAAATTTTTTTAAAGTTTTGTTGTAGATGACACAATACCTTTATTTTATTTATTTATGTGGTGCTGAGGAGCAAACCCAGTGCCCCATGTATATGAGGCAAGCACTCTACCACTAAGCCAAAACCCCAGCCCTACAACTCCTTTTAGAAGAGTCTATAGACTTATTTGTAGCAGATTCAAAATAGTCTTTTGGGGTTAACCTTATAAGTATGCAAAACTAGAAGACAAGTGCTTTTCTGAAAAGTTTTATGCTATATTTATCTTTGTCAAGTCTGAGGAAAGAAAAATGCAGGCAAAAATCTATTTTTTGATCATAGTAGCAAAAGTGGTATATTTTAAAACAAAGTATACCACAGGCCAGGTTATGGCTCAGTGGTAGAGCACTCGCTAGCATGTGTGAGGCACTGGGTTTGATCCTCAGCACCACATAAAAATAAGTAAATAAAAGTATTGCGTCCATGTACAACTAAAAATTTTTTTTAAAAAAGTCTACCAGTAACTCTCTGGGTTTACTGCCTAATATTATTATATCCAGAACAAATTTCATTTTGTTTGTAGTGAGAAAAGCACTAAATCTTAGTCATTGACCCTTACCCTGGGTACACTACTGTTCTGAGAAGGATCTCCTGGCTGTAGAGTAGGGAGCTGCAGGCAGAGACAGTTGTTAAGTGTTGTCATATACTCCAAAAGGGAACAGAACAAAGGGCAGGAGAATGAGGTGAAAAGAAGGATTGGAACAAACAAACCTGTTACCTGTTTGCTATTCCCTCCTCCAAGAGTTGAATTACTTGCTTATAGTTGGTAACTACATGTTGAGACAGACCTATCATATTTGTGAGGACGAGAAAAGAAATAAAAATAATTTTTTAATAAAGTTTAACCTTTTCATATAGGTCTTTAACTTTGTCATTAATTTTTTTACATCATTTGATAAAAAAGAACAAGGAAATAGCTAACTTCATTCAGATAATAAGTCAACAAATACTTATTGGAAACCTACTGTTAGGTACAGGGTGATGAGCTCTGAACAGGTTTCTTCCCTCACAAAGATTATGATCTAGAATTCATGTAATAGTTATGCAAACAGTATCTTATAATTTTGTTATGCAGGTTACACAAAATGTTCTCAGGTATTACCTCATTTGACCCTCAGGATTCCTGAGATGGGCCAGTGCTATTCTGCCCACAAGGTGGCAGGCTTGGTTTGGTATATAAAATATATGATGTACACATTTCTATTCCATCTCAGCAGTTTACAGTTATGAGGAAGTTTATTGTCTACACAAGATAGTACAGACAAGTGCCACAGAAATAAAATATACACCAAGGAAAAAAGAGCAATATTTAGGGAAGGCTTCATGATAGAAAGACTTGAATTGAGCCATTACAGAATGGGTAGGCTTTAGACAGGTGAAAAGGAACCTAAAATATGTAAAATATCTTTGTGGCTGGTATTGACCAAGTCACAAGGGAACTTTTTACAACCATTCTAGAGAATCTCTGTATAGTATTATAGTTTCAGAGCAAAGTAACTTCATAGGCCTACTGCTAAATACAATTACACCAAAAATAACAAAATAATTTGAACAGTGACTGGGTTTACTATATTAAGGAATTCTCCTTATTTAGATGTGATAATACTTTTGTGGTTATATTTTTTTTTAAAAAATCCTTATCTTTTAAGTCTTACATACTAAAATGTTGATAGTTAGATTGATGTGGTATCTGGAATTTGCCTAAAAATAATAAAGGATGATGGAAGTAAATGGGAATGTAGATAAGTCAGGAGTGGCCAAGAATTAATGGTTATTATGACTGAATAACAAGAACATGGGGGTCATTATACAAGTGTATCTAACTCTGCATGTATTCAAACTTTTTCATAGAGTTTAAAATTTTTAATAGGAGACATTCTACTTTCGATAATGGCAAATTAGATAATATAGACTTCTAAAGACTACTAGAAAAAGCTGCATAAAAAATAAAAGACATCTGCTTAAAGGCACAGAGGGATAACCAGATAGTGAAAAATTTTCAGGCTGTATACTGGGGGACAGATGGAGACCCAGAGAGATAAAGTCAACATTTAGGGATGCTTATCATACCCCTAAGGACATGTTCCAAATCTTGAGGGGAAATGGCTGAGAGCATTTTGACAGACTGGCAGGAATTGGGAGACAGGATTAGAGTCCAGAGCCCACCCAAAGTGAACTCCCTACTTCTTTGAAAGGAAACCCAAAGGACCATAACACAAGAATAGGTTGAATTAGAAGTAAATAAGCCTTTTAAAGGGCTGCTTCTAAGCTTTGAACATTTTTAGTCCTTAAATTAGAATGAGGTGATTTTCAACCTCTAGTGTACACAGAAACCGAGTACAAATAAATATAAGTTTTCTGTAGAGGAAGACATCATTGTTCTAGACTTCTAAATTATTCTATTAACAATTTTGCAAATACTATCTAGCAAAGAAATTATACAAACCAGACACATAAGTAGATCTGGCAACATAAATGCTATCAACAAAAATAATAATCAAGTTGGGCATGGAGGCGCACTCCTATAATTTTTTTAATTGCATAAAGTACAATATCCTCTTGTAATTTTAGTAAATGTAGGTTTTTCTTTTTTCATTTCTAACATAGGTCATCTATACCTTGTCTCTTCTTAAGGGCTTATAAATTTTATCTGTCTTTTCAAAGAATCAACTTAGGCTTTGTGGATTTGTTACCAGAGGAGATGTCTCTGGAGAAGGGTCCGAGGAGTTGCCAGAAGGGAGGAGGATTTCAACTCAGGACCAGTGGGGTTCTTGGCATACATGATGAATTACAGCATGAGCCAGACAAAGGCATAGACAAAGGCTTTTTAGGAAGTAGATACACATTCAAGGGAGAATGTGGGCTATCTGGAAAGTGAGATGTCTTTTCTTGGGTTGGGGTCCAATATTTATAGAAAGGCTGTTAAGAGTGAGTATTTCTTGCTCTTTATTCTAAATCTCTGTCTTAGATTCTCCCCATTATAAGTTTATTTTCTATTTTTAGTTTTGTGCATATTTTTATTTTCCTCCTACGTTCTTTAAGTTTAATTTACTGAGTGAACGTGGGTGTTAGTTATTCAGAATTGAATCCAGGGCTTCATGCATACTAGGCAAGCTCATCATTAAGCTACATCGTAAGCCACTTTTAAAAAAACTCATTTTTTTGACACAGGGTCTTGCTAAATCGCCCTTGGCTGGCCTGAAGCTTGCCATCCTCCCAAGTAGCTGAATTTACAGGCATGCACCATCACGTCTGACTAAATTCACTGAAACTTTAAGCTTTGTAAAATGAATGCTTAGCTTGTGGATTTTTTTTTATCCTTTCCACTTTTCTGATGTTTCTTTACAGCTATACATTTTTTTCTGTAAGCATGTATTAGCTATATTGCACTTGTTCTAATGCCTAGTAGTTTCATCATTATTCAGTTTAAAACGTATATAATTTCCATTATGATTTCTTTTTTGACCTATGTATTATTTAGAAATGTTTCTTAATTTTCAAGAATTTGGAAATTTTCTAGTCGTATTTGTGTTATGGTTGTTTAGTTTAATAGTATCAAGTTCAGAGAATATGCTCCATATTATTTTATTTAAAAAATACATTCTGGGGCTGGGGTTATGGCACAGTGGTCGCGTGCTCGCCTAGCATGTGGGAGGCACTGGGTTCGATCCTCAGCACCACATAAAAATAAAATAAAGATATCCTGTTCACCTACAACTAAAAAATAAATATTTAAAAAAAAATACATTCTGAGCCTGGCATGAAACATGCCTGTAATACCAATAACTCTGGAGGCTGAGGCAGAAGAATCACAGTTCAATGTCACCCTCAGCAACTTTAGCAAGGCCTAAGCAACCTAGCAAGACCCTGCCTCAAAATAAAAAATAAAAATGATTAGTGATAGTGCTCAGTGGTAGTGCACCTCTGAGCTCAGTCTTTAGTACCACACACACACACACACACACACACACACATACATACACACACACATACACACACACATACACAAAAACCATACTGTGTGTCAATTTGATTTGTGGTCTAGTATATTGGTTAATTTTTTAAAGTTTTCCACCTATTCTTAAAAATAATGTGTACTATACAGTTGTTGGGCACAATGTTCATGTAGTTCAAATCTTCTATAATGCTATTGAATTTTTTTCTGCCTGTTTTAACAAATACTAAGAAAGGCAAATTAAAAATTTCTATTATGATTATGGATATCTTTTATTATTTTTAACTATCAGTTTTTGTTTTATGTATTTTGAGACTTTATTATTATATGCACACAAAAGTAGAATTGTTAAATCTTCCTTATGAATCGAGGCCCTCTCCATACTTTTTTTTTTTCCCTTCATAGTGCTGAGGATCAAACCCAGGGCCTCATGCATGGTAGACAAGTACTCTATCACTGAGCTACATACCCAGCCCCTGAACTCTTTTATCATTATGAAGGATTCTTATTCCTCTTCCTCTTCTTCTTCTTCCTCTTCCTCTTCCTCCTGTTCTTCCTTCCCTTCCTCCTCTTCTTCCTCTCGCTCTTCCTCCTCCTCCTCCTCTTCCTCACTAAGGATCTCATTAAGTTGCTTAGGAACTCACTAAGTTGCTGAGGCTGGCCTTGAAATTGTAATCCTCTTGTCTAAGCCTCCTGAGCTGCTGCAATTACTATGCCTGGTTGGCTCTTAATTTTTGAAAAAATTTCCTAACTTCTATCTGGGATCTCTTTCAGCCTCAAGAATAATCTTTAAGCGGGCTGGTATTGTAGCTTGATGGTACAGTGCTTGCCTAGCACATATGCGGCACTGGTTTTGATCCTCAGCACCATATAAAATTAAATAAAAGTATTGTGTCCATCTACAACTGAAATTACTTTTTAAAAAATACAGTTATCTCATACTAGACAAAGATGGCAAAACATTCACTGGAGAAAAGATAGCCTATTCAACAAACGGTGCTGGGAAAATTAGAAATCCACATGTAACAAAATGAAATTAACCACTCCCCCTCCCTCTGTACAAAATTCAACTCAAGTGGTTCAAAGACTTAGGCACTAGAACAGAGACCCTGTGCCTAATAGAAGAAAAAGTAGGCCCAAATCTTCACCATGTCAGCCTAGGATCTGATTTCCTTAACAAGACTCCTAAAGCACAAGAAATAAAATCAAGAATCAATAAACAGGAGCTGGAGCTGTGGCTCAGTGGTAGAGTGTTTGCCTAGCATGTGTGAGGCACTGGGTTCAATTCTCAGCACCACATATAAATAAAATTAAAATCCACTGACAACTTAAAAGAATCAATAAATAGGAAGGATTCAAACTAAAAAGCTTCTTATCAACAAAGGAAACAATAACATGAAGAGAGAGCTTACAGAATGGGAGAAAATTTTTACCACACGCACCTCAGATACAGCAGTAATCTCCAGGATATATAAAGAACTCAAAAAACTTAACACCAAAAAAACAACCAATCAATAAATGAGCTAAGGAACTGAACAGATACTTTACAGAAGAAGAAATACAACCAATCAACAAATATATGAAAAAATGTTCAACATCTCTAGCAATTAGAGAAATGCAAATCAAAACTAAGATTTTATCTCATCCCAGTCAGAATGGCAGTTATCAAGAATACAAACAACAGTAAGTGTTGATGAAAATGTGGGGGAAAAGGCACACTCATACATTGCTGGTGGGACTACAAATTGGTGCAACCACTCTGGAAAGTGGTATGGAATTTCCTCAGAAAACTTGGAATGGAACCACCTTTTGCCTCAGCTATCCTACTCCTTGGTTTATACCCAAAGGACTTCAAATCAGCATACTACAGCCACATCAATGCTTATAGAAGCTCAATTCACATAGTTCAACTGTGGAACCAACCTAGGTGTCCTTCATTAGATGAATGAATAAAGAAAATGTGGTAGCCGGGCGCGGTGGCTCAAGCCTGTAATCCCAGCACTTAGGGAGGCTGAGACAGGAGAATCGTGAGTTCAAAGCCAGCCTCAGCAATGGCGAGGCCCTAAAGCAACTCAGTGAGACCCTGTCTCTACATAAAAAACAAAATAGGGCTGGGGACCTGGCTCAGGAGTCGAGTGCCCCTGAGTTCAATCCCTGGTACCAAAAAAAAAAAAAAAAAGAAAATGTGGTAGGGGCTGGGGTTATGGCGCAGTGGTAGCGTGCTCGCCTAGCACGCGTGAGGCACTGGGTTCGATTCTCAGCACCACATAAAAATAAAATAAAGATATTCTGTCTGCCTACAACTACAAAATAAATATTAAAAAAAAAAAAGAAAGAAAATGTGGTAGGCTGAGATTGTGGCTCAGTGGTAGAGCGCCTGCCTCGCATGCATGAGGCACTGGGTTCGATCCTCAGCACCACATAAAAAAATAAATAAAATAAAGATAATGTGTCCATCTACAACTAAAAAAATATTTAAAAAAAAAGAAAGAAAATGTGGTATATATACACAATGGAGTATTAGTCTTAAGAATGAAATGATGGCATTTGCCAGTAAATAGATAGAGCTGGAGAATATCATGCTAAGTGAAATGAGCTATCTCACAAAACCAAAGGCTGAATGTTTTCTCTGATATGTGGACACTAATTCACAATGCAGGGGCAGGGGGGCAGTGATAGGAAAGAATAGAGTTACTTAGGATTAAGTAGAGGGAAGTAAAGGGAGGGGAGCAAGGTATGGCGCAGTGGTAGAGTGCTTGCCTTGATGCACAAGGCCTGGGTTTGATTTCCAGCACTGCAAAAAAAATTAAAATTAAAAATTAAAAAATGTAATAAAAAACTGGTCCTTCACCACTTTTAAAGAATGTGATAAGAGTATCTATTAAAAATGACCACTGTCTTCTTGCCTAACATGCAAGAGACCCTGGGTGTAATCCTCAGCACTGCAAAACACAAATAAACAAAAAACAATTGCTATTGCAAATTTTATAGTTAATGGTAAGGTGGCAAAGTTTTCCCAAGGACAAAACTAGATATTATAACTTTCATTTAATAGTGAACTAGTACTAGTCAGTGCAGGATAAAAAAGAAAAAAGGCAGAAGAATTAAGGGGGACTTTGTGTTTGTTTGTTTGTTTTTCCTGATTGAATACATAGAAAATACAAAATCATTTTTTTCAGAGCCTCAACTACCTACCACCAACATTCCTGGCTTTGTACCCATCCCTTTATATTAAAAGAAAGATCAAAGCAAAAATATGATATTATCTTGGTCTCACTTAGACACCACTTTAGATGCCACACTCACTAGCCTTTATGTGAGCTTTGGATAGGGCCCTGTACATTTCAGGTTTCAATTTAATCTCTTATCTAATAATGCTTTTTTAAAATTTTGAGACAAGGTCTCACTAAGTTGCCCAGAAGGGGCTTGAACTTTTGATCCTCCTTTCTCAGTCTCCTGAGTGACTAAGATTAAAGGTGTGCACTCCTTACCAATAAATTCCTAATAAATTTTTAATGAAAAATAATAGGCTACCCCTTTTCTTACTTGGATTTGGGCAACTATCAAGTTCCACCTCACAATTCTGTAATGGAATAACAATTTAAGAAATTATATTTTCTTACTTCCTATAGCACTCTGAATAATATAGACATCTAGTAGGTACTCATGAATTCCTGAAGAAGTAGTTTCAAACCATCAACCACTTTCCACTCTGGAGTCATATTCACAGAATGCTGAGTTTGATAGATAATATTTCTTTATTCATTAAAGAAAGAAGGCCTTTAAAAATACAACATTTGATAAAATGTCATCAGAGGGTAGTAATGGGAATAACAGTTCACTGTGACTACTCATAGCCTCAGCTTCTGTGTTATTTTTGAGCTCATGACTCCTTCACTAAGAAGTAGCAGAAATAAGCTGGGTGCGATGGCACAGGCCTGCAATCCCAGCACTTTGGGAGGCTAAGATGGGAGAATCATGAGTTCAAAGCCAGCCTCAGCCATGGTGAGGCACCAAGTAACTCAGTGAGATCCTATCTCTACATAAAAAAAACACAAAATAGAGCTGAGGATGTGGCTCAGTGGTCAAGTACCTGAATTCAATCCCCAGTACCAAAAAAAAAAAAAAAAAAAGAAGTAGCAGAAATAGCCAGGCATGGTGGCACATGCCTGTATCCCAGCAACTCAGGAGCCTGAGGCAGGAAGATCACAAGTTCAAGGCCAGCCACAGCAAATTCAGTGAGGCCCTAAGCAACTTTGTGAGACCTTTTCTCAAAATAAAAAATAAAAAGGGCTAGGGATGTAGTTCAGTGGTAAAGCATCCCTAGGTTCAGTCTCCAGGAGCCCCCCGACCCAAAAAAATAAGCAGAAATGTTCATCTATATTTGTAATGGTTTGAGAAAGTCCTGACTGACTTTAAGAAACCTGTAACTTAAAATACTTAACTCTTTGCTGCTGGAGAACTTAATTTCTACCAAAAATCCTTCCCTTTTCCCAAGGATTCACTCCATAAAGTGTTCTTCAAAGAGCCCTGTGCTCTGCATCAGGAGCCCTGAGATTTTAGTCCAGATCCTGTTGTTGACTTTGGATATATGATTCAAGCTCTATGACTTTATATGAGTTCATATGTTCTCTGGGTTGCAGGAACTATGCCAATCAAAGAATCTGTGACCCTGGGTCTCCTACCAGGTTTTCAATGTACAGTCCCATTCCTATATTCCAGTCCTAGGCAAGGTTCCCAGTTCCAACCTTGCCCCAACTTGCAGTGTGACTTTGGGAATGTCTCTTAACTTTTTACATAGTTGTCTTTTGTACAAGGACATTTGTACTTTATCTGAGATCTCCTCTGGTTGTTCTTCCCATTAGAAAATAAAAGGATATTTTGAGATGAGACATTGTGACATTATTGTACCATTATTTGCCTTGAAAAGTATTGCTTTACATAGAAATTTATGTAAAACTTTATACAGAAGTTCACAGAGGAAACTCAAAGTGGCTCTTAGCAAAGTAAATATTTCTGTTGTTTCCACACTGCCATTTATGATATAGAACATTCAGGAAAAGACAGACACTGAATCAGTCACTGGCATACATACTTGGTCATCTATTGGCCCTGCCTGATCAGAAGAGACAGCTATTGATCTTTCATGTCCCTTTCCTTATCAGGATTTAAATTAGCATACTACTATGAGAACAGAAACTTAACATTTATATGTTACTTCTTTTTTAAAAAATATTTATTTTTTAGTTGTAGGTGGATACAATATCTTTATTGTATTTTTATGTGGTGGTGAGGATTGAACCCAGTGCCTCATGCATGCTAGGCAAGCACTCTACCACTGAGCCATAACCCCAGCCCCCGTATGTTGCTTCTTATACACATCCTAAAGGGTAACAATTTCCTCCACTAAAGAACCTAAATGTTCCTACTTATTAGCAGGACCTACCTAAGGAAATAAGACATATTGTACTAAACATCAGTGCTTGATGAGGAAGCACACCAGACCCTGATTCATGTCCAATATCTACCCATCTTTCCCATCCTTCCAAGGATCATCACCAATGGAAAAGAAAGTACTCTGGAAAGGAGACTGGCTAACTCAGGAACTAGTCAAGGCCCTAGTAGATCTGGCACCTGCAGACCCAGCCAGAGTCTTCTCATTCACCATGCGTCAGCCACTCTGGCCAAATGGCCTCATAGGACTATAGGTCACACTACTCTCCCTACCTGAAACATTCCTCTCCTAGTGACATGGTTCTTCACGAGACTGGCTCCTATGCTCCCTTTAGTTCTCAGCTTCAGTGTTATCTTCTCAGAGAAGGTTTTCCAGACCACTAATACAGGGAATCACCTATACCTCTCAAGGTTCTTTTCCATCACTACATATATTTATATTTTCATTAACTTTTATCACAACTTGCAATTAAGTGTTTGTTTTCTGACTCCCTTCCACTAAATTTTAAGCTTACCTGTGAGAGAAGGACCATGTCTTTTCTATTTATCATTATATATCCAGTGTCTAGTAGAGCGACTGGCATACAGTAAATTTTTATTACACATACATTGAATGAATTAATGAACATCTGGAGAGCCTACTAGACTTCAGCTTGATCTCAGATTTCCACAGTAGCTCACCTTGCACATAGGGCCCCATTTCTGGATGCTCCCTGACCCGCAGGGTATAGGACTTCTTTTGATTAGATTGCATCAATAGATCCCGCACCCGTTCATTATAGATTTCCAGGAAACTAAAGGAGAGAAATGGAACACAATTAGATTTTGAAAAAAGAAGGAAAAATACTAAACCAAGAATCTGAAGGTCCTAGGTTCCTTTTCCAGCTCTACCTCTGACAATCTAAGTCTTTGATCAAGGTAGGGCTCCCCCTCAAGTGTCTTTCTACATGTTTACAATAGAGTTTTAAAGCAATGGTTTTTTTTTTTTTTTTTTTTTTTTTTTTTTAAATATATTTTTTTAATTGTAGATGGACACAATATCTTTATTTTTATTTATTTTATGTGGTGCTGAGGATCGAACCCAGTGCCTCACGCATGTGAGGCGAGCGCTCTACCACTGAGCCACAATCCCAACCCTAAAGCAATGGTTTTCATCACTTCATAGTTTTAGGTTTATAACATCAGTGCTTATTTGAGATTAGCCCTTGAGGGACTATTTTGGCATGATTTTTGCAGTATATCGCCACCAGACTGTGTCCTGATCAGGCCTCCACAGCACATAGACTATAGAGTACATTTCTTGAGTGATTTTCAGACATGACCCTTCTATTGTTCTATGAAGGCATCTCAAGGGCCACTGCTGAGCAGTGAGGAAAACTAAGAAGGATTCCAGTTACTATGCCTGCTTTAAGTAGAGCAATTCTCATCTGTTTTACACACTGGGATTGTATATAAGTTATGCTCTATCTTATCCACTGGCATTTTATTCCTTAAAAAAAAAAAACAGTTACAATTCTTAATTAAAACCAGTAAAGAACTGACTACAGTGGCATAGCCTGTAATCACAGCAACTTGGGAGGCTAGATGGGAGGATCAAAAATTTCAGGCCAGTCTGGGCAACTTAGTGACATCCTGTCTCAAAATAAAAAATAAAAAAGGCTGGGGATGTAGCTCAGTAGTAGAGTGCTACTGGGTTCAATCCCCAGCACCAAAGGGAAATCTAAAAAGAAAAGAAAAAAAAAAACAGTTTCATTTTATGAAACAAGAAAGGAGACTTCTCAGAGAAAGATCTTCCTCATCAGAACACAGATGCTTGCCTGTGGAGTCAGAAGTAAGAAAAAGAGGCTCCAGTTCAAAGATGAACTGTATTCATGCTTGTCCCATAAATTTTTTCTCCTTAACATTCTCTTGTCTAAACATAGAAACATGTGTTTCTGGACATAGCTGTTCCTAGATGTTATGAACAGTAAAATGTGTGTGTATATATACACACTTAAAGATTTGTACATTTTTGGGCTGGAGTTGTAGCTCAGTGGTAGAGCACTTGCCTAGCATGTGTGAGGCCCTGGGTTTGATTCTCAACACCACATATAAGTAAATAAAATAAAGATCTACTGACAACTAACAAAAAAATACATAAAAAATTAAAAAAAGATTTATATACTTTTATTTTGTAAACTTATAATTATTAAAAATAACATTCATAGGGCTGGGATTGTGCCTCAGTGGTACAGCGCTTGCCTCGCATGTGAGAGGCACTGGGTTCGATCCTCAGCACTGCATATAAATAAATGAATAAATAAAGGTCAATCAACAACTTAAAAAATTTTTTAAAAATACCATTCATAATCATTTAATTTTTAAGAAAGAATATTTGTTCTTTTGTGGGTGATGAAATGTTCTAGATTTAGTGGTAATTCTTGCATAATCTTGGAAATACCGTAAAAATCACTAAACTATATACTTCAAAATTTTATTGTACAGTCATTTTATGGTAGGTGAATTACATCTTAATTTTTTTTAAAGGACTTTGAACATGGAAGAAAGGAATGAAGGAAGGAAACAAACTAGGTTTAAATAAAGCTTAAATAGAAATTGGTAACCTCATGTCAACATTTCACTACAAATTGGTTAAAACCTTATCTTGTAAAAGACGGCCTTAGTCAGGGAACTAGAGTTTGAGAACCACTTCCCTACAAAACCACTCAGTAGAGGACTGGAAAAAGAAATCTCAAAATCTATTATTAAACTTTAGAACATGAAGGAAAGGGGGACAAGTTAGCCAGGGTAAGCTGGGCCACAGAAGGAGACACCTGCTTATTAAGTCCAAGGGTAGGGAATTAAATTTTCTGTAACCTAAGAAGTTAATTGTTTCTCATCTCCCTGTTCTATAAGATGTGTCTTCTGTGGCTTCTCTCCATCCCTCTGGTGACTCTGGAAGCAAAGAAAGGACAGCTAAACATGCCAAAATTTGAAATGGTAGAAACATTTCAGGTCCTGGTGCCTGACAAGTTCTTACCTTACTTTTATCCTACAGGAGGAAGGCAGTGAGACACCGTCTTCTTCCTTGGTGAAGAGACCCTGCACAAACCACAGGGTAGGGATTTCACTGAAAGGATTAGACAAAGGAGACCTACTTTGAAAGGAACCAGTTAAAAGAGTCTGTACCTCACATATCCGTGGTGTCAGCCCAACAGAGGCCTGAAGAACAGAAGAAAGGGAAGAATTATTATTTATTCCAAGCAATGCTCCCTACCATCCAGTACCTCAGAACCCAACTCAACATGGAGGATGGGCACATGGGGTCCTTGTGTTAGTCTTTTCACTTTAGGCAGTTTCACTAGAAGTATGTAGAAAACTACGTTTCCCTGCCATCAGGAGACCCTTGTGGGATGAATGTACTGAGGGAGTCAGATTACTACCGTAAGAAAGAAGAAAAGGAGAAGTTGGCAAACTTAGATGTGTTTCATGCAATAAGGATTACATCCTTCTTGCATAAACCCACTTTATAATGTGGTCCCTCCTAGACCCCTACCTCCTATCCCTACACATAGGAAGACTAGAGAACCTTGGTGTCCAGAACATACATCTATATCTAAAGAGAAGCAGTGTCTTTCTCCATCTTATATTCAGGTTAATGGCTTTATACACCTTGGTTCAGTGGGGGAATTTCTTCAATTTAATTTCAAATATATGAAAACACACTAAACACAGACAAAAGAAGTGATGAACCAGGGCTAAGGCAGCACGATAATCTTTTAGGAGGAATAGTGTCTCAGAGAATGTCCCTGCATGATGTTATCTGTCACCCTTTCCACCAGTTCATCTCCTTGGGATACTTCTAAAACAGAGGTATCCTTAGAGAATGCTGCCCTCCTAAATTGCTGTGATAAAACAAAGTGCTCATTAGAACCTATATACGGGCTGGGCTGTAGCTCAGTGGTAGAGCGCTTGCCTAGCATGAGTGAGGCACTGGGTTTGATCCTTGGCACCACATATAAATAATAAATGAATAAAATAAAAATCCATCAACAACTAAAAAAATACTTAAAAAAACCAAACCTATATATTTTTTAAAGCCCCCAGTCCAGAAGCTAGTTTTCCTGCTTCCTTCTAATACACAGGTCTAACACTGATAGCCTTTTAGAGTGGCCACAGTAATCTCATCTCTGCACAGTTCTAGCCAGCACTGAAGATTCAGTTTAGGTCTTACTGACAACTAGGGTGATAAAAAGCTTCAAGCGATGAACTTGGAAATAATATGACAAATTCAGTAGAACTGACAAGGACATCTTTTGTCAAAGGGAGATGTAAAATCCTAAGGTTCTTCACGATTGAATAAACAGGCTAATCAAAGTTTACCTTTCAATTAAAGTAATAAAAAAATCCATTCTTAGTATAGAAAATGGTTCATTAAATTTTTTTTAAAGCTGACTGGCATTGGAAATCACATTCTATCTCATAGTTGCAAGGACAATGTAAGATTCAGGCTTGCTGTGACATTAGAAACATCATTGCAGTACTAATACTCACTGGAGTTCCCAGCATGGTATATGTCTTCCCAGAGCCCGTCTGCCCATAGGCAAAGAGGCATATGTTGTAGCCTTTGGCAGCTCCAGAGAGTACTTCAGTCCCCAAATCCTGAAACACCTGTGGCAACAAAAGGAGAGTATGTCACTGGTCCTTCTACCCATAGCAGATTTATAATTATTTTTAATCTAAAACTTTAAAAATTATTTCAAATACACATGACTATAAATTCTGGTCATTTCACAAGAATCAATTCAGCTTTAGAATAAAGATGGCTAAGGAAAATTCAGTCAGTCAATCATTCAAATATTTTTCATTTTTATTTTTATTTTTGTACTGGAGATTTAAACCAGTGGTGCTTTACCACTGAGCCATCCCCAGTCCTTTTTTAATTAAAAAAAAACACAACTTTTTAGTTGTAGGTGGACACAATACCTTTATTTTATTCATTTTTATGTGGTGCTGAGGATTGAACTAAGTGCCTCACATGTGCTAGGCAAGTGCTCTACCACTAAGCTACAACCTCAGCCCTCCTTTTTTATTTTTTATTTTGAGACAGGGTCTCACCAAATTGCTTAGGGTCTTGCTAAGTTGCTGAGGCTGCTCTTAAACTTGTGATCCTCCTGTCTCAGCCTCTGAGTCACTGAGATTACAGGTGTGTGCCACCACGCCTGGCCATGATCCCTAGTCTTAAGGCAAAGAGTCTAGAAAAAGCAAAGACATGTTGGCAAAATAATTTTTTTTCCCTCTCATAACAAGAAAATGTTCCCTATGGTTAAGTGGAGAAACCTACAGTGAAATATTACCCAGTAACATGTACGCTCGAGGTCTAAAGACACTACACTAAGGATCAGGTAAGCTCAGAAATTAGGGTTTTCCCCATGAGTCCACTGTATATATGTTTTCTCCTCAGACTGCCCTGATAGCCAGGTGGTTCTGTTGGTCATTTAGCTCTATAACAGTCAGTTTCTGTTCTCAATAAACAGCGTACTGCCTTGAAAGTCCTACTGGACTTGAAAAGTCAGACCTGGTCTCAGGAAAAAACAGCTAGGCTTATGAGAAAGGCACAGCTTCCCAGTTCACCTTTCACAACAGTATGCACTTGGATGTCTGCATACCCTACCGGTATGGTGGACATTCATCTTTTGTATGGTTGTTGCTCAGCATTGAAATATTCTTCTAATTTGGGGGAAGTTTTTGAATGTGTCAGTCTTAGTGGCAAGGAGGGCCCAATCCTCTACTACAAAAGCCATGCAAGCCAGATATTGCTGTTCACTTTCTGACAGCTACAGCACTGGCACATGAAAAGAGGCTCACCAACTAAGTAGATGTTCCCACTTGAGTTTTGAAAGAAAGTTGCAAAAACAAAGCAATGACTGATAAATCTCCAAGAGTTCAACAGTATTGCATGCCTCTAAGCATACAGTGGCAGAAGTGCCAGTGTGGTGCTCAGTTAGACTATTCTGTGCTATGGTTTTGCCTGGGTTTCCTGCTACCTGGGGTCCCATGCTTTCCTGACCACTTTTTCAACTTTCCTTTCAATTCTGTGAATTATCTGATATAGCTCCAAATTGTAGTATGGTTCTCACTTCAAATCTATGTGTTCTTTGGCAACTTACTTATTTACTGTATGCCTCAGTTTCTCTAGCTATAAAATAGATACTCTGTATCTATATTACAAAAATTGTTGTGATGATTAAGTGAAATCATACATGAAAGTAGGGACAATAGGTACAAAGGCAGGAGTTGCTAAGTCAAGATTACACTTACTTGTTCTGTGTTTTAGCAGCTGCAGATATGCTTCTTGGCCAGTGAACTACTTGTTTTGTTTGTTTGTTTAATGCTTCCACTATTCAGACATAAGGCCAAAAGAACCCAGGGTGCAGTGAAAGACTTAAGCCTTATGTAATTCCCACTCCCTCTCCTAGTATTTATAGCAGCTCTCTCCACTCACTAACTCTATGTTAGCAAAGTTGAAAACTGGACAAGGTCATTTGCCTTCTGAAATCTGGCTGGGTGAAATTCCCACAGTTTGAAGAAGGAGGAGTATATTTCTTTGCAATAGACCATTTGAGTTGGCTGCCATCCATTTATTTGGTTGGAAAACCTTTCATAAAACTCCCCCTTTTTTCCTAGTGCCCCAGCAGGAGGTGGGAACAGAGGTACAGACAGAGCAAGGCCACATCTAGATTTCAGTGTTATTTCTTCCCATAGCTCATGCACAGCTGAGCAGAGTAAGGATCATGAAAAAACAAAACAATGTTACTTTGTCCATGTTATTTTCCAAATTCAAATAATTGCCTACAAGTTTTTTTTATGAGATATCTTTATTTTATTAATTTATTTTTATGTGGTGCTGAGGATCGAACCCAGTGACTCACGTATACGAGGCAAGCGCTCTACCACTGAGCCACATCCCCAGGCCCTGCCTACAAGTTTTATGTAAATATCTTTGAAGATACAGTTTTTGAAGATGTTAACAGGCAAAACCAATAGGCCCCAAACCTGGGATTCGTGAAAACTATCAAGATATATCTACAGTTCTTTAAAAACTGTGGGGAAAAGCTCATTAAATATTCCTAGAAAAACCACAGCCTTAGAAAGAGTACCACAGGGCCAGATAACACCATGTTCCACTCCCACCATGATAATAAAGTGAAACAGATGGAAATGACTCACTGTGAACAAGTACAATTTGAAGACTAAAAAAGTTACTAAACAGGAATCTGAAGATGCAGGGTCATGTTCAGGAGAAATGGGAAGTCTTGATTTTTTTCTGGAGTATAAGTAGGAAGAGGCAATAGATGGAATGCAAGTAATAAAGCACTTCCATTTTTTTAAAGTATTAGCTACATACGTGACAGCCCACTAGATGCTGCTGTATGAGGACTCCTAGAACCTGAACCCAAACCAAAAGCCTAGTATTCTAAATTCAACTGAATCTAGGAATGAGGATTTTTTAAAAGAAATTTTCAAAAGAATAAGATAAGCCACAGACCAGGAGAAAATATTTGCAAAAGACATGTCTGATAAAGGACTAGTACCCAAAATATACAAAAGAAACAACTTAATCAAAAATGGGCAAAATATCTCAAAAGATATCTTACCAAAGGGGACATATAGATAGCAAATAAGTATATGAAAAGGTGCTCAACATCCTATGTCATTATAGAATTGCAAATTAAAACAATGAATATCAATACACACCTAAGAGAAAGGTGAAAATCCAAAATACTGAAACACTAGTTGGTGAGGACAGGGAGCAACAGGAACTCTCATTCACTGCTTGTGGGAATACAAAATGATACCAGCATTTCGGAAGACAGTCTAGCAATTTCTAATGAAACTAACAGACTTTTCCTATAGAATCCTGCAATCCTTTAATTCTACTCAAAGGAATGAAATCTTTAATCAATTCTTTAATATCTACCCAAAGGAATTAAAAACTTATATCCATACAAAAATCTGCAAAGGGATGTTTATAGCAGCTTTATTCATAATTGCCAACATTGAAAGCAACCAAGATGTCCTTTAATAGGTAACAATAAATATTCTGTGGAACATTTAAACAATGAGATATTATTTAGCACTAAAAAGGAAATGAGCTATCAAATCATGAAAAGAAGTGGAAGAATCTTAAATATATATTACTAAGTGGAAATCTGAAAAGGCAACATATTGTATGATTCTGACTAAATAACATTATGGAAACAATAAAAAGATCAGTCATTGCCCAGAATTAGAAGAGATGACTGACTCAGCAGAGCATAGAAGACTTTTTTGAGCAGTGAACCTATTCTGTGTACTACATAAAAAGTTACATGCCAGTTCCGCTCCAGAGTTCCTGTGGACCGGCAGGAGCCACAGAGGGCCCTGATCCGCTCTCAGGAACCTCCACGGTTGTCCTGCCAAACGGAGACCAGGGACTGCTACCTCTAGCCACTGGGGAGCCCAAATTCAGGGCAAGAGTTGCTCCAGAGACACCAGCGCGAGTCAACCCAGCCCAAGGGTGGCCTGGGTCCGCCCCAGTTCCGCTCCAGAGTTCCTGTGGACCAGCAGGAGCTGCAGAGGGCCCAGATCCGCCCTCAGGAAACTCCACGGGTGTCCAGCCAACGGGAGACCAGGGACTGCTAGCTGCTAGCCACTGGGGAGCCCAAATTCAGGGTAAGAGTCACTCCAGAGACCCCAGCGGAGGCAGCCCTGCCCAAGGGCGGCCTGGGCCTGCCTCGGTTCGCTCCAGAGTTCCTGTGGACTGGCAGGAGCCGTAGAGGGCCCAGATCTGCCCTCAGGAAACTCCACGGGCATCCAGCCAATGGGAGACCAGGGACTGCTAGCCGCTAGCCACAGAGGAAGGCATACCCAGGGTAAGAGTCGCCTGCAGAGATCCCAGCGTGACGAGGTCCCACCCAAGTGCGCTCTGGGCCCGCCTCAGTTCTGCTCCAGAGTTCCTGTGGTTAGGCAAGATAGAAGACCAAAAACTGCCCTTAGGGAATGCCAGGGGTGCCCAGTTGAAGGCAGACGAGAGCCTGCTAACCTCCAGCCCCAGGGGAGCTCACACTCACTGTAAGGGTCGCACACAGACTCTCCTGCTTGTGACCCTGCCTAAGTGAGACCTGAGCCCGCCTCCAGTTCCACTCCAGAGTTCCTGTTCACCAGCAGGAGTGCAAGAGAGGGGCAAATCAGCCCTCAGGGGCCCCCTCAGGAGCCCAGCCAAGGCCACTCCCACTGCCCTCTAGAGGTATGTCCACTACCTCCACTACCAACTTTAGTGGCAGTAGTGCCCATCTGGGGACACTGGGGGAACAGAAGTAGCTCCAAGGTGAGACACAGGTAATCTGGAGTGTCAATACAAGATTATAGGATAGAAGCCGCAATACCTCAGATTGGTATTTCAAGAAAGGAAGATACACAATCAACATGAAAAAACAAGGGAAGAAAGTACCCTAAATAAACCTGGATACAACTGTAACAGAATCCATTGACAGCACAGTGGTTGAAATGACAGAGAAAGAATTCAGAATGTACACAATTAAAATGATCAATGAACTAAAGAACGACGTAAGTGAACAATTACAGGCAAAAATTGATCAATCCAACAAAAAAATTGGTGATCGAATAAAGGCAACCATTGATCATTCTAACAAAGAGATATGAGAGCAATTACAAGTAGCAAAAGATTAAGGAAGAGCTAGAGATTGTGAAAAAAAAACCAATCAGAAATACTTGAAATGAAGGAAACAATAAACCAAATAAACAACTCAATAGAAAGCATTACCAGCAGACTAGATCACCTGGAAGACAGAACCTCGGATAATGAAGACAAGATATACAATCTTGAAAATAAACTTGACCATACAGTGAAGATGGTAAAAAATCATGAACAGAACATACAAGAAATATGGGACAGCATCAAAAGACCAAATCTAAGATTTACTGGGATAGAAGAAAGTGCAGAATTTCAAACCAAAGGAATGCACAATCTCTTCAATGAAATAATATCAGAAAATTTTCCAAATATGAAAAATGAAACAGAAAATCAAATACAAGAGGCTTACAAGACACCAAATGTACAAAATTTCAACAGATCTACACCAAGGCACATTATAAGGAAAATG
>CM053401.1:79404136-79443584 GCA_028644305.1 Xerus rutilus | reverse complement strand
GGAGAGATTCCTTAGAAAACTTGCAATGGAACCACCATTTGAGCCTGCTATCCCACTCCTCGGTCTATACCTAGAAGACTTAAAAACAGCAAACTACAGTGCTGCAGCCACTTCAGTGTTTATAGCAGCTCAATTCACAATAGCTAAACTGTGGAACCAACCTAGATGCCCTTCGATAGATGACTGGATAAAGAAACTGTGGTATATCTATACAATGGAATATTACTCAGCATTAAAATTGAATAAAATTATGGCATTTGCAGGTAAATGGATGGAGTTGGAGAATATCATGCCAAGTGAAGTAAGCCAATCTCAGAAAACCAAATGCCAAATGTACTCGTTGATAAGTGGATGCTGATCCATAATGTGGGGAAGGTCATGGGAACAATGGTGGAACTTTGTTCAGGGGGGGAGGGGGCATGGGGACAGTAAAGGTGGTGGAATATGATGGTCATCATAGCCCTAACTTTATGTATGACTGCATATATGTTGTGATTCTATACAACTTACAACTAGAGAATTGATATGTTATCCTCTATCTATGTACAATGAATCAAATTGCACTCTGTTATCATGTAAGCCTAAATAGATCAAATAAATAAATTAAATATGAAAAAAAAAGTTACATGCCAGCCGAGTGCAGTGGGGCACACCTGTAATCTCAGCATTTTGAGAGGCTGAAACAGGAGAATCGCTAGTTCAAAGCGAGCCTCAGCAATGGGGAGGAGCTAAGCAACTCAGTGAGACCCTGTCTCTACATAAAACACAAAATAGGGCTGCAGATGTGGCTCAGTGGTCAAGTACCCCTAAGTTCAATCCCTGGTACAAAAAAAAAGCTATATGCCATTATACATTTGTCAAAACCCAAAGAATGTACCAAGTGTGAATCCACAGGTAAATTATGGACTTTGGATAATAGTGATGTGCTAATGTATGTTCACAGTTGGTAATAAATGTACTACTGTGGTGCAGGATGCTATTAGTGGGGCAGCTCTACATAAGGGGGCAGAAGGTATAAGAGAACTCTATGTACTTTCTGCTTAATTTTTCTATGAACCTAAAATTACTTAAAAAATAGTCCATTAAAAAATAAGTTCAATAAGATAAATCTTAAGGAATGGAATTCCTTGTTTGTTGGAAAGATATTAGCAACATTATCAGGCAAACCCTTCTTAAATCCAACCAGAATACACCTCATCTCTGGGGATTTCATGACTGTTTAAGGTTCATATTTTCCTAAAGGAATTTTTCACTGATAGGTTTGTTTTGGGTAGATTTATAGCTCTTTACATTATGTATTATGTTTTCTATCTCAAGTAGACTCATAACAAAAATAAAAATACAAAGTCACACAGTTCCAACTTAGAATGAATATATGTTCAAAATAATTAAATACTGAGCATTGACACATACCTGTAATTCTAGCTACTTGAGAAGCTGAGGCAAGAGGATTACAATTCAAAGCCAGCCTCAGCAACTCAGCAAGACCCTGTCTTAAAATTAAAAGAGCAAGACTCAGTCTTAGCCAGGTGTGGTGGCACACACCTGTAATCCCAGCACTTAGGGAGGCTGAGACAGGAGAATCGCAAGTTCAAAGCCAGCCTCAGCAATGGCGAGGCACTAAGCAACTCAGTGAGACCCTGTCTCTACATAAAACACAAAATAGGGCTGAGGATGTGGTTCAGTGGTTGAGTGCCCCTGAGTTCAATCCCCAGTACCAAAAAAAAGATCCGGTCTTAAAATTAAAAATTAAATTATAGCTCAGCTTAGTAGTAGAATGCCTCTGGGTTCAGTACTAGAAAAAAAAAAAAACCTTAAGGAACCCAGAGGTGCACATACCTACACTTCTCATCACATGGAGATGATGAGATAAAGTTGATACTATCTGTGCATCTACTGACCCATCACCTCTTTTGATAGTTCAGAGAAGGAGACTTCGGCACCATTTATTTGAAGACAGAGTTATCTGCATATGATAAAAAATAGATCTAAAAAAGAAAAAACAACTTAATTGGGTATTAATTGATGAAAGGGCTCAGAATGGTTCATCTCTTCCTTTAATAGCTACATGAAACTAGCTAGGGATCAACAGATATAATTTGGGACATGGCCCAAGTACAGACCAGATACTGGTCTCCAGTCTTTTGTAGCAGCTTTCGCCAGAGGAAACAGGAAACAGCCTGTATCTGACTTTGACAGATGAATCTAGATTTCCTATATTCCTTCTCCATTTTATACTATGAACTACAGAGAACTTCATCTCCTGTGTTTTAGTATATTTATCCATGCAGTGCATACTATGGAAATTGGTAATTAAACAGTTTCCAAGGAACCAAAGGAGGGAAAAACTACAACAGAAACTTTGAAATGCAGGTGAACATGAACAAAACCAACTGAAATCTGTGCCATACCCAATGGAAAGAAAGAACAGTGGTTATTCTGAAAGAAACCAGTCTTGAGACATGCAGGTGCCAGAACTGTATTACTCTTAGCCTAAGGCAGGAGACACTTGTGTACAGAGTTCTCAATAGGGCCTATGCGAAATAGAAAGTCCAGCTGTCTATTTTCAGAACACAGTTTTGGCCTTAAATGTAAAAAAGGCAGCCAGAGAGGAAATAGACCAGAATGGAATGTTACAAGCAGTTAACTCACTATAGCACCATAGCTTATGGATGTGGCAGATTCAAAATCCATGCACCTGAATAGGAGCTGACAAACAGGAGCTGAGGGCGGAGTCAGTCTTACCAACAGAAATCTCTCTGTTAAGAAATAGTAACCTAGGGGCTGCGGTTTGTAGCTCAGTGGTCCTTGTCCCCCTGCCAATGCAATAACAAAGACATGGTTTTGAGAAAAAGGAAAAAGAAGTTTCTTCCTTTGCTAGCAAAGGAGCAGCACAAGAGACTCCTGTCCCAAAGGCCTTGATTCTGCCCATCAGGGAGAACAGAGGGTTTTTAAAGAAGAAATTCATTCCAGGCATTCCCTGTGGGGGGTTGTGATTCACTTGTTAATCTGGGAGACAGCCAATTCTTAGATCTTCTGCCACCATCCCTGAAGTCTGAATTACTTGGTTCCTGTGGTGGATGTGTGCTCAAAGACAGATAGCTCTGGTCTAGGACAGAAAGAAGGTGATCTTGTTCCCTGCCTCCAGGATAGGGACTAAGAGAGGGAGAACATGAAAAGAAAGCATGTCTATTTTAGGGGCTGGGGTTGTGACTCAGTGGCAGAGCACGTGCCTCGCAAATGTGTGGCACCAGGTTTGATCCTCAGCACCACATAAAAATAAATAGACAAAATAAAGATATTGTGTCCATCTACAACTTAAAAAAAGAAAAAATACATATCTATTTTAAAATACACCTCAGTGGCAGAATAGCAAGGGTTATTATATTCAAAGCATGAGGCAACCACTGTTATAGTGCCAAAGGTACTTAATCCCAAAAAGACCTTCCCGCCACAGGAGAATAAAGGGAGGTGGGGACAACTAAAGAGATGTTTCTTTATTTTTTTTTAAATGTTTATTTTTTAGTTGTAGGTGACAGAATATCTTTATTTTATTTTTATGTGGTGCTGAGGATCGAACCCAGTGACTTATGCGTGCTAGGCGAGCATGCTACCACTGTGCCATAATCCCAGCCCCAAGATATGTTTCTTTAAATAACCCATAGGAGCTGGGCACGGTGGCACATGCCTGTAATCTTAAGCAACTGCCAGGCGCTAAGCAGCTCAGTCTCTAAACAAAACACAAAATAGGGCTGGGATGTGGCTCAGTGGTTGAGTGCCCCTGAGTTCGATATCCAGTACCAAAAAAATTTAAAAATTAAAAAATAACCCATAGGAGACAGTAAAACCCAGGCAACATTTGGGAAGACCATACACCTCACAGTACTCAGCCAATGAGGAATCAGGGGAGGACCTTGTACACTAGGGAATAAAATGCTGATTGTAACTCCTTTGAGTTTGCCTGTTCATCCAGACACCTGATCTCTTTCAAGACGGTCATGTAAACATCTCACTTTTTGCTATACCTCATGTCTTTTAGTTCCTTTGGGTTTGGACCCGTGAGTGTGCTTCTCACAGGGAAAAACACACCTTTTCAAACGTTTCAAACATTTTCAAACCTGTCTCCATCTACAATGAATTCACCATATAGTTAGGGAGACAGACCATACTCAGTAAATAGTTCAATATTGATACATAGTAGAATATGAGTAAAGGGTACATATAAATACAATGTACTGAGAAAGGAAATGATTGTAGCCTAGGGTAGTTAAAGAAAATCTTTGTGGTAGAGCTGGTACTTGACATGTATCTAAAGCTATACTTACATATCCCAAAGCATACTATGAGAGAGGTCCCTACCTTGAAGCTCCTCACAATGTCTCCAAATAAAGGCTTTCTTTCTTCCTTGAGTGATACTGACCCCAGGAATGTATCACCACAAAATTTATAAGATATCCTTGTCATTTCAATCCTTCAGGAAATCAAGAGTTCTGGGTGGAAGAGTAGAATACCCAGGTCATTTAACTCCCTCTGAAAAATCCTTGTATTTTGTGCTCGTGGGCGCACGCGTGCGCTCTCTCTCTCTCTCTCTCTCTCTCTCTTTGGTACCCAGGACTGAATTCAGGGGCACAGGACCACTGAGCCACATCCCCAGCCCTTGCTTACTTAGTACCTTACTTTTTCTGAGGCTGCCTTTGAACTTGCAATCCTCCTGCCTCAGCCTCCCGAGCCACTGGAGGCATGTGCCACTGTGCCTGGCTTGTATCTTGCCATCTCTTAATACTTGGCTGTAAACCTTGAAAAGTTTACTCTTAGAATTAAAGATCTTCCATCTTAGGAATAGCAAATACCCAAGCAAGTAACCCCAGAAACAGTCCAACAAACCTCTCCATCCCCACCGCTTCATTCAAGTTACTTTTATTTGAATAGGAAGTATGAGTACAAAAGGGTGGATGTCAGAAGCTTATCCTGAACAGAGGAAACCCTCTGGTTGTGGCAGTGGCCTATCCTTATCATGCAACCCTATAGTGGTGTGAGAATATAGTTCCTAAAACAAAAAGTACTCTGTGACCGGACAAAACAGGATCTTTCTGGATCTTCTGCTTTGGTTTTATGGACTAGCTCTCTCCTTACCCCACCCCTACCCCACCACAACATAATTGATCCACAAGCTCCCTCCTAAAGAAGGAAGAGGAGGACACAGAAGGGACAAAATTTTCTTAACTATGATATAAGTCTAAAGAATATTCCAAAGTGTCCCTGCTTAAAATTTCTCTCACTTTAAGGTTGCTTAAAATTTCTCTGACCCTACAGACCTAGGAAGAATTTAGAAAAGACTAAAACAACTAGTTATGGTGGCATACTCCTATAATCCTAGCTACTCTGGTGGTTGAAGCAGGAGGATCACAGTTGAGGTCAGCCTAGGTAACATAATGAGACACCCTCTCAAAATAAATAAATAAAAATGACCAAAGCATTCTGTCTTTATCCAAGTGGATTCATTAGACTGTTTTAGTTAGCAGAAAAAAGAAAGGAAGAAGAAAAAAGGCTAAAAATTGCAAGCCCTTGTATCTCATTTTCTTTTGTCTCCCTCCAAATTATATAATCTATTATGTAGACTTATTATAATTTAATATCTTCAATATATATGATCAGTACTTCTAAATTAGTATCAAAATGGCATCCCAAAAGGAAAAAAAAAATTAAAGCACTGCCTAAGTGCCATTGCTGAACACATTATTTGTGGTATTCTCCTGTCTTATTACAATTAAAAATTTCATATGGTTACTACCCATACTCAGAATATATGTTCTTATATATTGTTTTTCATTTCTCTATTTTGAGCATTTCTGTTTTTGGTTTTCACAATAATTTTAGAGGTTCAAAAGTCAAACAACAATCCTAAATTTCTGGCAATTGGCAAATTTTCTCATTCTCATAATAACATGAGAGAAACACCAAATTGCATTAAAAGACATCAATAGCAACTAGTCTTATATTACAATTCAAGGTCAATGATTGCCAGAGGTATGGGGCACAATAAAACAAACAGAAGAGCCACCCTTTACTATTCCTAAGCCCCCAATGTCCAAAATTTTGTGAATTTAACTGTCCTTGGTCAAAAACCCCTGTCCTAAAATAAATTTGCTAAATTGGTTGGGTTATTTTTAATTTTGCTCCACACAGCAAATTCTCTCCTCACACTCTTTTACCTCCTCTTCTACCTTTGCACTGATGTGTATTAATAGTTAATCATGATTCAATTACATTACTTTAACTTCCAGAGATTAAATAGCATCTTGGTATTTCTGGCATTAGTCAGCAAACACTGCATTTCACTATTGTCCAATAACTCTGTCTGTTCATGACAGACATACTTATGTCCCTGGGACATGTTAAATCACACAAGGTAATCAGGAATCCATGCCTCCAAATGGCTTTTATTGCCTTCTCACAGAAGAGTTAGCATAACTCAGGGAAGAAGGAGTACATGGCTACTGACAGATACAAATAAATATTTTGAAAATCTGATAGGGATAGGTTATTTGGCATAGTCTCAAAGTACTTTCCAACAATTTTTTTTTTTTTTTTTGTGGGGGAAGGTGCAAGGATTGAACCCAGGGGCAATTAACCACTGAGCAACATCTCCAGCCCTTTTTGTATTTTATTAGAGAGGGTCTTGCTGAGTTGCTTAGGGCCTTGCTAATTTGCCAATGCTGGCTTTGAACTCACATTCCTCCCTCCTTAGCCTCCCAAGATGCTGGGAGTATAGGCATGTACCACCTCACCCAGCCCCAATAAATTTTTATTATTTATTTTTTCAGTACTGGGGATTGAACCCAGTGGCACTCTACCACTGAGTTAAATAAATCCCCTCCTTTCATCTTGAGACCGTCTAAGTAGCCCAGGCTAGCCTCAAACTTGCAATTCTCCTGACTAAACCTCCCAAGTTTTACAGTCATGCACCACCATGCCTGGCCCCAACAAAAAATATTTATTAGTTACAAAGCAGAGAGAAGAGTAACTGTACAAGCTGGGCTCAGTGGCACATGGCTGTAATCCCAGTAACTCAGGAGGCTGAGGCAGGAGGATCATGATTTCAAAGCCAGCTTCAGCAACTTGGAGAGGACCTAAGCAGCTCAGCAAGACCATGTCTCTAAATAAAATATAAAAAAAGGGCTGGGGGTGTAGTTAAGTAGTTAAGTACCCCTGGATTCAATCCCTGGTTAAAAAAAAAAAAAAGAGTAACTTTACAATGGAAAAGCCTCGCAGACACTGTGTTAACCAAGCAAGCAAAATGAATTCTATGATCTTTCTACCAAAGATGTATAACCTGAATGTGATCATGAGGAGACACGAGAAAATCCAAATCAAGGGGCAATCCAAATCAAGTCTGCAAAATAACTGGCCTGTAGTCTGCCAAAGTGTCAAAATTATGAATATCAAAGAAAAACTTGGGACCTATTCCAGGATGAATTAAACTAGAGATAATACAACAAATGATTCTGAACTAAATTTTTTGCTATAAGAACAAGACTAGGACAATCAGTGAAATCTGAATGGGGTCAAAGATTAGATAGTAGCAATGTAATAATTTAATTCCCCATTTTGGACAATTGAATTATGATTATATTAGAGAATGTTCTCTTTCTAGGAAATACACATTTAAGTAATAGGGGCAATTGAGTATCAGGCTGGCAACACTGAACTGGTTTAAGAAAAATAGACTTCTATCTTCTTTGTAAATTTGTCATTGTCTCAAAATTATTTAATATTAATTAACAAAAATATACAAAGAAAAATAAACAAACAAAAAAGAAAGCACACTGGGATTTGAGTCAGGCCTGAGATCATATGGATATTAGTACTGCCACTTACAAGTTGTGGTGACCTAGGGAGTCAGATGCAGTACTTTCTTTTCAGTAAAATGTCAATGATGATGAAACCTCCAAGTTTATTTTAAGAATTAAAGGAAATGAACACTTAATAAAAACAATACAAGAAAATGCTAATCAAGTATAAGATATTTGTTTTGCAATTCTTTCAAAACAAACTAACAATTATAAAAAAAAAAAAAACATACTATGAGTTAAAAGAAACATGCTATGGCACTACATCAATCAAGGTTTGAGCTAGACCAGATGGTATCCTCAACTTAGAATAATTCAAGATCAGTTAAATAAAAAGACTATTTATAAAGGTAGGAAGCAGAAAAACACAAGGGGTAGGGAGGTAACCTAGAAACAGGAACAGTGGAAATTCACCACCCCTTGGCCCACAGGGACAAGGGAAGGAATAGACACCCAAACTTGGAAGGATCAAAAGTCATGCAGAGGGGCTGGGGTTGTAGCTCAGTGGTAGAGCTCTTGCCTAGCATGTGTGAGGCACTGGGTTTGATCCTCAGCACCACATAAAAATAATATTGTGTTTATCTACAACTAAAAAAAAATATTTAAAAATAAAAAATTTAAAAAGTCATGCAGAGAGGGGCTGGGGCTGTAGCTCAGTGGTACAGTGCTTGCCTAGCATGTGTGAGGCACTGGATTTGATTCTTAGCACCACGTAAAAATAAATAAAACAAAGGTATTATGTCCATCTACAAAAAGAAAAAAAAAAGTCATGCAGAGAGAGCCAGTTTAAGAGAAGTTTGACTTTAAGTTAAAGAATGCCAGACAGGGGACTGGGGTTATGGCACAGTGGTAGCGTGCTTGCCTAGCACGCGTGAGGCACTGAGTTTGATCCTCAGCACCATGTAAAAATAAAATAAAGATACTCTGTCCATCTACAACTAAAAATAAAAATAAATATATATAAAAAAAAGAATGCCAGACAGGGGCTGAGGTGTGGCTCAGTGGTAAAGTGCTTGCCTCGCATGTGTAGAGGCCCTAGCTAGGTTCAATCCTCAGCACCGCATATAAACAAACAAACAAACAAACAAATAAATAAATAAATAAGGGTCCATTGACAACTAAAAAAATATTAAAAAAAAAAAAAAAAAAAAAGAATGCCAGACAAGGCAATCCTACTGGAGGAAACCCTTCCCTCTGATCTTCTGCAAGTTATCTCCTTTGTTCAACCCCAACCTCAAACCTGAGTGCAAGCAGCCCCACTGATTAGTCTAATAGGTCATCCTCTGTGACAGACAGTAAGATAGAAAAAGGTGAAGAGTTGATCTGGTTATCAAAAGGAAGGTATTCAACAGAACATAAGAGAAGAGAATGCTGACTGAAGAACCTAGGAAGACTTTATGAAATTGGGGCCTGAGACACAAGTAGGATTTGAATTATGGAAATGATGTTCTAGACAGTACAAACAGTGTGTATAAAGCTTTGAGTAATGAAAACACATGGCCATCCAAGTGGAGTTTAGAAAATCAAATATGCTAGGAGATAAGCTTGCAGTCATGCTAAAAACCTAGGCTTTATTTGTTTTCCTCTTAATTTATTGCATTATTTATTGTGGTACCTCAAGGAACATGACAGGAAAGCCACTGTTCTACCACGAGAAATTAACAGCATGAGGACAACCAGACAGGACAGAAATTAAGGAACTACTTGAATCAAAGAAGAAATCAAAACTGAAATGATAAACCACTCAAAAAGCAATAAAAAGAAATAACTATCACACTGATAGTTGTGGCAAAAAAATGATTAGAGAGTAATTTGTGCCTTTGCATATTAAAATTATTTAAAAGCCTAAATACATTTTAACTTAGTAGTCATCCTAAGGAATTAAAGAAAAATAGCAAAATAAATCAAAATAAGCAGAGCTTAAACCATAGTACATGGATAGTATGTCTATACAATGGAATATTATTTAAAAATGTTTTTAAAAAGAGCATCCAATAACAGAACTCAAATGTATTAAGCTAAGTGAAAAAACCTACTCTTAAAAGGTTATTATATAAATTTTATATCTGGAAAAAGCAAAACTATAAAAACAGGAAACAGTTCAAGGTGCCAAGGGTTAGGTAGGAGAAAAGGGTGAATATAGAGGTGTAGCACTAGGAAGCTTCTTGAGGTGTTGAAATAATTTTTAATCTGTCTGTAGTGATGATGATTATAAGACTCTATGCATGTTAAAAAAAAATTAAAAATGTAGGTACACCCAAAAAGTGAATTTTACTACATGTAAATTTCAATCTTTAAAAATTCAATGATATCAGAGTGAATTAATATAAAAACTGAAATTAACTAGAAAGCAAAATATGTTAGGGTAAATATATGCTAGACAGAGTACATAAGCTGTATGTTTGATGAAAAACCCCAATGAAATAGATAATGCTTAAGTAAAAAGGTCAAAAACATGTGGTGGTGCACACCTGAAATCCCAGTGGCTCAGGAGGCGGGGCAGGAGGATCGCAACTTCAAAGTCAGCCTCGGCAAAAGTGAGGCACTAAGCAATTCAGTGAGACCCTGTCTCTACATAAAATACAAAAAAGGACTGAGGATGTGGCTCAGTGGTCGAGTACCCCTGAGTTCAATCCTCAGTACCAAAAAAAAAGGGCTGGGGATGTGGCTCAGTGGTCAAGTGTCCCTGAATTGAATCTCAGTATCTGCACCCTCCCCCCAAAAAACCCAAAAATATAAAACTAGGGTAAGAATAATAAACTTTAAAAACTATTTTTTTTAAATAAGAAGAGGACATTCATGAACAGTGAATATACTCTAGGGTCATAAATTTGGACAACTGGAGGAAAGTGATGATTATTTAAGCTAATATAAATTAACTCAAAAATGTAACCTAAACTAGTAAGTGGAAACCAAGAAAATAGAATTTAATAATCAAATGGGAATATAATAATCAAAATTGCTTAGCAAATTCTTTCTCTATATAGTTGTTGAACCTCATAAATGACTTTGGGGGGGGGTTACTGGGGATTAAACCCAGGGGCACTTAATCAGTGAGCTGCATCTCAACCCTTTTTTGGTTTTTATTTTGAGATGGGATCTCACTAAGTTGTTTAGGACCTCACTAAATTGCTGAGGCTGGCTGTGAACTTGAAATTGTCCTGCCTCAGCCTCCTGAGTTGCTGGGATTACAGGCATGCGCCACCATAGCCTGCTAACAGTGACTATTTAAAGTACAAATTAGGGGCTGGGATTGTGGCTCAGCGGTAGAGCGCTTGCCTCGCATGCGTGAGGCCCTGGGTTCGATCCTCAGCACCACATACAAAGCAATAAAATAAAGACATTGTGTCCATCTACAACTAAAAAAAAAAAAAAAAAAAAAAAGTACAAATTAGTACCCTCACATTTCTCTACTAAAAGCTGTGTGTATTTAAGTACACAAAAGTCTCTATTATTTTTCAATCTGTTAGTTAAGATTAACCCAAATTATCACCTAAAGATGTATGTTTCCAAGCTGGAGCTGGAGCTCAATGGCACAGCACTTGCCTAGCATGTGTGAGGCATTGGGTTTGATCCTTAGCACCGCATTAAAAAAATAAACAAAATAAAGGCATGCTGTGCATCTACAATTACAATTTTAAATTTAAAAAATTTTTTAAAGATAAAATTTTCTGATACCAAATAGAAATGTGAAATAATGTTAATATACTCAGAAACTAGTAAAATTATGTAAAAGAAGTTAAAATTATTTATTCAACCAGTATTTGTAGTGTTTCTAAAAGCAAAATATGATGCCAGGCAGTTGGGCCTGGTGGCACATGCCAGTAATCACAGTCTCAGAAGGCTAAGGCAGGGGAATTGCAACTCTGAGACGAGCTTCAGCTAACAGAACCCTATCTTGAAGAAATAAAATAAAAAGGGGTGGGAATGTAACATGTAACTCAGTGGTAGAGCACCCTTGGGTTCAATTACCAGTACCAACAAAACAAACAAAAAAACCCAATGCCAGGAACCGATCTTACCGTTTAAGGTGAATTGTTAGGATTAGTTTGCACAATAAATACTGCATTAGAAGTGTTTTATTCAAAACCAGGGTTTTAGAACCAAATAGCTAGTTACATTTACTAAGGAATTATTTTGTATTAAGCTTTTTTTAGTGTCTTAAATATTAACTCATTTAATCCTCGCAAAACATCTCTGAGGGAGTTACTATTGTTCTCTAATTTTCATATGAGAATACTGACATGACACAAAGCCCTTGCTCTCAACCACAGTAATATTCTGTAGCTTACAAAATAACTTCTGGCAGAGTTATTAGGAAAAGCAAATCTTATCTGTTGAACTCTTAAGTTATTACCCAACAGTTTAAAATTGTTCAAAGTTTTCTTATTTCCTGTTATTTTAATTTGCACTGGAACAAACTTTACTGTGTCTTACTCTCAGTATTTCTGAATAGAAGTTTCACTAGTGTTTTGTAATGGCCTTTGGCCAACAGCAATAAAATTCAACCCTACTGCCATTTCTTGATCCTTTTTGGAGTCTTTTTGCTCCATTAACCTTTTTATTTGCACAAGAAGAGAATTATAATCCATCCTCAAGTTTCACTCACATGGGCATTATTATTTCATCAGAATTTGAAATGTTATTAGATACTGACACAATTATATATTTTCTTTTTTTGTTATTTTTCAAATAATAAAGAATACTTACTTTTTACTCCTAGTGAAAAAAACATAATGAGGAAAAAACTCACCCTAATCGCACTCACTGAAGTATTCAACAAGATCCCTGATGTGTATCCTTGTATATCTTTCTCCACATATACAAGGATATATAATTCTGTTTTCACTGAAGTAGATACATGAAATACACATCAACCTGTAAGTTGTTTTTACCATATATCATGACTTACAGGTTACATCATTAGCTATAGCTATAATTCTCACTTTTTTCATGTTGTACACACACAACTACAGATGCACAAATATAATTTAAAGTAATTGAGAAGCATTCATATATGGGGAAATGTTTTGTTTTACTTCCTTTCTGCCTTCATTGTTTCCTCCTCCTACATTAATCCCCACTCCCAGGTAATGTGTTAACAATTGGCACCCCTTTTTGTTCTTCCCATAGTCATTATCATAAACACACAATCTTGCATATTTATGGGTTTTAAAAAATGGGACTTTATTATACACCTTGTTTTTTTCAGTCATACCATTGCACAGAAATTCTTCCAAGTCAGCTGCAATCTATTCAGTGGCATGAATGAATCAAAATTGATTTCAATCATTCCCCTAGGAATGAGCAATCACTTTGTTTGTACTATTTTATCCCTACTAACACTATTTCAATAAACATTCTTGACCATATATGCTATGGACTGATATTTTAATGGCATTCATAGGGAAAAGTTAAATTTTTATTTTAATAAATATTGCCAGATTGCTTTCCTAAAAGGTTGTAAGAGTTTACACTGCACTAACAATGTATGGGAGAACGCTTTTCTGCATATTCCAACCAACAATCAGTAATATAGTTCCTTTTTTTTTGGTACTGGAGATTGAACTCAGGGGCACTCGATCACTGAGCCACATCCTCAGCCCTATTTTGTGTTTTATGTAGAGACAGGGTCTCACTGAGTTGCTTAGCGCCTCGCCATTGCTGAGGCTGGCTTTGAACTCGCGATTCTCCTGTCTCAGCCTCCCTAAGTGCTGGGATTACAGGCTTGTGCCACTGCGCCCAGCTACATAGTTCCTTTTTAAAAAAATATAGTTCTTTTCAATTCTTTTTAGTTTGAACGATAATAAATTCATATCTTGTTACTATAATAACAGTGAATTTGAACTTAATACTTTTTAAAAATATTTTTTAGTTGTAGATGGACACAATGTCTTTATTTTATTTATTTATTTTCATGTGGTGCTGAGAATCAAACCCAATGCCTCACATGTGCAAGGCAAGCACTCTAGCACTGAGCCATAACCCCAGCCCAATACTTTTTTTTTAACTGAATACTTTTTGGCCTTTTGGATTTGCTCTCTTTTGAGGTGACTATCCATGCATTTTTTCTATTTTCCTATTAGTTCTATTTTTCTTTACTTTGTCCTTATAAATAGGGCTGGGATTGTGGCTCAGTGGTAAAGTGCTTGCCTGGCATGTGCGAGGCACTGGGTTCGATCCTCAGCACCACATAAAAACAAATAAATAAAATAAAGGTGTTGTGTCAATCTATAACTAAAAACTATTTTAAAAAAAGAAAGTCTCATAAATAGCAGCCTGTTATCTATCATATACATTGCCGATGTGTTTTCAAGTGTAATGATACCTTTTTTTTGTACCAAGGATTGAACTCAGGGGTACTGGGCCACACTGAGCCACATCCCCAGCCCTATTTTGTGTTTTATGTAGAGACAGGGTCTCATTGAGTTGCTTAGCACCTCGCTGTTGCTGAGGCTGGCTTTGAACTCATGATCCTCCTGTCTCAGCCTCCCAAAGTGCAGGGATTACAGGCGTGCACCACAGTGCCCAGCTTAATGATACTTTTTAAGTTAACAGATCTCCTCCTCCTCTTTTAAGCAGATTTAGGCTTACAGAAAAATTGAACAGAAAGGAGAGAGCTCCTGTATACTCTTCTTGGCACTCCCACCTCCCAGGTACCTCTGTTATTAACATCTTGAAGTTAGTGTGGTACATCTGTTATACTGATGAGCCAATAGTGATACACTGTTATTAATTAAAGTACATAGTTTACTCTTTGTGTTGTACATTCTACAAGTTTTGACCTGTAACTGTACAATGTACAATGACGTGTATCCATCATTACAGTATATAGAATAGTTTCACTGCCCTAAAAACTCCCTGTATTCCATCTATTTATCACTCTGTCCCTTCCCCAGAGCCACATTAATCTTTTTACTGTCTCTATAGTTTTGTCTTTTCCACAGTGTCAGATAGTTGAAATCACACAATACATAGCCTTTTCAGATTGGCTTCTTTCATTTAGCAATATGCATTTAAGATTTCTGTCTTTTCATAGTTTGATAACTTATTTATCACTGAATATTAATCTATGTGTGAATGTAGCATACTTTATTCACTAATGAAGGACATCTTAGTCACTTCCAAATTTTGACAAATATGAATAAAGATGCTAAAAATATGTTTGCACACATTTTCATGTGGACATAAGTTTTTTAAAAATATTTTTAGCTATAGATGGACAATATCTTTATTCCCTTTGTTAATGTGGTGCTGAGAATCAAACCCAGTGCCTTGTGCATGTTAGGCAAGCACTCTACCACTGAGCCACAACCCCAGCCCTGGACATAAAAAACACCTCAATCTCAAAAGAGAAGCACATGGACCAGTGGAATGCAGGAAACACCATGAACTCTTGGAATGCAAAACAAATAACTTAGCCCATATCACTGTCTGCACAAAGTAGTAGCATGATGTAAGGACAGGGAGCAAGTGCAAGAAAAGCAAAATTGTATAGCTCTGCCCTGATTCCACCTCTAGTTCAGCCCTTTGCTACTGTCCCTCTTTAAATATTAAAACCCCAAACCAAGACATTGCTTCTTGCTCTTAAAATAGCCTATGCTGTTTTCCTTCAAGTGCTTAATCCTTGCTTTTCTAAATAAATCTCTGCATGTGCTTGTGACCTGTCCTTAAGTTATTTTCTATGATGTCTGTCAAGAACCCCACTTGGGGCCTCTCCAGTGACAGTACCAAGATCTCTTGAGATCCAAGCATTCCAATCCTTGTCTCTGGGAACTCCAAAATAGTCCCTAGGTCTGTACAAAGCCCTATGCCAGCTTCCTCAATTAGAACTGCAACAAAGTTTAAGGCTTTCCATGCTCTCCCTAGGTTCAGATTGCCAATTGATCTCAGTAGCTTCTCAGCTTAAGAAAAGTTTGTGCTAGGTATGGAAGGAATCTTCCAACCGGGATGCACTTCACACCTTGAACATAATCCTTGCTGTTCTGCCACTGTGGCTTTTATTAAAACTGACACAGGGCTGGGTGCAGTGGCTTACACCTATAATCCCAGTAGGTCAGAAGGTTGGAGTTTAAAGCCAGCCTCAGCAAGACCCTCTCTCTAAATAAAATACAAAAAAGGGCTGAGGAGGTAGCTCAGTGGTTGAGCAACCCTGGGTTCAATCCCCAGTACCAAACACACACACAAAAACTGATTTTTTTTTTTTTTTTTGTAGCACTGGGGACTGAACCTGTGGCCTTGTGCGTGCAAGGCAAGCAATCTACCAATTGAGATGTATCCCCAGCCTCCTGAAGTGGGTTTTTGTTTTGTTCTGTTTTTTCCCTTCTCTTGTTCCTCTCCCCATCCCTAAATTTGGAGGAAAAAAGATTACCCTTCTTCGCATCCTAAGCTGAGTTATCTGTCCTTGAGCAAACACACCACAGGAATGAAGTAATTCAGATTTCAGGATGGGACCAGAAGACCTAAGAAACGGCTATCTTTAAAGTCTACAAGTGAATTATAGCCCCTGACAAGACACACCTGGAATGTAGCCTTAAATTTCCTCTTTAAGAGCTCTCTGTTCTCCCTGATGATCAGAATCACAGCCTCTGGGACAGGTGGCCCGGCCCCTGTGTTTCTCCTTTGCTAGCAAAGCAATAAAATGTCTTTTTCCTTTTTTCAAAACTATGTCATTATTTGATTGACATTAGGGACAAGGACTGAGCTTTTGATAACAAGCAGTGACACATTCAAGCTTAGATCTTTCTGGTTATCCCTTAAGCATGTGATCTTCCCTGATTCTTCAACCTCTTGACACAATGTACCCCACCATCTTGTAGAGTACTAGAAATTATATTAATCAGTCTGAGTTAGCTATACCTTCCAAGTGCCCTATTAAAACACACAGGCTACCAGGAGTATTATCTATTCATTGCTGAGACAAAAGAGAAGGGCCTGATGTTCCCAAAGAGGTACTTTTTTTTTTCTGTTCCCACCTTTGATAGCCATGGCTGGCAGCAACTATATCTGATGGCCTGAGGCCAGTCAAAGACTTTTGCTTTGACTACAACAAGCTTCAGTAGCAGGTCCATCGCAGATGACTCTACCCCTTTGCAGGTACTTCAACTGTTCCCAGTCTAGTTGATAAGGAGTGCCTACTTTACCCATGACAAAGCACAAAGTTGGTGGTTGGCTAGCAGGATACTTGCACATGTGTAAGTCTGTCTTTTTCTGTCTATAAAAGAAGCATTTCCCTCACCATTATCGGAACAGTTTGTGTACTGCTTCCTCCTATGCTATAGCAAAAGTCCTAATAAAACCTCTTTTGGATGATTTTATCTTGCCTATTTGTGATTCATTCATTCATTTATATCCTTTTCTTTCCTTTGTAGTACTCACAATTGAACCCAAGGGTGCTCTAACACTGAGCCCCCAGCCCTTTTTATTTTTTGAGACAAGATCTTGCTAAGTTACCCAGGTTAGGCTCAAATTTGCAATCCTCCTGCCTCAGCCCTGTGTGACACTGTGCCTAACCCTATTTGTCATTTCTATCTGGGCTAGAGCAGGCGGAGCTGGTTTACCACTAAGAAGTGGTAAAGGCTGCTGACAGTGAAAGTGGCCAGCAGTGAAAGCTGGTAGCACTTAGGGCAGCTAGCAGTGAGAGAATGACAGGGAGTGACAGAGCAACAGAGAGGTATGGGGAGCTGCCAGGAGCTGCTAGTTCTGGCTGCTGAAAGAGTTCCAGAGAGTTCCTTGCAGCTGCTGGCTCTGGCTGCCAGGAGAACAGTGAGGAGAGCTGCTAACATAACAATTGGAAGCTGCTGGCATTCAAAGCTCAGAGCTGCCAGCACTAAGGAGGCTTATTCATGTTTTCTATCTGAATTGAGCAAAAGAACCCTCAGCTGATTGGAATACTGCCTTCAGGTCAGGGATGCATTATTTTGAATGGAAAAGTGATTGGAGAAATTAAATTACATTATGCTGGGTAAAATTTTGATTCAGATAAAATCAGAAAAGTCAATATATCAGAAAAGTCAATATCAACAAGAGACAACATTTATACAATATTTATTATCTGCTAAGCACTATTCTGAGTTCTTTACATTTGTTTATTAATTTAGTCTTCACAGCAACTGTGAGAAATTATCATTATTATTTCTATTGTATAGGTAATTGAGGCACTCGGCAAGATCATAGACAGTAAACTGTGAACATGGGAAATAAACCATACTTTTAATCACCAAGCTGCTTAATCACTTTTCACCTAGAAGAGGGTTGGGGCAGCAAAGTCTAGAGTCTCCCTGGTATTAGATTATAAAATAGCTCCTCTCTGCTAAATACAACTTTTTTATCACCTTCATTGGAACATGAAAATGAGAATCCACTCTGTCCCTAGGGCAGTCCCTCAGTCCCTTTTGTATAGAACTTCTCTTTTTGAAAAGTAAAGAAAATGAAAGTAATAAACAGAAGTGAGAGATTTTATAGAGGCAATACATATTCACTTATACAGATCTATAGTCACGCACATAGACACAAATTCATATTTCCAACTAAAGTTCCTATTTCCTGAAGCAAACAGAAAAACTGAGCTTTGAGATCAATAAAGAAATATTTCTTTGTTTATACAGGATTTTCTGTTTCTAAAAGTGCTATTTTTTTTCCCTTTTCCTAAAGAATGCTCCCATGGACAACTGCCCAAGTGACATGTGAGACCTGCTAAGTCCCATATGTGGCTATCCTACTCTTCGGACATAAGCAAGGGATTCAAAGACAGATATCTAGCTTTAATGCTTTCCTCCTACTACTTCCATGTGTATCTAGAAAGCACTAATTAAAAAAAAACTCTAAATAAACAGAAGGAAGACCACTAGACTAGAGTAAGGGGAAAAAGGGGAGGGAGGATGGGAGGGAAAGAGGAAGTAGTAGGGACTGCACTAGAGCAAATTATACTCCATGCATGTATGCTCATTATGTTGTATATAATATATATAATGTACTATACATATTATGTATAGCTACATATAGCTCAATATTATGTATAGCTACAATGAACTAATAAAAACATTTTAAAAAGATAGATTCTTTAGGTAGGATCCACTAAAAAATGATAGAAGATGGCTTTACTGGAATAGAGTCCAGAAAACTAGTTTTTGGAATTCCCACATTCCCTTCTGAAAAGAAAAAACAAATGATTTTTTGGTCATAATTTGCTGTATAACTGTCATTTGACCCCTCTTTCCAGGCCTTCACTCACTGGACCTCAAGCAAAGGTAAAGATATTTAGTTTGGGCATGAGAGACTGTCAGCTGTTAGGTGACCCAAACAAGAAGGCTAATAAGGTATGCCCAACTGGATAAGGATTAACTGACATAATCATCTCTCTCGGGAAGTTCCTAATGGGAAACAGAGAGCTACTATTAGCCTTTTACAGTTACTGTTGAATGCTGAGTAGTAACAAATACTCCTATGTCATGTGGCCCAGCTATGACTGCTGAAAGTTTCTAGTTTCCTTAGTTCTCCACATAGCCTTCCATTCATGACCTTCCATGTGCAATAAACTAATCACATCTCCTTATAGCCTGAAAAGGCCCAATCATAATGGCAAGTTTAACAACAGTAGCAACAAACACAAAGCAGAAACACTGAACAGTCATTGCATAAGAAGGAGACTTATTAGCAGTATGCCCAGCAGCTGGCCAGGACAAGGATGATGGCAATGTGAAAAACAGTCTGGTTATCAGGGTCTTTGTCTCATCATAGGCAGAATCAAACAGGGTTAAATTGTGTCCCTGCCTAAAGATTGTATAAAAAATAAAGGAAGACTGGAGATACCGGAGAAGCCCTTCATTCCATCAGATAGAACTTCCAAGAACAAAGATGTCTCCAACAACTATGGCAAAGCATCTGGGAACTTTCTCTAATAATTAAGGATCTCAGGGCAGGGAGTGTGGTACAGTGGTAAAGCACTTGCCAAGCACGTGCAAGGCCTTGGGTTTGATCTGCAGCAACACACATATACACACACATACACCACAAAACAAAAACAAAAAAGGGGAAGAGGTTGCCCAACTTTCTCTATTAAGGACCAGAGAGCAAATATTTTAAGCTTCGTGGGCCATTATGATCTCTGTCACAACTCTTCAATTCTGCCTTAGTAATACACAAAATTATCATAAACATTACACAAACTGGCATGGTTGTATTAAAAAAACTTTACTGAAATGAGGCAATGTATAGCTACAATGAACTAATAAAAACATTTTAAAAAGATAGATTCTTTAGGTAGGATCCACTAAAAAAAACTTTACTGAAATGAGGCAAGCCTAGATTTGGCCTACCGGCCATAGTTTCCTAACCACTGCAATAGAGAAAGGCATCTTTAGAGTCAACTTCTTCCAAAATGTAAGTGGATTCCAAAAGAAAAATGCAATAAAGTAAGACTAAAGAGTCTTGCATATGTGAATGACTTTTCAATCCTTTAAAATGATTTATCAATGCTGGGCACAGGGGCACACACTTGTAATCCCAGTGGCTCTGGAGGTTGGGGCAGGAGAATTGCGAGTTCAAAGCTGCCTCAGCAACTTGGTGAGGCCCAAAGGAACTAAGTCAGACCCTGTCTCTAAATAAAAAATAAAAAAGGGCTGAGGATGTGGCTCAGTGGTTAAACATCCCTGGGTTCAATCCCTGGTACCAAAAAAGAATCAATCAATTAATTGAATATCATTAAATGAACATGTATAACTAGGTATAGTGGCACATACATACAATCCCAGATATCTGGGCTGTTGAAGCAGGAGGATTATAAGTTTGAACACAGCCTGGGCAACTTAGTGTGTCTCAAAGTGCAAATTTTTTTAGAAAAGGTCTGGGAAATGTAGTTGGGTGGTACAGAGCTTGCCTAACATGTGAGAGGCCCTGGGGTTCAATCTTTAATACTGCCAAAAAATAAAGTACATGTGTAAATCATTTTGACCCTTACTATGATAGTGTATTGAAGTTAAAGTCATTCAATAAGCTCAACATTATTCAACAGTTCATCAATCAGAAAATGTTGTTAGTTTACTATAAAAGCAAACCTCCAAAGCATAGTAACATACAACAGATGTTGATTTCTGGTCATTTTACGTTTGAGTCAGCAGGAGGTTCTCACTTGTAGCTTCCCTAGGACCCAACTGACAGAACCACCTTTCTCCATTGTTGCTTATCATGGTGCCAAAGGGAAAGAGGGCTTTGGAGGACCATACCTCAGCAATTAAATGCTCAGACATCATTGCTGCTTATAACACTCTGGCCAAAACTAATCACATGGGCCCACCTAACCAAGAGGGGCCAAAAAGTGAAACCCTATCACATAGCAGGAGAGGAAGAGCCATGAGTACTCAGAGAGCAGCATGAATGACCATAACGTAACAATGGTTAAGCCACTTTTGCCTAAATGATCAAAAAATGCAACTTCTATTCAAAAACATTTCTGATGCCAGAAATCACTGTCACCTTCATGTAAGTTAATATTTCAAATTATTTAGCATATTTTTCTTTCTTGTCTAAGGACTTTAACATTTTGGACTCTGAAGTCATCCCTATGAATATCAATTCTTTTTTTAAAAATTTTTTTATTTGGCAATGGATCTTTATTTATTTATATGTGGTGCTGAGAATTGAATCCAGTGCCTCACCTGTGCTAGGCAAGCGCTCTGCTACTGAGCCACAACCCCAGGCCCTGAATATCAATTCTTAATATCCACAGTAGTGTATGCAGAGAATAAAAGAATTGGGACAGAAGCAGAAGCTGCTTGGGAAGAAGGGCTCCCTAGAAAGTTTTGAGGACAAGATACAAAGAGTGGTTTTACCATACCCCACTCTGGAACCAACATGTATTTCGGAACTACTTAATTCCCACTACAGTCTTCTAGCTTAGCTTTGATGCAATATCAGATGCTGGCAGTGTTCTGCCCATATACACTCTAGTCCCTTTACTATTCTCATGAATGCCAGACTGCTACTGTGTTTTCACTCCCAAGTCAGTGCCTGTGAGTCTGTCAGAGGACCATGTTCAGGTTGCTGGAACTCCTTTTGAAAGCCAGAGTCTTATCAGGCAGCCTTAACCAATGACTGATGAGTACAGGAAAAATCTGATTAAGAAATTCTTTTTAAAAAAATATTTTTAGTTATACATGGACACAATTATCTTTATTTTGTTTATTTATTTTTATGTGGTGCTAAGGATCGAATCCAGTACCTCACATGTGCGAGGCAAGCGCTCTGCCACTGAGCCACAATCCCAGCCCAAAGAAATTCTTGATGAGGAAAATTCTACACTCTGTCTGTAAGTTACCTGGATGAAAATTGATCCAAAGTATTTCTCCAAGGAACCTTTGTTTGGCCTCCCTCCCTTGCTCATCCCACTTCTTCATTCCACCTATCAATTTTTCCCCCTGGCAATATATCCTAGCAAATTACTTTTATACAACTTCTAATCTCTGGATTTGTTACTGTAGAAACCAACCTGAAAATTGTCCATCACAGCTTTAGAATATAAAGGCTGAGGAGTGCTATAGAAAAAGCCTCAGGATTTGGACTTAGAAGACTCCAACTAACAGCTCCAGCTCTGTAACTTATTTTTTTTAAAAAAAGGCAGCCTTTAGCAGCCCTTCAGAAATGTAGAGGTATGTGAATGTAACTCAGTGGTGGAATGCCTGCCTATCATGTGAGAGGTCCTGGGCTCAAATCTCAGAAACAGGAAAAAAAAAAAAAAAAAAGAAAGAAATAATGACAACTGTCACAACAACTCTGTAATAATCAACTATATTGAATGTAATAATATATGTGAAGCACTCTGTAAACTAGACAAAGAAGTTAGCTCATTTAGGACAGCCATTTACCATCACAGGACAACCTATTTCCCAACCTGTAATTATAACTATACTGAATCCTATCAACAAATATTAGAAAAATCTAAAATAGTAGAACCAAAAGAAAACTGGCTATCAGATTTCATCATGCACCACAATCACCCGGAGGACTGTCTGGTACAGGGGTGGGACGATCCCTTCATATGACCTTAGAAAGCTTTTAATGAAAGAGGTTCAAATAGACGCTAGTCCAGTGTCACGATACATGTTAGAATATCAAGAACAACTTATTTAATATTTACAATGCACCAGGTAATGTGAAAAGCATTTTATATGTGTTAAATCATTTTTCTTCTTACAGTAACTTATGAAGTAGATACTATTATCATTATCTTCATTTTACAAATGAGGGAACTGAATCATAGAGAAATCAAGAAAGTGCTCAGAGTCACAGAGCTAATAAATGCTAGAGGTGGGATTCAAACCAAGGCAGTTTGGTTCTGTAGTCCACAGCCTTGACCAAAAGCTGTATTGCATTGCATGATGGGTGATTATTATTTTTTTTTTTTTGGTATTGGGGATTTACCCAGAGGCGCTCTACTACTGACTAAATCACCAGCCCTTTCTACTTATTTTTATTTTTTATTTTGTGTCCTCCTGCTTCAGCCTCCCAAATCAGTGGGATTACAGGTATAGATCATTACAGGTGTAGATTTTTTTAATACCCCGCCCTATTTACAAAATTTTTTAAAAAGCTTTATTGAGATATAATTTACACAACATACTACTCACCCATTTAAATTACATTCCAAGGGTTTTAGTATTTTCAGAGTTGGACAATCATTACCACAATTGATTTTAGAACATTTTCACCACCCCAAAACCACCCTGTAATCAGTAATAGTCATTCCTAATTTATCTCTCCCACCTATTCTTGCTCTACCATCCTGTTAAATTAAAAAACTTCCAACTCCACAATCTTTCTTCCAATTGACTATCCTTTATATATCTATCACCTCCCATTCCTTTAAGGGAATCAAGCTTGGAGCTACCCTAAAACACACTCCTAGCTCCCCAGGAAGCTTGACACTTGCTTTGTCTGGATGCTGGGCTGTAATACAATCCTACATGCAACTACTAAATATGGCATGTAGTCAACATGAACACACTAAAGGGGTGATAAATAGAAAACATAGTAAAGCCTCATTGATTTACACTATTTTAAAGATTTTTGAATGGCCTATAGATTAAAGAAATGTACTTCTTAGCTTCCAGAATATTTTATAAATAAAACATAAAGGAAGGACAAACAATTAAAATATATCTCCACAGCCAGAAACTAGTCCTGGGCAGGATATAAGGAGGTTAATGAGATATTAACAGCTGTCAACCTAATCCCATTAAAATCTTACATAAACTAAGTACTAGATAAACAGAAATAGAACAGAGAAAGAGGGGCATTGTCTTGGGACTCAGGTCTCAGAAAAAGGTTGGTTGAGGAGTCCACATATCATTCTTGAAGTCATAAAAAGAAGAGAAGGCTGAAGAGAAAGTCTGGCAGAACCGTGTATGGCTTGTCTGTCTTATCATACATTCAGAAATTAACAGGTTATAAAGGGACATTACTGATGTATAGAGAGAAGTAATTTGCTCAAGGTCACACAGGAAGTTAGTGGTAAAAGGATACCTAAGTCTAAACTTCCTATCCACATTACCCTTACGCACTTTTAGGACACAGCCTTAATTTCTCTTGGGTCTATGTTGCACAGTTTCCTCAGTGTTTCAGCCTCTCTTAGCACACAACAGATAGGAGCAATCCCTGCAAACATACCTTACCACCTGGACACACTGTAGCATTTAACAGGGTCTGAAAAAAGACAGACTGTCTTCAAATCATTTTTATAAGACCCTCTGCTAGGTATACTAGGAAGCAGCATAATGAGATTCACTCTTTTTTTAAAATATTTTTTTAGTTGTAGATGAACACAATACCTTTGTTTATTTTATGTGGTGCTGAGGATTGAACCAAGTGCCTCACAGAGGTGAGGCAAGTGCTCTACCGCTGAGCCCTAGCCCCAGCCCTGAGATTCACTCCTGATCTGAGATGAATAGGACCATCCATCCACAAACAGCCCAGCTCTCAACATTACAGAGCACTCACTGGAAAAAGTCCCAGAGACTTTTTCCCAAGTCTCATTTTAGCAGAATACAAGCAGGACTTCTGAGGAGCTGATGTTCTATTTCTTGTTCTGAACTTGGGATACATGGGTATGCTCAGCTTATGAAAATTCATTGTACTGTATATGTATCATATGTGTATTTTCAATATATTTTCATAAAAAGTTTTTAGGAATAGTTCAGTGTTCTCACAAACGTGTGTATACACACATACAAAGACAAAGGTCTTAATGATTGACTGGTATTGGAGATTGAACCCAGGGACACTCCACCACTGAGTTATATCCCCAGACCTTTTTATTTTGAGACAGGGTCTCACTAAGTTGCCCAGGTTGGCCTTAAACTTTTGCTAATCCTGCCTCAATCTCCCAAATTGCTGGGATTACAGGCTGTGTGCCACCCTACCCGACAAGGATCTGGGTCTTCTAAACAATCTTTGGACCACAATGTGCTTTCTACAGCAGAAGTCTATTCCTAACACATTTATTGAACCCAGGCTGCAGAGAAAACTTGGGTCATGTTCTGAAGGCTTCCAAAAACTCTGGCAACACTAAACTTATTTAGGCAAAAATGATATCACAGCAGAGGAGGAAGAATATAAGGGAATTTTCTTTCTAGCTTTGAGCCTCCTTTTTGCCCTTCTCCCTTTTTGCAAAATGTCCTCTTCCCTCTCCTTTCAGCAGCAAATCATGCTGAAGAGTAGCAGTTTCATGACTTTGATCCCTGGATCTAGGGATGACTATCACAGGCAAACTCAACAAGCCCCTGAGGTATTCCAGAGGAAAGAGAATATCACACATCTAAGACTGAGGCTGGGACATGACACAGATGCACAACACCCAGTGCATATTCAGTTACCACTGAATAAATGAATAGATAATCTATGGATTGAATCCAGAATGCTTCCATTAAATGTGCACTGAATAAAATGAAATTATGTTTGTTCCCTAAATCCTACCTGCATTAATTTCTAGATATTTGATCTTTAGCCAAGGTGAATATCATCAGGTTAGTGTCTTTTACATAGCACTGTTTTCCAAATTTTTAGTGTGCTCATGAGAACTCTTTGCCACTTTTTATAATGGGTTTTGTCAGACAGCAACCTGAGAGGTGGACAAGTAGGACAAGGCTGCTTCAAGCATTTGAGTTGCTAATATATATATATATATATAAAGAAAAAGCCTAAAGGGTGGAGTTTCTGTTTTTAACACTCATTCCTGTGTATGTGGAAAAAAGTATTCTGGTAACCATGCTGCTAGGAGCAAATTTCCTGTTTTTCACATTGTTTAGTCTGAATGGGTCTCTTGAGAGAAGAGAAGTAAGTGAGTTGGGCCACCAATATAGTTCTAATTTTTACAGTTCTAATTTTATAGTTGGGTTCAGCCAGCCCAGCTGAAGTCCATATCATTTTCAGAAATACAAAGTTTGGTTAAAGGGATTAGTTTTGTGTTGATCTGAACAGCATCTGCCTCATGCATCCCACTGGCAGGGCATACTGTGCCTCTTCCAATCCTACAGATTGCTTGCAAAAGGAAAGCTAAGCATATTAGAGTCTCAGTACCTTTAACCACATTTGTCTTGTGTCACTTCCACTTTAGTTCCTTTTGTCAAGTCTCTTTGATCAAGAAAACAAAACCTGACTCAGGTTTTAGCTAATATTCCTAGGACAAGGGTATTTTCTAAGGTTGTCTCAATCACTTACCAAAGTGCATGCAAAAGATGCATTTTGATGAAAGAGAGCCCTGAGGAGGGTGTTCACAACTCAGTTTCACAACTACTTGCTGGTGACAACTAAAAGATAATACTGACAGACAGGGACAGTCACTCAGAAACTTGAGATTGATTTTCTTTTCTTTTTGGTACTGGGGATTGAACCTAGGGCCACTTTACCTCACATACATCTCCAACCCTTTTGATTTTTTATTTTGTGACAGTCTCACTAAGTTGCTTAGGGCCTCACTAAATTGCTGAAGCTGGCCTCAAATTTACAATCTTCCTGCCTCAACCTTTGAAGTCACTGAGATTACAGGTATGCGCCACTGCCCCCAGTTTGAGACTGATTTTCAATGAAGCCCAGATAGTAAACCTCTCAATTTCTTAATAGAGCTAACAAAAAACTAACAGATTCATCTCTGTTATCTATGTGAAAGATACTCATCAGAGGAGGTTTCTCCTTGCTGAAAAATGAAAACTTAGAAGTTAAAGGAGGCAAAATTTAGGATAAACCTAAAAAACACTACAGAATTTTATTCAATTAAAAACATATTGGGCTGGGGTTGTGGCTCAATGGTAGAGTGCTTGCCTGGCATGCATGAGGCACTGGGTTCGATTCTCAGCACCACATAAAAATAAATAAAGATCCATCAACAATTTAAAAAAAAAACAACACATATTAATTCACTCCCTCAACAGGACTGAAATAAAACATGCTTCTGTTTTTGTTTTGTTTTGTTTTTGGTACCAAAGATTGAACTCAGGACCACTCTACCACTGAGCCACATCCCCAGCTCTGTTTTGTATTTTATTTAGAGACAGGGCTCACTGAGTTGCTTAGAGCCTCGCTTTTGCTGAGGCTGGCTTTGAACTTGCAATACTCCTGCCTCATCTTCCTGAGCTGCTGGGGATTATAGGCATGTGCCACTGAACCCAGCATGCTTGTTTTTGTTTAAAAAGAAATAGAAGGAGGAGGAGGAGGAGGAGGAGGAGGAGGAGGCAGCGGAGGTGGAGGAGGAGAGAGAAAAGAAAAGAAAAGAAAAAGAAATTACACACCACACAGTTTTCTGGATTCAATTTGGAGGTCCTGTACTCATTCTTTCCCTAATATGAAACTGAACTCCCAAGAATGCTTTACTGATGAGGAAGAACTTACTCAGAAAGAGGTACCAGGAAATGTTGAGGTAGGAAGGAAAAAAGCAATAGCTACGGGGTTAGTGCACAGACCTGACTCCTTCACGAGCACCTCTGGTCACATCTGAAGTACACTCCAAAACCAGGCTTGTGAGTCAGAAAGGGTGAAGTGGTACACCCATCTGCTATGGTGTAAGCTATTTTTTGTGTCTCACAGAGTAGATGGGTTAATTAGGGCTGTTTAGGAGATTTAAATCATAGCTCCCTGATAGCACTTGCTCTGGATACAATATGAAAAATAGGCAATATTCTCTGCATCTCAGAGACAGGAGTGAACAGGGAGTCTTAAAAACTCATGTTCCTTTTTCTTGGTCCTTTCCTATAGTAAGTGTGAGACTTAACAGTCCAATATTTTCTAACTATCAGGTAATTCACATTATACTTCAAACATTAGAGGCAAGCACATAGTGAAGAGAAGGCCTGAGTTCACACAGCAGGTAGCAGTGTGCAGTGGAAAGAGTAAGAGCTTTGCAGGCAGCAAATCTCACTTTGTAGGTTTAAATCCAGGCTGCATTTCTTGGTGATGTGACTGTGAACAATTTACCTAATCTTTCTGAACCTTAGTTTCCATAACTATAAAACAGATGATAATGACTCACTTTACAGCATTCCTGTGAAGAGGGAATGAGATAAGTCAAATACTCAGTTCAATACCCGGAACAGAGTAGGTCTCTAAAAGCGCTATTTTCTTTTCTCCCTGCCCATTGAAGCAAGCTGGTTATGAGAACATTTTCCAGAATTGAGTACAACTTTTCTAAACCCTGATAGTTCCATGAGAATCTTTCCAAATGCTTATAGAAGGAGGAAGTTGTTTTTATTTTCTTAAAATCTCTGATGTGGGAGAAAAGGAAAAGCACTACTAGCTAGAAACCATTATGTGTGTGCTTTACACATCACCACAACACCACCACAAATAATTTGGGGTTAGTTTAACAGGGGAAGAATAGTAAAGAATGAAAAATAATTAAGGGTTTCTACTGTCAGAGCTCTTCTCATCTCAACAGAACCACTGTCTCTACCAACTGCATGGAAAATGTATCAATGTTCCTCCTACATCATTTCAGCAAATATTCCTAGAAAGCATTTTTATCTTGTCCAATAGCCTTACAGACTTGGGCAGTGAAGTGACTGACAAAGAAATAATCTCCCACCTAGGAAGAGGTGCAAGAAAAGTGAGTTTGAGCATATTCTTCTTGCCTTTTTCACTCCTCGGGACTGCTTTAAGGGGCTACTTGAATACTGACAGTGATCTTAGGGCCTGATTCCACTGCTTCTGCCTGAGATCAACTCCCCAGGGACTCTGCATTTTACAACCTCAAAATCCAGACTGGAGACATATGGGCACATCTGGTTACCATTTGAATTCAGGCTTCTATTGTGTGCAGTCTGTTGGGGGAAGTGAGTCTATAAATAGCCCACACTGTAAAAATGCCTTTCATGAAGAAAGAAGAGGTTTTCACTTAAGTTTTAACATCTGAACCCACCTCCTTTCCTAATGATCATACATCAAATTAATATACTAAGTAGCCAGCCTCAGCCAAATGATTCATACACCTATTTCATTAATGATCAGACTAAATGTTATATACAATGAAACCCAGGAGATACCTCCAAGTTAGGATTAGCAAATGATTCATAGGCTTTGAGAAGTCTTTGATCTTTTTGTAAACTCATGGAGCTGTGAGGTCAAATCTAAGTATGTGAAACATTAACTTCTAATCTTAAGAAGAAATGTCCCTTTCACCTTTGAAAGAAAATCTGTACGTTTAAATCCTATTCAATGCTGACCAGAGTAATAATACTACAAACTACATTTCTGACAATCTCCTCTTCAATCCCTGAAAAAACAACCTACTTCCCTCTTCAAGTTTCATAAAATGCTTGATTAAAATATATTTACCATCCTAGCCCTTTGGGAGGCTGAGACAGGAGAATTGCGAGTTCAAAGCCAGCCTCAGCAACAGCGAGGTACTAAGCAACTCAGTGAGACCCTGTCTGTAAATAAAACACAAAATAGGGCTGGGGATGTGGCTTTGTGGTTGAGTACCCCTGAGTTCAATCCCCACTACCAAAAAAAATATTTACCAGACTATGGAATAAGTATCTCTTTATATATCTGTCTTCTTCAAGAACTAATAGTTTGTAAAAGGCAAGTACAAATAATTCTTATTGGTTATTTCCACAGCCTAGCACAATTTTTGTCATATATTTTAATAAATGTATGCTAAATGAACAATGTAGGATAATCACATACCATATAACCTTAATGTACTTTCACAACTAAGAGAAACATCAAATTTGATATTGATTTAAGTGAAAGGCAAGAGAAAGGGGGTCAAACAAGTAGAGACAGACAGAAAAAAGATATAAACAAATTACTTCTTCTTCATCCCCACATCCACTCACATTATTAAAATGCTATTTTTGCTGAACACAGAGCTTATTATGTAAATGTATATAAATCAAAGAACAAGTAGAGCCATTATATTATACGGACCAATCCTAACTTTAGATATTATAAAAGAAAATATAGAGTCAAACTCCTGTCACAAAAAATGCATTTCAGAATAAGCAGCAAGGGATTGGGATTGTAGCTCAGTGGTACAGTGCTTGCCTGGCACATGTAAAGCACTGGGTTCAATTCTCAGCACCACAAAAAAATAAAAAAATTAAATAAAGGTATTGTGTGCATCTACAATTAAAAAATAAAAATTAAAAGAAAAGAAAAGAAAAATCAGCAAGTAGCAGCAAGGATCCATGTTGGATATATACAAGACCTACAACTTGAAATACTCCAAAATGTTTCAGAGTAATCTATTAATTTCTTAGTTTGGCTTTGGCATATAAAGAAGTCACCCATTATGCTCTAGAAGCCACAGCATACTACCATTATACCTGACAAAGGCTCTAACTTCCTCTGGTTTAGAAAACAATTACTAAATTAAGATTTGCTCTAGAGTCCATAAAGCAAACTAGACCACTGAGGATCATATGATAAATGCTATATAGTTTGTGGGATATAAGCCAAATATACTCCCCATCTTTGCAGTTTCTAAAATATGATGGCTGATATAAAGTTAAAGAACCTACTGAGAGGGTTGAGATTGTAGCTCAGTGGTAGAGCACTTGCCTAGCATGCGTGAGGCACTGCGTTCAATCCTCAGCATCATATTAAAGTAAATAAATAAAATAAAGATATTGTGTCCATCTACAACTAAAAAAAAATTTTTAAAAAAGAACCTACTGAGAGCTGGGCACAGTGGCATGTGCCTATAATCCCAACTACTTGGGAGGCTAACGCAGGAGGATCACAAATTCAAGGGCACCTGGACAACTTAGCCAAATCCTATCTCAAAATTAAAAAAAATAAAAGGGCTGGTGAAGCTTCTTGGGAGGCTGAGGCAGGAGGTCCCTTGAACCCAGGAGTTCAAGGTCCAGACTATTCAACATAGTAAGATGTCATATTTTAAAAGAAAATAAATTTACAGAAGGCCATTGGTTTGGACTCAGCTCCTACACTAGGAACAACAGAGTCACTTAGTTGACACTCCAGGTCACCAGGCTGAAACTAAGTTGTTTATCAGACCTGAGAAATCAGGAGAAAGATAGAGCCAAATTCCTGAACAGGCCAGTTTTTCTGGCATGGAAAGGGAAGTCCTCTATGCTTTTACCTTTTCAAATAAATTAACTTCAAAATTAAAAAAAAAGTGGAGGGAGGCTGGTGACATAGCTCAGTGGTAGTGTACCCCTGGGTTCACTCCCTAGCACACCCCCACAAAAGAACATATTAATAAAGAGAAGGCAAATGTCACTAAACAGAAATATGGATCTACAAAAAGGAATAAGGAGCACCAGAACTGATCACTAAAGGGTAAATATGGTATAAGAATATTATTATTGCTATTAAATTCTGTAAAAGGGAACTTACTGTTTAAACATAAATATTAACAATATATTAGGGGGTTAATAACATATGTAGACATAAAATATATGACCTGATAACATAGTGACTGAACAGGAGAAATAGAAGTACTCTTGTGCAGCCCAGCGCGGTGGCACAAGCATGTAATCCCAGCACTTAGGGAGGTTGAGACAGGAGAATCGTGAGTTCAAAGCCAGTTGCATCAACAGCAAGGTGCTAAGCAACTCAGTGAGACCCCATCTCTACATAAAACACAAAATAGGGCTGGGGATGTGGCTCAGTGGTCCAGTGCCCCTGAGTTCAATCTCCAGTACCAAAAAAAAAAAAAAAAAAGAAGAAGTACTCTTGTGCATTTTATTTTATGTTGTCTCTTGAAGATAGACTGTGATAAGCAAGAAAAGCATTCTATAAACTCTAAAGTAACCACTAACAAAGCAAAGGATTATATCTAACAAATCAACAGAGAAGATAAAATAAAATAATAAAAAATATTCAACCTGAAAAAAGAGAAAAATACAGAAACAGAAAAGGAAAAAAGAGAAAAGAATACAGAATAAACAGGATAAAAAGAAAATAAATGAGATATAGACTATATCAAAATCCTATTTAATGCACACGGACTAAATAAATGCGATTAAAAAGCAGAAATAGTGGGGTTGGGTCTGTAGCTCAGTGATAGAGTGCTTGCCTAGCATACATGAGCACTGGGTTCGATCCTCAGCACCACATAAAAATAAAATAAAGATATTGTGTCCACCTACAACTAAAAAATAAATATTTTAAAAAAATCCATCAACAACTAAAAAAAATATTAAAAAAAAAAAAAGCAGAAAGGGGCTGGGGTTGTGGCTCAGTGGTAGAGCACTTGCCTAGCATGTGTGAGGCACTGGGTTCGATTCTCAGCATCACATATAAATAAATGAATAAAATAAAGGTCCTTCAACAACTAAAAAAATATTTTAAAAAAGCAGAAATAGTAAAATTAGGGGAAAAGTCAAGACCCAATTGCATATATGCTGCCTATAAGAAATTCCCTGTAGGGCTGGGGCTGTGGCTCAGTGGTAGAGCGCTTGCCTAGCATGTGTGAGGCACTGGGTTCGATCCTCAGCACCACATATAAATAATAAATGAATAAAATAAAGATCCATCAACAACTAAAAAAATTAAAAAAAAAAAAAGAAATTCCCTGTATATATAAAGACAGTTTAAAAGTTCATAGTAGTGAAAAAAAAAAGTATGGTATACTCACATAAAAGACTAAGCAGAAATCAAAAAAGAGGCAGATTTTATGTAGATATGGAAATGTCTCAGAGATATATTAAATAAACAGAACAAGTCACAGAATAATACGCATATGCTATCTTTTGTGGGGTGTTTTAGAAAATGAAAATATATAGCTACATGCTTGTATTTGCATACAATTCTCTGGGGATATACAAAAGAAACTGATAATAGTAATTGCCTTAGCGTGAAATAAAGAGGTATCTAGTTATAGAAGAGAAACTTTTAAAAAAAAATTTTTAGTTGTAGATGGACACAATACTTTTATTTATTTTTATATGGTACTGAGGAGTGAACCCAGTGCCTCACATGTGCTAGGTAAGCACCCTACCACTGAGCCACAACCCCAGCCCCAAGAAACTTATTTTTTATTGTATGTCCTTTTACACTATTTTATTTTTCCAGGTTCCTATATTACTTATTTTGGGGAGAGGGCAGGGAATACCAGTGATTAAACTCAGGGGTATTCAACCACTGAGCCATATCCCCAGCCCTATTTTATATTTTACTTAAAGACAGGGTCTCACTGAGTTGCTTAGTGCATCGCTTCTGCTGAGGCTGGTTTTGAACTTGTGATCCTCCTGTCTCAGCACCCCAAGTCACTAGCATTACAGGCATGTGCCACCGCACCTGGCCCCCCCCCTTTTTTTAAATTAATGAATTACAGTATTTTTAGAAAAAAATATTTTTGTTAAAAAATTAAAACAAATCCAGGCATGGTGGCTCAAGCCTGCAATCCCAGCACTTAGGGAGGCTGAGACAGGAGAATCGCTAGTTCAAAGCCAGCCTTAGCAGCAGCGAGGCACTAAGCAACTCAATGAGACCCCGTCTCTAAATAAAAGACAAAATAGGGCTGGGGATGTGACTCAGTGGTCAAGTGCCCTTGAGTTCAATCTCAAGTACCAAAAAAAAAAAAAAAATTAAAACAGCATACTTTCACTGGAAACACAGCACTTTACAAAGAAAGTGTCTTCTCTGGTACAAACACAAGAAAGAATGCCCTTTAGTAATAATACCAATGGATATTTAATGTTTCCAATTTTTCCCCAAAGTCCTCTTCAACCCAATTCTTTCTTTTTCTTTTGCAGGGATAGTGATTGAACACTGCGCCTTGTGCATGCTAGGCCAAGTGCTCTACTCCTGAGCTATCTCCTTAGTACTTTCTCTCTCCCGCATTTTAAATTTTGAGACAGGGTCTCACTAAGTTGTCCAGGCTGGCCTCAAACTTGTGATTCTCCTGCATCAGCCTCCCAAGCAGCTGGGATTACAGGCATGTGCCATCATGCCCAGCCTAATACTATCATTTTATTCTAACAAAATTCCTATAATGTTGGTACATGAGAATTCTATCTTGAAATATAAGAAATAAATCACATAATATAAAGCTTGTTTGGCTAGATCAAAAGCCTTCAAGGTTTGCTTGAAAGGGCAAGTATGTAAGTGGATATGTCAGAGTCTAACACAGCTTCTTTCGTCAAACAGACTGACAAGAGAAATGTTGATCAGGGATGCAAAAGGCCTTTAAAAAAGCAGTCATGTACTCAGAGTTATATAAATTAAGGCAGAATATATCATGTACTCTAGAATCTTGTTACTAAAAGAATGGTCCTCAGCCTAGCAGCATTGTAAGCTCTAATAAAGACCTCCTAGATCTAATTTGCTTCTCTTTACTATTTCTATGAAATGCAGTTTATGTGTATGGCATTGGGAATTGAAACCAGGGTACTTTACCATGAGCCACACCTCCAGCCCTTCTTATTTTTTATTTTGAGACAAGGTCTCACTGAGTTGCCCAGGCTGGCTTCAAACTTGCCATCCTCTTGCCTCAGTCTCCTGTTATGGGTATGTACTACCACACCCAGCTAAAATGCAGATTTTGATTCAGTAGTTATGGTTGGGTCTGAAACTAGGTCTTTTTAACTTTTTCTGAGTAATGTCACTTTGGGTAGAAAAACAACAATTCTCAACTAAGTCTGTATTCCCAAGATGTAGGAAACGTATCCTGTTGCTCTCATGATAAGGAAGTTTCTTGACAGAAACGTCTTTAGTAAAGCTCAAGAAGCACATCCGAAAGGGAAAAAACAATTATATGATCTTAGGAGGCTATTTTTCTACAAGAAAGAAAGCTTTAAATGTTAAAGTCAGAGCCCTTTTACCATTCTGGAACAAGATCAGATTTGCAGGATGTGCCATGGGCAGATTCCTGAGGAGAACAGCAAACATAGAGATACTGTGGTCCCAAGAAAGGAAGGCAGTGATCTCTGAGAAACAGTGAGATGGAAAGATGACATGAGCATTATAGTCTATTAAACACCTGTAAAAGAGGGGATCTTGAGTGTGGCATTAGACTTGCTCATAATCTGATTTGTGGAAAAGGAGATGCATCAAGTGATATAAAAAAATGAAAAAAACTACCTTCCTATATAAGCAACATATAGATATATTATTTCTCTGAATTCCTGAGGTTCTTATAAGCACCACTCATTTAACACTTTATTCAGTATTGTTATTTTCATATGCCTAAAAGCCTGGTAGTCCCAACGAGACTATAGGCTTTTTTTTTTTTTTTAATATTTTTTAGTTATAGATGGACACAATATCTTTGTTTTATTGCTTTGTATGTGGTGCCGAGGATCGAACCCAGGGCCTCACGCATGCGAGGCAAGTGCTCTACCGCTGAGCTACAATCCCAGCCCCAAGACTATAGGCTTTATGAAGGTCAAGACTGTAAGGTTTATAAAGGCTAGGATCATGTCTCCTATCACTTCATATCCCAAAGGGCACTCAAACCACGTGCTACAGATTGTAGCTGCTTCCTAAATGCTTACTGAGTAAATAAATGAATGATTCCTGTGCTGGGAATATGGAGTGTTCATAGATGAATCAGACCTAGTCTGCCTTCAAGGATCACCTACTAAGATAATATGTATCGGGGCTGGGGTTGTGGCTCAGTGGCAGAGCACTTGCCTTGCATGTGTGAGGTCCTGGGTTTGGTTCTCAGCACCACATATAAATAAATGAATAAAATAAAGGTCCATTAACAACTAAAAAAATATTTTTTTAAAAAGATAATATGTATCAAAAAAGCATTAAGTTTATGTTCAGGGCAGTAAGTACTGCAATAAATGTTTAATAGATACCTTCCACTTGCCTATAATAGTTTCTTTTTTTAATATCTTTATTTTGTTTATTTATTTTTATGTGGTGCTGAAGATTGAACCCAGAGCCTTACATGAGTGAGGCAAGCGCTCTGTCACTGAGCCACAACCCCAGCCCTATAATAGCTTCTTGACCAAACTAAAGTCTAGAAAACCAATTATTAAGTTATTTTATACTTTCTTGGGTAGTTTTCACTGAAATATTTTGTTATTTTGTATTTAATAAAATATAATACTAGCCAGGAATGCCCCTTGTTCTGTGCCAGAGCCCCTGTCAAACTGTGCGAGCCCAAGCCAAGGCCCAGGACTAACCCCAGAGACATCCGTGGGAGCCCAGCCAAGGTCAGGCCCAGGACTCCCCTCTCCAATCTGCAGACCCAAGTAGGAACCCAGATCAAGGCCCAGGACTGCCTCCAGGGATACCCGACAGGAGCCTAGGACCTTCCCGGCAAGCCTATGTGAGAACCCAGGCCCAGGACCACCCCTGCGCAGAGTGGAAGTCCATGCGGTCGTTCCCTTCCTATACCCCTCTTAGGACACTACAGCCATCGCCATAGTCTTCCCCATGCAGTAATCTCCACCCTGGGACAACAGACAGGGCCTGGATATAGTGGCCTGCGACAGCTCAGTACACCACAGCGCTGCATCTCTGATCAATCAGCCCAAAGCCATTGTTAAGTCCCACCCTTTCAGTCCCACCCCTGAAAGTGTTTATATCCATCTTGGGCCACCCCCACTGCTATCCTGAGTTACCTCCACTACCACTGCCACCATCTTTAGTTTCAGTAGTGTCCATCTGGGGAGACCTGCTGGGTACTGGAAGTGAACTCCAAGGTGAGGTACAGGTAATCTGTAGGGTCACTACAAGATTATAGGACAAAAACCACAATACCTCATATTGGCACTACAAGAAAGGAAGACACACAATCAACATGAAAAAAACAAGGGAAGAAAGTACCCTAAACAAACCAAAATACTACAATAACAGAATCCATTGACAGCACAGTTGATGATATGTCAGAGAAAGAATTCAGAATGTACATAATTAAAATGATCAGTGAATTAAAAAAGGACTTAGGTGAGCAAATATAGGCAAAAATTGATCACTCCAACAAAGAGATAAGAGACCAAATAAAGGTAACCACTGATCACACCAACAAAGAGATAAGGGAGCAAATACAGGTAGCAAAAGATTACTTTAAGAAAGAGCTAGAGATTGTGGGGGAAAAAACAATCAGAAATTGTTGAAATGAAGGAAATAATAAACCAAATAAAAAACTCAATAGAAAGCATCACCAACAGACTAGATCACATGAAAGACAGAACCTGAGATAATGAAGACAAAATATGCAATCTTGAAAATAAAGTTGACCACACAGTGAAGATGGTAAGAAACCATGAACAGAACATCCAAGAATTATGGGATAGCATCAAAAGACCAAATCTAAGTTTTATCAGGATAGAAGAAGGCACAGAGTTTCAAACCAAAGGAATGTAAGATCTCTTCAATGAAAATGCCTAGCATACAGAATAAGAAAAGAATTTTAAAGGCCGGAAGAGAGAGGAATCAGATTACATATAGGGGGAGACCAATTCAGATCTCAGATTTTTTAACCCAGACCCTAAAAGCCAGGAGATCCTGAAACAACATATACCAAGCTCTCAAAGAAAATGGATGCCAACCAAGAATCTTATATCCAGCAAAATTAAGCTTCAGATTTGATGATGAAATAAAAACCTTCCATGATAAACAAAAGTTAAATGACTTTACAGTGAGAAATCCTGCCCTACAGAGCATTCTTGGCAAAATATTCCATGAGAAGGAAAGGATAACCAACAATGAAAATCTGCAAAGACAGGAACTACACTAAAGGAAAGGCCAAAATAAACTAAGTCAAGTTAAACACCAAAAATAAACCAAAATGATCAGGATTACAAATCATATTTCAATAATAACCCTGAAAGTGAATGGCCTAAACTCATCAATTTAAAGACATAGGTTGAGCCGGGTGTGGTGGTGCAGGCCTGTAATCCCAGCACTTTGGGAGGCTGACAGAGGAGAATCGTGAGTTCAAAGCCAGCCTCAGCAACAGTGAGGCACTAAGCAATTCAGTGAGACCCTGTCTCTAAATAAAAGACAAAACAAGCCAGGCACAGTGGTGCAAGCTTGTAATCCCAGCACTTAGGGAGACTGAGACAGGAGAATCATGAGTTCAAAGCCAGCCTCAGCAATGGCAAGGTGCTAAGCAACTCAGTGAGACCCTGTCTCTACATAAAACACAAAATAGGGCTGGGGATGTGGCTCAGTGGTCCAGTGCCCCTGAGTTCAATCTCCAGTACCAAAGAAATAAAAATAAATAAAAAATAAAACAAAAGACAAAATAGGGCTGGGGATGTGGCTCAGTGGTCAAGTGCCCTTGAGTTCAATCCCTGGTTCCAAAACAACAACAACAACAAACAAAAAACAAAATAAAGACTTAGGTTGACAGACTGTATTAAAAAAAAAAAAGACCCAACAATATGCTGCCTTCAAGAGGCTCATCTCACAGGAAAAGACATCCACAGACTGAAAGTGAAAGGGTGGGAAAAAAATGTATCATACACATGAACCATGTAAACAAGCAGAGGTTTCCGTCCTCATATCAGATAAAGTGGACTTCAAAACAAAAGTTAATGAAAAAGGATAAAGAAGGACATTTCATACTGCTTAAGGGAATTATATATACATCAACAAGACATAACAATTGTAAATATGTCCTAAACAATGGGGCATCTATGTATATCAAACAAACCCTTCTCAACTACAAGAATCAGATAGACCATAACACAATAACACTGAGTGACTTTAACACACCTCTCTCACCACTGGATAGGTCTTCTAAACAAAAACTAAACAAAGAAACCATAGAACTCAATAAAACAATCAATAATTTAGACTTAACAGACATATATAGAATATTCCATCCATCAACAAGCAGATACACCAAAATAGATCATATGTTATGCCACAAAGCAAGTCTTAGCAAATACAGGAAAAAAACAGAGATACTACCCTGCATTCTATCAGACCATAATGGAATAAAATTAGAAATCAATGACATATTAAAAAAATAGAAACTACTCTTGTAAGGTAGAAAACAGCCCTTTTGTAATTAATTTTCACATCCCCTCTCTAGAAGCACAAGGCAGTTCCTACCCCAGGGGGTTCCTCTCCCAATCTTCCACCTGGGAAACAAATAGTTTTCACACCCCAGTCCCTGCCCCAGGGGGTTCCGCTCCGGAATCTTCCACCTGGAAAAACAAGGCCTAACCGAAGGCCGC
>CM053401.1:79264604-79396538 GCA_028644305.1 Xerus rutilus | reverse complement strand
AGCCACTGTGCCCGGCTATTTGTTCTTAGGCTGCCCTGAATCTGCAAATGACTATCAATCTATCAGCATACCTCCCCTGCAGATACACACACACTCTCTCTCTCTCTCTCTCTCTCTCTCTCTCTCTCTCTCTCTCTCTCTCTCTCTCTCTCTCTCTCTCTCTCGGGCCTAAATCTCAAGGGCTCCAGCTACTTCCAGGAATTCCTACTACTCTTGGCTCACAGAGGAAAAGAGCCCAAACAAACTTTTGCATTTTAAGAGAATGCTCAGGATTGAAGTTATTTATAGTTCAGTTGTAAAGTGCTTGCCTAGCACCTGTGAGGCACTGGATTCAATCCTCAGCACCACATATAAATAAATAAATAAAGGTATAAAACATTAAATAACATTTTAAAAATGCTCTAGTGTCCACTGTTCATATTTGTATAGGCATTTGGCACCAGCAACAAACGTTAAGCATCACAGATCTCTGTTCTAATGTTTCTGAGGATTCAATCAAGTGGGGCACTGAGTTGATCCTTTGTACTGAAAACATTAGGATGGGGAGGGGTAAAGAGCCTCAAACTCTGTTCCACATTTTGGCACCAAATGAAAGCAAAATGAAAGAAAAACCAGTGGCTCAGGAGGCTGAGGCGTGAGGATTGCCAAGTTTAAAGCCAGCCTCAGCAAAAAGCAAGGTGCTAAACAACTCAGTGAGACCTCATCTCTAAATAAAATACAAAATAGGGCTGGGGATGTGGCTCAGTGGTCCTGTGCCTCTGAGTTCAATCCCTGGTAACAAAGAAAAGAAAAAGAAACAGAGATAGACCTCAAAGGATAAGCATTGGAGGGAGGTACATTTTCAAGAGAGAAAATGGCAACTGGTTACAATGGGGGTCTGAGTTTAATAGGGTTTAGTCAGACTGAATCATAGCAGAATGTGTCAGTCAGAGGGAACAGTTGTAGATAAGGCTGTGGTTCAGAGCCCATTGTTGTTGGGAAATGGTGAAAGTCCAGAGCCCACTGTTTTCCTTCTCTCCCTGGGACCCATTGTCCTTCTTTTCTCCCTGGGAGTTGTTTTTTCATATCCTTCAAGCACCACATAAAAATAAATAAATAAAATAAAGGTATTGTATCCATCTACACACACACACACAAAAATTCAATCAAGGGCTGGGGATGTAGCTCAGTTGGTAGAGTGCTTGCCTCGCATGCACAAGGCCCTGGGTTCAATCCCCAGCACCACAAAAAAAAAAAAAAAAAAAAAAAAAAAAAATTCAATCAAGTTTACAAAAAGGGGAAAAGTTAGTTGAAGCCAAAAGGATGATCTTATTCCTTTGAAATCCAGCCCATGAATATGCTTTTGGAGCTGAACAGCTGTGCTGCTGGCAAAAAGAACAAACTGAAAACTTTCATGGTAATTTCCCTCCCCCCACTCAGTCCCACAGACCCCCATCCAATTATTGCACAAAAAGGCTTTCTTTTATAATCTTCTCTTCCTGCTACTTCTGTCTCCATATTGGTTGGAATGAAGCAGCAGTAGTGATGGAATGTACACAGCTTTGCAAATATTCATGAGGAAATGCTTTAACACCCCCACACTCCACAGCTGCCCTAGCACATAAATGCATCAGGGAAAGGAGATACACAGAGAAACTTATTGATCTATGTGGTTCTATAACTTAAGCAAATTGGGAAAGCTTCTCAAAATAGGCAGCAAGATTCAAAAAGTAGGAGCTGGGGATGTAATCCAGTGATAGAGCATGTGCCTAGCATGCACAAAGCCCTGGGTTCCATCCCCAACACCACAAAAACAAGTAAACAAACAAAAAAACTGAAAAAATAAAAAACAATTTACAAGGCAGAGTCCTATCTTGTCTGTTATCCATCAGATCATTAAATAAGAGTCATCAATTGATCATTAATTCCAGATGTGTAGCACTGGAAATGTAGGAACAAAGCTGTGTTTGTGTGCATGTGTGTGTGTGTGTATGTGTGTGTGTGTGTGTATGTGTATTGTGTGTGTAAGCCTGATTCTGGAGTCACACAATCAAAAGTCTGATTGCTGGTTCCACCAATCAGTTGTGTGACCTTAAGTATTTGAGGCTGTTCTTATCCTTTAAATGGAGATAATTATATCTACTGTAAAAAAAGCCATATAATCCTAATAATATCTGTTCCTCTGTGAGCTCTCAAATTCCTCCTCACCTTAATTTTTTCTTTTATTTTGGTTGGAGGAGGGGTAACCAGGGATTGAACTCAGGGGCCCTCGACCACTGAGCTACATCCCCAGCCCTATTTTGTATTTTATTTAGAGATAGAGTCTCACTGAGTTGCTTAGGGCCTCACTTTTGCGCAGGCTGGCTTTGAACTCATGATCCTGTCTCAGGCTCCTGAGCTGCTGGGATTACAGGCATGCGCCACTGCACCTCGTTTAATTTCTTCTTTATGTTTCCCTCTCCTCTTGCTCCTCCTAGGTCTCTTTTCAGTTTAAATAACTCTTCCACCATTTTTACCCTTTCACCAAAGCCTTCATTTACACTCCAATTTCAGTAGATATAAGAGACAAAAGGTACAAAATAAGTAAGGGTCACCTACTTACTTTCTGGAGCACAGATAATAAATCACTTTCCTTCATCTTGTAACAGATTGAGGCCCCCAGGCAGAAACGCTGCTTCTGTGGTAGCAGTATTTAATCACAGGCTGGCCATGCTGGAGAACCCATAATAGGCACTCAGTACTCCCCTATAATACTAGATAGGGAGAGTGCAATTTCCTCATCTTAACTGGAATAAAAAATGGAGGATAGGTCTGATCTAAAGAACAGGATCTTTCCTTGGGATTCTGCTAGTAGCACATTAACCGACCTGCCAGGACCTTTGTGCTGCACGTCATGGTGTCTACCACTACAATGAACAACAGGCATTTCCCTACAACCTCAAGAACAATTCTAGAGTACCAAAAAAAACAAAAAAACAAAAAAACCCCACCCCCCCAAAACTAAAAAAACTACAACTATTACTTTGTCTCATGAGGACTTCACCTTTAAAACTAGTTATCTTGAATGGTCTCCAGCGTTTCTAATTTTAACACTTCGGAATTCTAAAGTCAAACTATTTAGCAACCACATAGGATTCAAAAATTCTACATATTATTCTTCATATCCTAATTATATAAAATTCTCTGCAATTTAATTGAAATTCTCTATTTTATCCTAATGGAAATGTAGACCAGCTGGTTCTCAAGCTCCATTAAACTGTAAAACTCATCATGTTCTGTATTTAGGGAGTGTTATTGCCTCTCTCTCTTCTCATCTCTGGACCAATATTCCTTCATTAAATAACCCCGTGTCAAATGCATGTGAGGCATACTAGACCAATAGAAGCTTTTGTCTTGATTTCTGCAGTCCAGCCCTTTAATCACTTTCTGGGGTGTGTGTGATTTCCCTCTGAAACCTCTCAAAGTTCCTCACATCCTCATGCTTAAGTCCAGAACTAGTGATAATATTCACCAAAAAATTTGTAACTTTCTCTTTCTCAAGGCTCTTGGAGAGTAGGCAATGATGTACTCTGTATTTTGTTGGGTGTTCAGTGTACTATGGAGACTAAACAAATATAAACACAGCAAGCACAATCATCTTTAATGCTATAACTTTAGTTTTGGATTCAGTGGTTGTGTGGAGAAATTCTGCTCACATGATTTTTTTAATAACCAGAAAAATTTAACAAGAATTTTAGTCAAATAATAGACCATTTTAACATAAAGATTCCCAGGAGAACAGGAGCAATTGATTTTCACAAAGGGCTGGGTAGCTTTTTGTTCCTGGACATGCTTTTTGTTGACTCAGTCTGGATTTGTTTTGAGCAGTCACAGTCTCTTGGTGGGTAAAGCTGAGCTAATGCTCCTCATGGAAAGTTTTACACACATAGAGTCAACTGAACACAATACTCTTGAGCAGAGGACTTCTGCTCCAACAGATGTTCCTCACCCAGGACAAAGGGGAGTTAGTTTAATTTTCAAGTAGAACATGCTTATCCCAGAAGGGATCATATCCAGATTCAGGAAAGAGATTTTCAAATCCAGTTCAACTTTTGCTTCTCTTTGTTCTATGATAATATTTTTTACAATAGAGATCAAAGCCACAGAACTCAAGAATTCAGTATCTATTAGGTAGGCACTGGGATGGGCACTTTACATAATTATTTCAATTCCTCCTCATGATAACTCTTTGAGGCATATATTACTATCCTAATGATAGTAGGATGCAGAGAGGTTAGGTAACTGTTCAAAGTAAACCAGGCTAATAAGTAGCTATACCTGAATTCAAATCCAGGTGTAACCTCAAAGCAGATTGATTTTAATATAGATCAAGTCAGATAAAATATAGGTCAATTTTAAACAAAAGCTTTGGTTATAGTCCAAATACTGATAAAGAGTAAAAACAACTTAGACCAATGAGGACTTGCCTTAAGAATGGGAAGCTGGTGATACCAGGGTCTTGGGGTAATACACAAGATAGCTATATGATCCCACCCCGCTGTCCATTCACTGTAGTCCCATAGTCTGTCAGTCTCTCCCTCCCAAAATTCCATCTCTTCCTTTTCCCATATATTCATTCTCTCTCTCTCTCTCTCTCTCTCTCTCCCCCTTTCTATACTTTGGCATACTGAAGAAGATGAACTTTGAAGATGATGAAACAACATTGCATTGATGGTTCTATGTTCCAACCCAGGACTGCCTTTATGTGTGTTGCAGTAGAGATCAAACCTAGGGTCTTGCACATGCTAGCCAAGCTGAGCTACATCCCCAGTCCTTTTTAAAAAAATTTTATTTTGAGACAGGATCTTGCTAAGTTCCTCAGGCTGGCCTCAGACTTGTGATCCTCCTGCATCAGCCTCCTGAGTAGCTGGGATTACAAATGTGCTCCACCACACCCAGCCCAGGATTTACTTCTTTTTTTTTTTTTAATATTTTTCTTTTTAGATGTAGATGGACACAATGTCTTTATTTTATTGCTTTGTATGTGGTGCTGAGGATCGAACCCAGGGCCGCACGCATGCGGGGCAAGTGCTCTACCACTGAGCTACAACCCCAGCCCCAGGATTTACTTCTTATTGTGTGACTTAGGCAGGTCATGAAACATCTCTAAACCTAAATTTCCTCAATTATTAAAAAAGGGGTGGGATATAAAATCCTCTACTCTTTAAGGAAGTTGAAGGGATTAAATCAAATAATATGTGTAAAGAGATCACCAGGTCACAAGGAGGCTAAATGGGATTTTTTTTTTTTTTTTTTTTTTGGTGGGGTGAGTAAAGTTGAGCATCAGTGAGGCTAAGGGGAAATGACAATAATTTAGAGTTGGACAATCCTGGTTCTCTACCTCTTACTATCTATGAGACTTGGGGCAAATTTTATTGCCTTTCTGTGACTCAGTTTCCTAGTCTATAATGGAGTAAGTAATCCAGATTTAACTGAAAGTAAATGATGTAATAAACATTTAAATTATATTTGGTCATCAATGGTATCTTACAAATGCCTCTCAGCAGAACTTAATCAGATACACTGGAGTATCTGATACTCCAGTGGTCAATAGTTATTCACTCCTAATCTATTTACTCAAGTATGTTACCACTAAGGGCTGGAAGTGATAAAGCACTACAGAATTTTAACCTTTAACCTATCTTTTGAAGCTATAAAATAAATACACAAAGAGGGAGGTAGAATAATATAAAGCAATGAAAAGACCACCATAAGGAAGCATGGATCCAGTCTTCCTTGGGCATTAATTGCCTATAAACCCCCATGTACATTATATAGTTACATTGATAAATTGGGGGTATTGGCCTAGATTAATGAGTAATGTCTGGAGATCTTTTGGGGGGGGCACGAGGGAACTAGGGATTGAACCTAGGGGCGCTTAACCACTGAGCCATGTCCCCAGCCCCTTTTATTTTTGAGACAGCATCTAAGTTTCTTAGGGCCTTGCTAAATTAGGACAGCTGAGGTTGGCTTTGAACTTGCAATCTTCCTGCCTCAGCCTTCCGAGCTGCTGGGATTACAGGTACATGCCACCATGCCCAGGTGGAGATATTTCTGAGTGTCTCCGCTGAGGGATTGTTACTAGTATCTAGTGGGTAGAGGCCAGGAATGCTGTTAAATATTCTACAATGCACAGGACAGATTTTCACAACAAAGAATCATCTAGTCAAAATGTCAATAGTTCTGAGCTTGAGAAACGCTGGCATAGATGACTACTAAATTCCCTTCAATCTCGAAAAAACTAAGAGACTATGATAAAGCAGCACCAATACTGAACAGGTGACATTCTTGTCAACATCTAAATGTGAATGGTTCTTTATAATGCTATCCCAAATCCCCCCAATGCTAGATATTTGGATATTCCCTCACATCCATTGGATATTTCCCTCAGATATTTGGATATCTGAAATCCATGCTACATTTCTAAGGGTGATGACAGTCCTTCTTTTACACCAAGAAGAAACCCAGGGATGAAAGAGGCATTGGCCTCCAGGGACTTGGGTCCCTCAGTTATGCAGTTGGAATCAGGGTTTCCAAATCCATAAGAGTTCATTTGGGTTAGTAAATGATTAAAATAAGTCTGAATCAAAGTCAGAAGAAGATATGATACACACAACAGCAGAAATAAACTTCAAATACATTATGCTAAATGAAAGAAACCTAACTCAAATAACTACATAGTACATGAGTCTATTTACTTGATATTCTAGAACAGACAAAGCTGTAGAGTCAGGAAAAAGATCAGTAGTTGACAGGGACTGGGGGCAGGAAAGATAAGACTACAAAGGGGCATGAAGGAATTTCTGGGATGATGGACTGTTTAACATACTGATTGTAGTGCAAGTCACATACTTACATATATCAAAACTCATAGTTGTATGCTATGCACTAAAAAGGTAAATTTTACTGTATGTAAATTATACTTCAATGACTCTCATCATCAAATGTGACCATAAGTCCTGTACAGAGGATGAGCCAGATTCTTTTCCTCCCAAGTCCTACCACTTTATGACATTCTGCTTCTCTTACCCCTGGTGGTTTTAAAGCCATAGTAATTAGGATTAACTCTGGGCTCTGATTTCTGTGTTAAAGCAAGAGGTCTCCTGACTGAATCATGTGGCTATGAGTCCTGTCACCATTCTGGGACTGCTGGCCCTTACTCCAGCCTATGACGAAGGTTCCCTTCCTTCTCACTCCTATCCTGATTCCTCTTGGGACCAGTGAGGGACTCTGATAATTAATAAACAAGGCAGAATAAACCTCAGGAGACATTGGTTTTATCTCTGTGCACAGGCTTCCTGTCTGGATTCCATTTGATCTTTCCATTAACTTTCAAATCAGGCAACAGAAGAATCACTTAGGAATTCCCCTCCTCCATGGCCTTTTGGGCTTCCACTAGATACTTATACAATTAAGCCATGTAAATGTAAATTAAGCCAAAATACATATCCAAGCTTGTTGATACTAATACATGTACATAACTTTTGGGGTTTTTTAAATTTATTTTTGGTACTGGAGATTGAACTCTGGGGTACTCGGCTATTGAGCCACATCCCCAGCCCTATTTTGTGTTTTCTGTAGAGACAGGGTCTCACTGAGTTGCTTAGCACCTCGCTGTTGCTGAGGCTGGCTTTGAACTCACGATTCTCCTGTCTCAGCTTCCCTAAGTGCTGGGATTACAGGCTTACGCCACCGTGCCTGGCTCCTAACTTTTGTTTTAATACACACCTGCTCCAAAATTACGGATTTATCACATTTTACAAAAAAATAGCTAATTATTCTTATGTATGCACATTACAGCCATGGGTATGCCATGGCCAAGGAGCTCTGAAATAGCTATCACAATATTATTTTCCACTGAGACCACTATTTTCTTTGCCACAAATATAGTCACAATGGTAGGAGTTGTATCCTCTCTTACTGAGTGAGTTCCTTTCCTGGCTCTTGGAAGATTTCAATGGAAAAGTTACAAATATTAGTAACCAGATATCTTACCCACATTGAGTGCTGGGATAAAAATCCAGGGCTACAACAGTAGTGGCGGTGGTAGCGGGCTCCCCAGCAGCGTGCCAGTACCCCTAGGCACCACGGCTAGAGGCAGTGTTGGGAAGCCCACAGATGCCGGGGCTTTACTGGCTCCTCTGAGCGTAGTAGGTGGGACCAGCTCTCAGCTCGCAGAAGAGACAGGTGTCTGCCTGGGACCACAGCAAGGGTAAGATGCCGACCCGGCTGCTGCTATTCAGCGAGGCTCAGTGGGTGCTCTTCGAGGGCTCTGCCTCCTTTTGTGCCAGTGCAGGATACTTTGAGCAGCGCCGGGATACCATAATCGTGCACCAAGGAGCTCTCGGTCCTTACCCACGACCGTGCAGAGGCAGCCTTACATGGGCTGCTTTGGAGAGGCCAGGAACAATCTAGTGGAGCTGGGCGATCTGGTGTAGCTGACTGAGTGCTCAGCCCATGCCGCCTATCTGGCTGCGGTGGTCATATCAGGTGCGCAACGTGCGTATCCAGGCCTGGTGGACCACTACCGTAAGACACACTGTCGCCAGGAGGTGGAGCAGAGCTGCATGATACTGCGAGCCACCGGCCTGTTGCGCAAGCTAAAATTCCTGATGGACCAGTGCGCCCTGGCCAGTGACAAGTCATTGGAGGGAGCAATTCAAGCCGGGCGTCAAGTGCATGAGCACAAGTGAGTCGGCGCTGCTGGCCTGTGTATACAAGGTGAAGATAGCGCCCAGTCAACTGGCAAACAGCCACTGCGCACTCTTCAGTGGGCCCCTGGTGGAGGGTGTCAGCGTTCTGGTGGGCTTCACCACCCAGCCTTAGTTCCTGGGTCGCGTGGCAGTGGTGAGCGCTGAGGGCAAGGTTAGTATAGACCATCATCCTGAATGGTGCCATAACCATGGTGTGGGCCTGCCTGCTTCTGCCCCAGCACCTCAAGGATCTGGTGCAGTACCCCCAAGGGGGCGCCAGGCCACAGGAAGAGGCTGAGGGAACTGAAGACCGCACTCTGCTATCTCAGGGTTTGAGAGAGGTCTTAGCCAGGCGGTGGCGCATGCCTATAATCCCAGCACTTTGGGAGGCTGAGACAGGAGAATTGCAAGTTCAAAGCCAGCCTCAGCAATGGCGAGGTGCTAAGCAACTCCGTGAGATTCTGTCTCTAAATAAAACACAAAATAGGGCTGGGGATGTGGCTCAATAGCCGAGTACCCCAGAGTTCAATCCCAGGTACCAAAATTTACCTCTAGTGAATTCCAGTTCTGTGAATTAGCATCCCCATCCCCTATGCCCCTTCTTCCACCCTCAGGCTAAAGGAAGGCACTTATTCTCTGCCCCTCTCCATTTATAACTAAGAAATCATAGGTGACCCCTCCCCCACATTAAATGTCCAAGAAGAATCTTCCAGAAGTCAGGCTCACACACACAACTCACATGCACTGAAGAGCCCAGGTGTTAAGCAGCCCACACAGGAGTGGGGAATGGAAAATGAGTAATCTGCTGGCTATGGTTTTTACCCCTACACCCCACCCCTGTCCATCAACTGAATTTTATTAATTAGGCAAGAAGGAGGTCATGAGTTCATTTCTTTTTTTTTTATTTTAATTAAAAGAAAGGTTACTTCAGTTTTCCCTCCTTAGACATGGATGTAGCTATCTTCTTTTTGTATGTGGTTATTTTTTTAAGCAGTCATGTTGAATCAGGTAGGAGTATACTTGGTGTGGAAAGAGTATGATTTTGCCATGTGATTTGCAAATGGCGGGGAAAGCTACTGTGAGCATGTTTTATTTTTTAATTTACACCAGAGTGATTCCCCCTGGCCCCCAATGTCAAGTTTTCACCTTGCATGTACTGGAGTATTTATTTCATCTATTAAAATGTTATATTTCTCAAAATAAACAAACAAACAAACAAACTTCAAGGGCCACAAGACAAGGAGGAACCTGCCAGTGTCCTCATGTTCTAAAGGACAGAAGACCTCATAGGGGTTAGGTAATGTCTACAGTTCACTTTTCTGCTGAGTATTTACAGCAAACACATTGATACAAAGGTAAGGTACTCAAATTATAACAGAAGGGGCCCAAAGAGACAACAAATCCCATAGTGGGTATAGGGTCTTGTTTCCATAGGCTCCCCACAGAAGGGAAGAATGGAGAAATTACACTTCCATGATTTAGAACTGTCCAGGCATTATTAGCAATTTGTATTAGTTGAAAATCAGTACTATCTCCCCTGAGCAACTCAGACTTGGTAATATTGTTCCCTTGGCATAATTATAAAAAGTTTCACAAAAGACAAATACTTGGTAGAAAACAAACTCTGACTTTTTATTCAAAGGCAATGGTTTGGGGCTGAAGCTGTAGCTCATTGGTAGAGCACTTGCTTCACAAGTGTAAGGCACTGGGTTCAATCCTCAGCACCACATAAAAATAAATAAATAAAGCTACTGTGTGTCCATCTACAACTAAGACAATGGTTGTACATGTCTCCCCTCAAATTATTACCAATGGTACTTCCTAAGGATATATTCCTATAGCATTCTTTTCTTTCATATGTATAATTATACCAAACCACAAAAGGCCAAATATATGTTTGTTTGTTTTTTAATTTTAAGGATAGACATTCACAGAGTACCTATGGCTGTCGTCTGTGATCATAGAATTGGAAGAGGAAAGGCTTGAAGACACCAGCCAGTTTCTGTGTCCTGATCAAGTAGTCTTTTCCAACTTCCTTTGCTCCTTCTGGACTTGATGACTCTTACTACCTACCATTTCTCAGACCAAAACACCATTAGTTTCTGATCAAATTATCTTAAGTGAAAAATAGCCAGGGCCCAAATTTCATGCTAATTTACTATCATCCAGTTATGAAGAACTGAGAAGACATGCAATGAGATTTCTGCATTTTAAGTGTTTCTTTTGTTAACACTGCCATAGAAATAATTACTTGAAAAGGTTAATGGTTTTTTGTGTGTTTGCTTTAAGTGGTGCTGGGGATCAAATCCAGAGCATCTATGCTAGGCAAGCACTCTATCACTGAGCCACAACTCAAGCCCATCAGTGGTGTTTTGATGTACTGGAATGTTTTCCTTTTGAAAATCCATCAGTTTGTATTAAAATTTAAAGTACAGTACTTACAATTGGTGCAATTATGCCATAGGACTGTAACAAATATCTTTATAATAAATGTTTTGAAAGAGAAGGACTAAAGAAAGGAAAGTGACAAATGACATTACCACATCCTGAGATGCATACTGAGGGTCTTCTGGGTTGACTGACCAGTAGCAATAATCAAAGCTGAATGCCACAACCTTCTCCCGGGAATCTCCAAAGCTATCTGGTCGATCATCCACCTAAAATCAAACACAGAATCCAGTGTCTTCTCTACTATAATATTAGACATAGGCCAGCGGCACTTGATTACTCCATACTATAACTAGAAAGACCTGGACTGGTCACAGAATGTTTATGAAAGCTAGTGTAGAAAGAAAAAGGTAACTTTTATCTCCATCTCAATAGATATAAATTAAGCCCCACAGAACTAAATATATATATATATATATTTCATACTGTCATGTATCTGTCTTCATATGCAACAACCATAGGAGATATAGGACAGCTTGAGAGAGAAAGTCTCTCTCTCTCCAGGCATCTTCATCACTATCATTTCCTCTCTACATATCTCTGCAGTGGATGCTGGGAGTATATGAATAGGTCAGCCTCTAGACCTAGCAGACTCCATCAACCTGGAGCTTTCACTGAGGTTCCTGGGGTACCCACTCCCAGTAAATTAGAAACCATGTTGGACAGATGAGCTAAGAACAACCCAACTGCCCAAGGCAGAGCCAGAATTGGAACTGCACTGAACTCTGAGTACTGGGGAGAATGCATTACTCATAGAAACACCCTGTGTTAATATTTAAAATTCAGACTCTGAACAGGGAGAGAACTCTGGCACTAGCCATCAACAACTACAGAAGCAGCAATGAGCACAGTGGTGCATGCCTGTAAACCTAGAAACTTGGGAGGCTGAGGTGAAGAATTGCAAGTTTGAAGGCAGCCTGAAAAACTTAGTAGATTTTGTCTCAAAAAATATAAAGTGCTGGGGATCTCTAGTACTTTAAAAAATAACAAACAAACAAAAAATCTGCAGCAGAATGAGTAAGAGATTATTAGTGGATAACTGACCTTAGGGAAATAAGCAGCCAGGGAGGTGTTTAGAGGGCAGATTAAAGTTTGCTCTTGGCTGAGATTTATTCTTAAGAATGCAAAAATATGAGATTTTAGAACAAAACAGCTAAAGTGATTAGGCAATAGGGATATAAATAAGGGACAGTAAAGAATGAAATAAAAGGTTTGTTTCAAGGGAGCTCATGTTGAAAGTTTGACAGTCCCATTCTCTTTCAGCAGGGAGCCATTGACAAAGGAAACAGATCACACCACAGAAAAAACAGAAGTGGGCATGGTTCTAAGGTCTGGGGTCCAGATAACCCTCACACTTGCCACTCAACTTCCTCAGCTCTTAGGAATGCTGGCTTCCATCTGCAAGCTGACTAGAGCAGTGGTCATATGGTCAACTTCTCCTGTCTCTCTCCACTCCCCAAAGTTCACAAAGGAAGAAACTCTTCCATTTTCTGCTTGTCTGATAAATAGTGGAAGGGACAGAGGAAATTAACTCCAGGAGTAGGTAAGGCAGGGGAAGGAAATTTCCCATGTCTGTACAATTGTGACTCAAAGTTCAGTCAGATCTGTGAAAGAAAATCTATAATAAGACTCAGGGTAGTGACTGACTCCCTTCTGGGATCTGAAGGCTGTTACTTGGACCTCAGTATGACAAAAGTAGATCCAGCATTATCAGTTACATTCTAAAATCCCTAATAATGTCTCTTTTTTAAAAAAATATTTATTTTTTAGTTGTAGGTGGACAGAATATCTTTATTTTATTTTTATGTGGTGCTGAGGATCGAACCCAGTGCCTCCCGCGTGCTAGGCGAGCATGCTACCACTGCGCCATAATCCCAGGCCCCCTAATAATGTCTCTTGATAAAATGATATCAGAGGCTTAGGACAAAGTCTGACTGATCATCAGATGAGTTAAATAGACATACAATTGCCCTGGTATGATTTAAGCTAATCATGGTCTCCATAACATCCTCAGTGTTTATTTTCAAAGCAGTTACCAGTTTCCAAAATAGCTGCACCAAATATATATATATATATATATATGTATATATATATACATACAAAAATATGTATATATTTTTGTTGTTGTTGTTGTTTTCCTGCCAGTACTGGGGATTGAATGTAGGGCCTTATATATGCCAGGCAAGTGCTCCACCACTGAGCTATATCCCCAGTCCTTTTTTTATTTTTTAAGTTTTGAGACTGGGTCTTCCTAAGTTGCCCAGACTGGCCTCAGACTTGCACTTCTCCTGATTCAGCCTCCTGAGTAGCTAGGTTTACAAGCATGCACCACCATGCTCACCTCTATTTGCTATGTGATAGAACTTAGGCTGTAGTAGCCCACATCCTCTGCTCTTGTTTGGCTTATTTTAAAATTTGCTTTATGATTGGTCCAGGCTCTTCCTACAATTCTCCTTATATGATCCTCCCTCCTCCACTCTAAATACAATCACATATATATTTTCATCCCAGAAGTCCCTGTAACAATTTTAAGTCCTCAGTGGAAAGCAAATGGTCAGGCTTACCTTTAAATTCCTGATCTTTGCCACTTTGTCATCAACTTCCACAATAATTCTTCCCCCTTCTTTGGTCTCCCTAGAAACAAGCCCCAAAACCATATGAGAATAAACATTACTTTTAAAAAAAAAACATGAAAAGAGAAGCTCAGATCAGCACTAGGGAGACAAAACATTTCTCTATTACTGTAGCCATAAGTCAAATACTTGTCTCCATAAAAAAGCTATAAGCATCATATCAAGGACTCCCCTAGATGACATGCTTCCCTAGATCATTACAGTTTAACTCCAAAACAGCCAATAGTCATCACTTATGGCACATACCTGTATGTGTAAGGTACTATATTAAATGCACAACTGGTACTTCATCCTATCTATCCTCATACTCTTCTAAAACTTAACATATTTTCACTTTTACAGATGAAACACTATAAAGTTTAGAGAAATTATATTATTATTATTATTAGTAGTAGTAGTAGTACCAGAGATTGAACTCAGGGGCACTCGACCACTGAGCCACATCCCCAGCCCTACTTTGTGTTTTATTTAGAGATAAGGTCTCACTGAGTTGCTTAGTGCCTCGCCATTGCTGAGGCTGGCTTTGAACTCGCAATCCTTCTGTCTCAGCCTCCCTAAGTGCTGGGATTACAGGCATGTGCCACCAAGCCCAGCTTGAGCACAGGTTTGAAAAAGATATGAGTCCTCTCTGTCAAGATGCTGAGAATATATTTCCCAAATCCTTTCCCTAGATCTTACAATAGAATGAGAGCCAAAATCCTTAAGAATCTTTCTATGTTGCATCTACATAGTAACACTGCTAACACTAACTCTTGTTCATTCCTTAAGGTTAAATGTTGTGAACAGGAATAAGTCCATAGGCTGCCTACATCAGAATTATGGGAGACTAGGAGAAAGCATAATTAATTCAAATTATGGTTGGAGGGCAGGAATAACAAATTACATTATAACAGATCACCAGGTGCCTTTTATGTATACTATAATTTGGTAACCACTGCCTTAGAGAGGAACAGAACCAAAGTGTTACCACTTGATATTCTTTTGAAGAACTTAAAAAAAAAAAAACCCAGCTAAGTACAGGGGCCAGATGAATAAAAACAGTCACCAAAACTCATAAAGCTTATGCTTTATTAGACACTTAAAATGAGCCAGGCTCTAAGTTTTTTTTTTTAATTTTTTTTTTTAGTTGTAGATGAACACAATGTCTTTATTTTACTTTTTTTTATGTGGTACTGAGGATTGAACCCAGGGCCTCATGTATGTGAGGCAAGCGATCTACCACTGAGCTACAATCCCAGCCCCGGCTCTAAGTATTTTTAATGTATTTTTAATTTAATTTTCATAAAAAACATGAAGTAGTTCTGTTTTTTTCCTTTTAAAAATATAAGCTATATAGTGCATGAGAAGTAATTTTCACAGGTCAGGGTGGATTGTTACAGTCTACGGAGTTGGCAGAACCTATCAAAGCTGGTTTTAGATTGAAAAGGGGCAGTATCTCATAATGACAAAGAATTTCTGATTATGGGAAACAACTGTGTGATAGAGAGGATGACATCAAAATAATTTCCTATGTTATTTTATTCAGGGTTGGTTCTGAATAGAGTAGAAGAGCATTTGAGAAAGAAGTACAACTTCCCTATAATCTCAGGAAGCAGCATTGCAGTTTAGTGAACCAAATCTTGGCTTTATCTGCTTTTAGACCTTAAACTAGACTGTTTTCTCATCTGGAAAAACTAAAAAATGTAAACTTGGATAAGATGATCTCCAAAATTTCTTCCCAAGTACAATATAAGATCCAATGACTTTGTTAACTTAGTCTGTGTCAGTGATTTATTTGAAGGTTGAAACAAACCACACAATCAGCATATTCCCCACACACAGAACAGCCTCCATGAAGACAGTGGAAGTTAACATCTTGGGGAACATCTATCATCCCTGTGGGAAGACGGGAGTCATCCAGATTCTTAAGCTGAATTGGATTTTTCTGTGTTTGTGCTTGAATCTGTGGTCCTGAAACTCCAGCCTGCTACAATCTGCTCACACTTGAAGGTCAGCAGTCTTGGCATTCTACCACTTACTCTCATGGCACTTCACTTGAGCTGAAAGTAAATAAGTTTTTGTCCTTTTCTTTTCCACTTTTGTTGGATGAGATATCTCTATTATGGCTGTAAATAACAAATTTCAACATCACTTTCTTAATCCAATCCATGGTATTTTAAATTCCTAGTTCTTAAAGAACTAAGAGGTTACTGCTAGGAATGGTCAATGTCGTCACCCTGAGAATCCTAAAAGAATAATTTTGGGAAAAAGAGGATTTACCAGAGGCTATCTCCAGGATAGCAGCTATACCTATGAATTCCCAGTCCTAAGTCACCACATCTAGTTAGGCAAATCGGTGATGTCATAAGCCATTTACCAATCAAAACGGCAGTTTAGGTACCTGCTGCTTTTCTTTCTTCATAGTAACTCTTTTGCCTTCTTCCTGTTCTCTTTTCTCTCTTTCCTACATCCCATTGCTCTCCCAATTATTCTATCAATTACAAGACTTTTCTTCAAAACCAATCACTTCTATATAAGGACCAATGTAATTAACCAATTGTACCAATTTTTGTTATGGGAGACAATGTCTGTCTTTTTGTTTTTGTTTGGCAGTGCTGGAAACTGAATCCAGTACACGCTAGCCAACCACTCTACCATTAAGCTATATCCTCAGCCTGAGACAATGCCTTTCTTGACTTTTCTGTCCAATTATCAAGTCATTTTATGTCCTTGAAAATTTTAAATTTCTCAAATAATTCCAATATGTGCCTTCCGGTCCCCAGCCACACTTTGCCAGTTTTATTGCCTATTACTCACCTCACTCCACCAACCCTCTCTCAACCAAAACTATCTGTTTCCTAATAGCCTAAATCCTTTTCTTTCGGTTTTCTTATTCCTGAAGAGGGCCCTTTGCACTTTCTCCACCTGTCAGCAAACAAAAAGATCTTTAAAAAACAGTTTGAACACCAAGTCTTCTGGAAAGTCTTACCTGACTCTCCAAATATATGAGTAAAAAATTAGTAGAAAAGAGAAGAAAATATGTGGCTGGACACAGGATGCCTCAAGGGCTTAAAGTTGCAAGATCAGATTCATCCTTGAGGAGCTGAGGATGTGGAAGGAAAGGGTTAGAGTAACTTCCTATACTTCAGTTCTGTCTTTGATCAGGTCAGCTGTTGAGCGCAAACTGAAACCACAATCTCTCTGGGCCTCAATTTTCCTCTCAAGCCTTTAGTATCTGCTTTTCTCCACATCCTCGCAGAGGAAAACCATGTGCACCCTTTTGTCTCAGTCCTCAAGGGTTACTCCAGGGACATTAAGAAGAGAGACTACCCACTCCTCTCCAAATCCTTCACAACCTATCGAATGAGAAAGGCCCAATCTCGTGCATCAAGACTTGAACCACGGTCCCTTGAAACTCCTGGCTGGCAGGACGCCAGGACGCCAGGACACCGTACGCGCAACGCGGCACTCCCCTGAGGCCGCCTGGGAACTGCTATGCTCCAAGTCACGACGCGAAAGTTCAACTCGAGGCCCTGTCCTGCCAAGCCTTTATGGCTTCCGGACCCTGAGTCCCTGGGTCACTTTGTGTCTTATTTCTCCGCGCCAGAATCGCCTCGGGAGGGAGTGGGTCCCTTGCGCTCCTGTGAATTCTATTGACGCCTCAGGCGCCCCCTCCTGCCCAGACTCACCGCTTGCTGAGGGGCCGGACCCGCACCGCCACCCGCACATTCGCCATCCCTCGGTCACAACACAAGTCCCGGCGATCCGTCTAGCCTAGGCATCCCTAGCCTAGCCAGGGCCAGGGCCAGGGCCAGGCCCAGCCCAGCCCCAGCCGGCCCCGCCCGCCCCACGCGCCTCTTGGGACGCCCTCGCCCAAATCCGAGCCACTGCCCAGGAGGGGCGGTGCCCGCTGAGCCTCAGCCAATCCTGAGCGAGGTAGGCAGGAGGACGCTCAGCCCCGCCCCTCCTCGTCCAACCAGGCGCGCCCCCGCAATTAGAGGTGTCCGCTGAATTGAGGCCTGACCCCCGCTGCCTGCTGGCCTTTGTTTTCGGACTTGGTGTCCGTGCTATAGTCAAGTAAATCCGTTAAATTTTGCTTAATATTCAAACGTTTATAATTTGCTAAGTATTTTTGTCCGCTGTGCTGGCCTGAGCTGTCAATGATGTGGCAAAAAACAAACGGGCAGAAACCGCCTTCCAGCAAGGAGTATTTGGAGTATGAAGAGTTTGAGTGCTGAGGCGCTTACTACCATTGTCCCAGGACCCACGGCCACCTTGGCAGCGTTTGTAGTAGCAGAGGAAATACTGTCTTATCAGAATTAGTTTGTTAATTTATCCAAGAAATACTAGCTGGGCGCAGTGGCAGATGCCTGTAATCCAGGCAGCTCCGGAGGCTGAGACAGGAAGATCGCGAGTTCAAAGCCAGCCTCAACAAAAGCGAGGCACTAAGCAACTCAGTGACACCCTGTCTCTAAGTAAAATATAAAATAGGGCTGCGGATGTGGCTCAGTGGTCGAGTGCCCCTGAGTTCAATCCCCGGTACCAAAGGGAAAAAAAAGACAAAAAAAGAAAAGAAATACTATTGGATAGCTACAAAGTGTCAAGCACTGATCTAAAGCGCGGATACAGTGAAGAACAAAACAAAGTCCCTGCCTTCTTGGAAATTAGAATTTGCAGGGAAGAAAAAAGAGACAAATACCTAAATATGTACCATACCAAATGGTGCGAATTGCAGTGGGGAAAAAAAGGAGGATCAGGCACGGTGACCCACGCCTGTAATCCCAGCCACTCTGGGGGATGTCGCATGAGGGTCACAAGCTCAGGTTAGCCTCCCTCATCAACTTAGCGAGACCTTGTTTCAAAATTTAAAAAAAAAAGGGGGGGGAGTGGGAGGGGATCGCTGGGCATGTTGCTCAGTGGTACAGCGCCCCCACCGGGTTCAATCTTCAGCACGCAAAAACAAAACAGCAATAGCCTCTGTGTGTACGCAGGGTGAAAAGTGCTATTTTACATAGGATCTTCAGGAAAGCCTTCACTGATAAGATTTGAGTAAATTTGAAGAAAAAGGAGAGAGAGAGTCATGCAGATAATTATTTAACAAATATGCCCTAAGTAAGCTCCTCTTAGGGTAGGCATTGTTCTAATCACTAGGGACAAAGCAGTGAAGAAAATAGGCAAAACCTCTCAGTTCATTAGACAGACTAATGATGAGTAAAGCAATTTAAGTAAAGTATATATCAGATAAGCTAATAATAAGAACAAATCAGGACAGGGAATAGGAAAGGGCCATGAAACTAGATAATATGACCACGAAAGACTTCAGTAACAGTGACACTTAAGAAAAATATGAAGGATATAAAAGTAGAGTTCGGCTATTGGGCAAACACAGGGACAGGCCTGAGCTCAGAGACAGACTGAAATGTTAAGACAAGTCCGGCACGGTGGCGCAAGCCTGTAATACCAGCACTTAGGGAGGCTGAGACAGGAGAATCACGAGTTTAAAGCCAGCCTCAGCAATGGCAAGGCGCTGGGTAACTCAGTGAGACCCTGTCTCTACATAAAACACAAAATAGGGCTCGGGATGTGGCTCAGTGGTCGAGTACCCCTGAGTTCAATCTCCAGTACCAAAATAAATACATAGATAAATAAATAAATAAATAAAATGTTAAGACAATAGGAAGAAAGCCAGGGCAGGTACAATGGAGTGAGAGGTGGAGAATCATGGAAGTAGCATGAGGGCAAGGTAGTCTTTGGATTTTTTTCTCAATGAGCTGGGAAACCATAAATTTTGAGGAAAAGAGCAAAATGATTTGATATATATATTTTTTTCACTAATAATGTCAATATTGTTTTATTGAGAGTAACAGATGTACCATAGGCATGATTTGATATATATTTTTAAAGGATTACTCTGGCTGCTGTTTTGAGACTAGTCTGAGAAGTGAGGAAGAGTAGAAGCCCAGGTGGCTATTTTAGTACTCTAGCAGTACAACATGAGTTGTACTGACAGAGTCACGTCAGTCTCCTTTTTTCTCATCTATGTAGAGCAAGTTACTGGAATAACTGGTTTATAATTCAAACTCACTTGGAACCCTGGTATCCTGGATGGCTTTTCTATTCACTGTGCTTTGCAGTAAAAAAAACTGACACATCAATATTTCTATTTTAAGCTTGGAAAACTTGATTTAACAGTAGTCTGTATTTTTTTTAAAATATTTATTTTTTAGTTGTAGGTGGACACAATATCTTTATTTTATTTTATTTATTTTTTTTTTTTTGGTACCTGGGATTGAACTCAGGGGTACTAGACCACTGAGCCACATCTCCAGCCCTATTTTGTGTTTTATGTAGAGACAGGGTCTCACTGAGTTGCTTAGCGCCTCGCCGTTGCTGAGGCTGGCTTTGAACTCGCAATTCTCCTGTCTCAGCCTCCCTAAGTGCTGGGATTACAGGCTTGAGCCACCACGCCCGGCTTATTTTATTTTTTTTTATGTAGTGCTGAGGATCGAACCCAGTGCCTCCCGCGTGCTAGGCGAGCACGCTACCACTGCGCCATAATCCCAGCCCCCAGTAGTCTGTATTTTAAATATTAATTTATTCATAAATATGTGTCTTCAACATAACCACAATACTATTATCATGCCAAAGTACATTAGTGCCTTGATACCGTCAAATATTCAGTTTAGATTTCTTTGTCTTGTAAGTCTATCTTTTTAAAACAGTCTCTTATTTGAATAAGTATCCAAATAAAGTTTGTTTTTTGAGGCTTTTAATCAGAAAGAAGTCAGTTTGGTCCTAATGAACTTGAAATCTTGGTACTCCAATATGCTGAGGGCTGTTCAGTACTGCTAGGAGCAAAGCCTTTAAATACCCACATCACAATTAACTAGAAATGGACATTATATGACTATACATAATTAGGGAAAATAAAATTGATGATCATTTGACATTATTTGGGCATGACCTTATAATATCATATTTATGAAGATAATTTTCTTCAGCTAATATTTTGGGGATACAAGAGGAAATCTCCTTTTGTTGTTCTTGCCACTTGAGTATATTCTCTGCCAGTTCTTCTGTCTCAGTCACCAAAATATCCATCTTGGCTAAAGCCTTGCTCTGTAACATTTAAAATAAAGGGAAAATAGAAATCATGTCCATCGTTAATTCATTATCATTAGATCACAAACAGTTATACCAAAAGTTAACATCTGATCTTTTTCTAGTCCCTACTGCAAAACCTCCTTAAAACTTTGCTCTCCCCATCTTTTACCCACCTTCTCTTTGAGTTCACTTCTCCTTTGTCCTCAATATCAACTCAATAACAATGACCCTCAATCTAAATAGTTAAACCTAACCTCCTTGCTAAAATGCAGACTCATGTTTAATGCGATTGGCAATCTTCATCTGGATGTACAATTTCTCTCTCTCTTTTTTTTTTTTTTGGTACCAGGGATTGAACTCAGAGGTACTCAGGGGTACTCGACCACTAAGCTACATCCCCAGCCCTATTTTGTTTTATGTAGAGACAGGGTCTCACTGAGTTGCTTAGTGTCTCACTGTTGCTGAGGCTAGCTTTGAACTTGCGATTCTCCTGTCTCAACCTCCTAAAGTGCTGGGATTACAGGTGTGCACCACCAAGCCCGGCTTGGATGTACAATTTCTCAAACTCAATTTAACTGCAGTTCAACAATGACTGATTATTTACTACATGTGCAAGACACACACATGCAAACTATTCTCATTAACTTCTTTAATCCATACTTGATCCTACTCAAAGCAGCCAGGTTAACTTCATTACCTTGGATGTGTCCCTTTCCAAATAGTAGCAAAGATCTAGAAATGTGACCTCAAAAATCTAAAAAAAACCCCCAAAACTATACAATCCTTTGTATTCCTGTGCTTTAAATCCTTTCTGTAAATGACTATATTTAGTTTCCAATTTTCTCTTGACTATTCCTCTAATTCAGAGCAGATCAGATCCTAATATACATAGGAATCCCAAGGAACTTATTAAAATGCAGATTCTGATTCTGAAAGTGTAGGGCGAATGCCCTCTGTTGTTCTGCATTTATCTCCCTTCCTCTCTCCTTCCCTGCCTCCCTTTCTTCTCTCCTTCCCTCCCTCCCTTCCTTCCCCCCTAGCCCTGCAATTTTGCATTTCTAATAAGCTTCCAGGTGATGCTGCCCATAATTTGAGTAGCAAGGCTCAGTCTACCTTATTCAATATTTTCTACATGATTAAGGTACCATTCTCTAACCAAGTCACTCTTCTGTACCCTTCATTAAAACACAAAACAAAACAATGGTTCCCAGCCCTGATACCTTTCAGCATAAAAGTAAAGTATCATTTTCTCCCTCAACTACCTGTGCTCTCTTTCATGTGAGAGACATTGTTGCTTTGGTCAAACTATTCTTCCTGAAGCATGTCCAAATTTCATAGATTCTTTAAGATTCAGCTCTCTACTAATTCCTATATAAAACTTTTTAAAGTCTTCCTATATCCTATTCTGTTCTCAATTCCCCTAGACTGGAAGTAATTCCTCCCTTTTCTGTGTACAATAGACAGCATCTCTTTATAATTTTACACAAATACAATCCTATAAAATAGAAAGTATGCATCTTATAGCTGTCTCACCAAACTGAGGATTTGAGAGCAGTGATCAGTCATATCTGTTTTTCACAACACATGTAGCATAGCCCTTGCATGATGAATATATACTCATTAAATGTTGGAAGAATTAAAATAACTTCTAAAGAAAAATAAAGCAAGCTTCTTGACTTTAAAAATAATTAGCTCAGAGCAGTATAAACCATTGTGGGTGGTAAGGTGGCTACCATGGTGGAGAAGCTGGTTACCAGGGTACAGCAGGTGGCCAACTTCACCAAGCAGTTCTGCTCTTGCTCAGAGACCAAGAAGAAATGGAAGGCCTGCATGGAATTCATCTTGGTCTGGGAATTCTCCATGGTCTGGATCAAACATCTTTTCCTGGGCTGTAGTTAATAATAAAGACTTTCTAGCCCAGGTTATGGAAATGGCTGGTAGCACTGAAGTGGAAGACCTGCCACCATTTACTGCTGGAAGTGAATTAATGAGAAAACATCAAGGCTAGAGCAAACAATGCATCACATTTTCATCATGAGCTACAGGCCTAGTAAGGAGGCTGGAATGAATGTGACAGTGACCATAGCAGCTCTTAAGACTCCTGGGAGAGGCAGCTAGAATGAAAAGGTATCTAGATTGGCTTTTAGAAGCTATCATTCTTCTAGTAGCTACTACTGTAAAAGGATGCATGGATATTTATGTATTTATAAAGCATGCACTCTTAGATGATCTCATCAACATCATACAAGTCTTTGTTTACAATGTCCTTTTTAAAAAATGGTGATGTGGGCTGGGGTTGTGGCTCAGCGGTAAAGCACTTGCCTAGCACAGGTACGGCACTAGGTTTGATCCTCAGCACCACATAAAAAAATAAAAATAAAGGTATTGTGTCCACTTACAACTAAAAATAATTTAAAAAAAAAAAAAAGGTGATGTAATAGTGGCAAGTCATAAATTTTATAGTTTAGATTTTTTTTTCTCTCTTTCTTCCTTTCTTCCCTCCCTCCCTCCCTTTCTCTTTCTTTCTTCGTACCGGGGATTAAACCCAGGGCACTCAACCACTGAGCACATCCCCAGCCCTTTTTTTTTTTTTTGCACCAGTGATTGAACTCAGGGGTACTTGACCACTGAGCCACATCCCCAGCCCTATTTTATGATTTATGTAGAGATAGGGTCTCATTGAGCTGCTTAGCACCTTGCAGTTGCTGAGGCTGGCTTTGAACTCATGATCCTCCTGTCTCAGCCTCCCAAAGTGCTGGGATTACAGGCATGCGCCACCACACTCGGATCCTAGCACTTTTTTTTTTTTTTGGTACTGGCGATTAAACTCAGGGGCACTCAACCACTGAGCCACATCTCCAGCCCTATTTTGTGTTTTATGTAGAGACAGGATCTCACTGAGTTGCTTAGTGCCTCACCGTTGCTGAGGTCCTAGCCCTTTTTTTATATTTTATTTAGAGACAGGGTCTCACTGAGTTGCTTAGGGCCTCACTAAATTGCTTAAGGCTGGCTTTGAACTCACGATCCTCCTGCCTCGGCCACCCGAGCCACTGGGATTATAGATGTGTACCACCGCACCTGGCTGGATTTTCAAGAATAAATCTTTAGGTATAAAAAAAATAATAATTAGCTCACAACATTGGCCATTAAAAAGCTAGACAAGGAGCTGGACTTGATGGTACAGGCCTGAAATCCCAGCTACTCAAGAGATGGAGGCAGAAGGATCCCAAGTTTAAGGCCAGCCTGGACAACATAGTGAGACTCTGCCTCAAAATAAAAAATAAGCATCTTAGGAAGCTGAGGCAGGAGGATTGCAAGCTCAAAGTTGGCCTCAGCAAAAGCAAGGTGCTAAGTAAATCCGTAAGACCTGGTCTCTAAATAAAATACAAAATAGAGTTGAGAATGTGGCTCAGTGGTTGAGTGCTGCAGAGTTCAATCCCTAGCACCCTCGGAAAATAAATAAATAAATAAAGGAAGGAAGGGAGGAAAGAAGAAAGGAAAGGAGGGTTGAAGATGTAGTTCAGTTGTAGAACTACATCAACAGCAAAAACTGAATCATCAGCAAAAACTGATATCATTTGCTCAGTAGAGACCAGAATCCAGTTTTTCCCTTTTTTTAAAAAAATATTTCTAGTTGTAGATGGATAACTTTATTTATTTTTTATGTGGTGCTAAGGATCAAACCCAGTGCCTCACATGTGATAGGCAAGTGCTGTACCCCTGAGCCACAACCCCAGCCACATGCACAAACCCTGGGTTCAATCCGTACTACGGGAATGGGGGGAGGTATGTGTTAAACAAGGAGATCACATATTTGATATTCAAGTATAAGAGAACTCAAGAAAGCTATATTAATACTCACCATTTTCTTTAGATTTGCATCTAAATGAGGGATATTTCTAATTGTTTCAAGATGGGTTTCCAATCTCTCAATGAAAATTACAGCCAACTCCAGCAAATGTACCATATATCTGAAAGAGGGAGAAAAAAATTCAACTATTTTTTAAGTTTAATTATTTTATGTCTCCCTTCTTTTCCTTTAATTAGGACTCTTAGTTTGAAATAAAAGAATTATAATCAACCTAATGAGTCAATAACAATCTTTCTGTGTTCCTGGAAATATCAGTGATAAAGAAAGGTCCTTCTCTTTCACTGGAAGAAACGTGTAATCATCCAAACAGAAAAACAGAAAGACAGAAAAACACAACATTAATCATCATATCTGGAGTCCACCCTAATTATAGATAACCCTCAATGATAGTAATGTTCTCACAGAAGGAATTTCCCTAGATAAAATCTCATTCCATTTCAATCTACCATTCTCAGAGAAGAGACGACAATAAGGATAACTATACTACATTGAAATAGTCTTCATATTAAGCTAATAAATGCTTAAAATCATTAGCTATTCTTTAATGTAGTATAACATACACATTAATGGCTAGATACTGAATACAGCCACAAGAATGGGGTTTTGTATGTCTATTATTTTACTAAAAGTAAATAACTCTGCCACTTAAAAAAAGATAATCCCAGCTACTTAGAAAGTTGAGCAAGTTCAAGGCCAGCATGGGCAACATGATAAGATCCCATCTTAAGAGAGAAGGAGAGGGCTGGGCTTGTGACTCAGTGGTATAGTGCTTGCCTCACATGTGTGAGGCACTGGGTTTGATTCTCAGCACCACATATAAGTAAATGAGTAAAATAAAGGTCCATCAACAACTAAAATACTTAAAAAAAAAAAAAAAAGAGAAAGAGAGAGGAGATACTGATTTGCTCAGGGTCAGCTAGTGAGGCAGTGGTAGAGAAAGAAATCAGATTCCCAGATGCTGGCTTTACTACTGTATTGTTATTTATTAATCATAACCTAGATCTTCAAGTTGATACTCAATAATATTTCTATGAGAAAGACAGCAACAGAAATGATCCCCATTCTGCAGACTGGGAAACTGAAGCAAAAACTGTATCATCAACAAAAACTGATATCATTTACTCAGTAGAGATGAGACCAGAATCCAGTTTTTCCCTTTTTAAAAAAAAAATATTTCTAGTTGTAGATGAATAACTTTATTTATTTTTTTATGTGGTGCTCAGGATTGAACCCAATGCCTCACATGTGGCAGGCAAGTTCTCTACCCCTGAGCCACAATCTTAGCCTCAGTTTTTCCTTTCTTGACATTGTTTTCTTCTGACCATGTTAAATACTTTCAACAGATTTTTATGTATACATTTACTTCACAGAAAACAGTCTACATGTAATAAAACCAATTTTTACCTACCTTGCCACATGTTAAGGATCTAATTTTTTTCACTAAAATCATAATTTATAATTCCCAAAACACAATGGGTAAAAGGAAGTTCCTTCTTTTCACCACAGTAATACTTTTTTTTTTTTTTTTTGGTACCAGGGATTGAACTCAGGGGTACTCGACCACTGAGCCACATCCCCAGGCCTATTGTGTTTTATGTCGAGACAGGGTCTCACTTAGCTTAGTGCTTCGCTGTTGCTGAGGCTGGCTTTGAACTAGAGATTCTCCTGTCTCAGTCTCTCAAAGTGCTGGGATTACAGGCGTGCACTACTGCGCCTGGCTCGTAATACTTCTTTTAAAGCAAATAATTTTCTTTCTAGTTTAATGTATCAACATTAATAATGTTAACAAACACATCAATAACACATTGTTTCATGAATTATGCTTCAAAGTTAACTGCTAAACAAAAACTACCCTCAGAAAACACGTACAACTATTCATTTCTTCTTCTCAGTCTAACCTGTGATAAAAAGCTTCCATTGGTAAGTTTTCCTGGCACATGGGTTTCAACAGTCTTTGCCTGAGGGACCTCTTCTCTTTTAGCACAGCTTCCAGATGATTATTCATACTTTGTAGATCATGACATTTTTGAGCTACAAAAATCAGGAAGTTATTTACAGTTAGCAATAAGACAAGTAAGTTTTTTGAAATCACCAATGATTTCTACTTTCATTTGCTAATACCAAAAATTAATCCAAGGCCAGGTGCCAGTGGTGCACACTTATAATCTCAGTACTCAGGAAGATAGGGTAGGAGAATCACTTGAGGTTAGGAGTTCAAGACAAGTCTGGGTAACACAAAGAGACTCAGTCTCCAATAAAGAAAGAAAAAAAGGAAGGGCTGAGGTTGTGGCTCAGTGGCAGAGCGTTTGCCTTGCACATGTGAGGCATTGGGTTTCATCCTCAACACCACATAAAAATAAGTAAAACGAAAATAAAGACACTTTGTCCATGTATAACTAAAAAATATTTTAAAAAGAAAAAGAAAAAAAGAAAGAGGTAACTGGGAGTGGTGGTGCTTGCCTGTAATCCTAGTGATTTAGGAGGCTGAGACAGAAGGATCACAAGTTTAAGGCCAGCCTGGACAACATAGTGAGACCTTGTCTCAAAATTAAAAAGAAATAAAAATAAAAAGGGCAGGGGATGTATTTCAGTGGCAAAGTGTCCCTAGGTTCAATGTTAGTACAGAGGGGTGGGGGGTGTCACTTTGCAAACTACTACTGATTAGCTCAGAATTTTTTCCCCAGAATTCAGTTAATGGCTGCCAACTCACCCTTTTATAAAGTCTTAATCTGAAAAAATTCAGACTTACAGAAAAGTTTTTTAAAAGTTCAGTAAACTACTATATACATATAACCTAGACACGAATTATTAACATTTAGCTTCATTTTCTTTTTTATCCTTTTTCTATTTCCACACACATATACCCCTATCTTTTGTTCTCAAAAGGCCTCAATTGAGAATAAATTCCAGACAGCCTGATCTTTTACCCTTAAAAAGATGTGTTTCCCATGAACAGCAACATATGCCTAACCTAACTATAGGACATTAATAAATTCAGAGATGTTTTTAAGAAAAGTTAACATTGACACAATGTCACCAATATTTAATTCAGTCCATATTTAAACTTTACCAAGTGTCCCAATAATGTCCTTTATAGCAAAAAAAAAAAAATTCTGATCAAATATTCAATCCATTCATACAATTCATACAGTATTTTAGTTATCATGTCACTTTAAGTAATCACAGGTGGTTCCCTTGAAGGAACTAGAGCAAGACTGGCCTCTGAATCACTCTCTGGCTTCCCATCTTACCATGTGATCTCTCCCTCTTGCCAAGTGCTCTGCCATTGTGATGCCATCTACCATGAGGTCCTACCCAGAGCCGAGCCAATGCCACCCTTGAACCTCTGAGCTATGAACTAAATAAACCTCTTTTCTTTATACTACTCAGCCTCAGTAACAAAATATAGCAACAAAAAAACTAATAAAGGAGCCAACTTAGTTCCTTCCAATGCTATTTGCACTAGTCAAGTCTACAGGAATTGTATTTGAGCACAGAAATAGAAGACTTTGTTAGCTATTGGGCTGGAAAAACTATGGCACATCACAATTTTGCTGCCTGGTGTTTATTTACAATAATCCTAGAAAAAGTTGAAATTTCAATGATTACCCACTTAACCAAACCACTTACCCAAATAGAAAGGATGAACAACATCTGCTGCATCTTTTTCTAGTTTTAGAAGTTCAATTTCCAGGCTTTTCTACATTAGGAATAAAAGTAACATTAGCTTACTCAAAGTATCCTGAAGTTAAAAGATCAAACATAGATAAAAATGGAGAATCTTTAACTCAGGAACATGCTACAAGATGTATATTCATTAAGTGAGATGGGAGGATGATGTATGTATATAAAAGTGCAGGTAATTTACTAAAACTTTTCATTTTGGTGTTCTTGCCCTCCTGCTTTTACTTTTACTGTAACTGTTACTACTACTATTTCTATTACTATTGCTATTAACTACTACAATAAACCTTTACTCAACTGTGTGCTAGATACTGTTCTAAGTGCAAGGGAATTGCTGTTTGAACCATTAAGGTTTTTTTTGGTTTTGTTGGAGGGTATGCTAGGAATTGAACCTAGGGACTCACACATGCTAAGTACTTGCATTATCACTGAACTACACCCTCACCTAGGATTTTTCTTTTTTTCTAAGTAGAAAAATAATACTTAAAAAAAGAAAAATAATAATTTACCTGATAGATTTCAGCTTGAATATTTGTGCTCTGTTGTAGTCTGGAGAATTTCTCAAAGCAAGGAGCTGTTTTCTTAGATATATTTAACATCTCCTATTGGTAAATGAACAGGGAAAACAGAAACATGTCACAAGAAGTTTCTGTGTACATTGGAAGAACATGCCCATGAGATTGAAAATTGATAATATGTCCAACACAGTTCCTAAACAAAAGGTAGAAAAAAAAGAGTAGTAATGTGTATTTCCGTCTTGAGAAACTTCACTGTTACAAATCTCTTGCACAATTATTTAAAAAATGAAATAGCACAATCACTTTGTACTATTTCCTAAGGTACCATATACAATAGATTTACATTACTAATAACTTATTAGAAGACAAGCTGAGGTTTTTGGAAACTCATATCTGCCCTTCCAAATGAACCAAGCCTAGTCTCTCTGACCTTCTGGATTGAAAATTTAAAACCCTGCCACAAGGAATAATTTATCTGATTGATTTAATGATGTCAAATGCATATAAGTCATTCATATTGACTCTGTTCACATATATTCTCTTACATAAAGGAATATTTATGCCCAGGAATAATGATTTTTCTATAAAGGCTACTCCTTTTGTATCTTTTCATTCTGTAATTCTGTTACACTGCCCTCTTAAATGTAGGTTATCTCAGAACATGGATATTATTTTGTCCACCCCCCAACTTCCTCCGTAATTTTCTATATTTTCTTCTTTTGTAGAATGTTAGCACAGAGACCAGGCACAATGGTACATGCCTATAATCCCAACTACTCTGGAGACTTAAGCAAGGAGGATCACAAGTTTGAGGCCTAGCCTGGGCAACATGACAAGACTACACATACAGGAAGAAAAAAAAAAAAAGAAGAAGTGGGGAAGAGGAAACAGAGGAAAGAACGTTAGAAATTATAATCGGCCAGGGTCTAGGAAACTAAATGCAGGCTGACTGCCTTTTTTTTTTTTTTTTTTTTTTTTAACAGCTCTTAAACTAAGGATGGTTTTTATATTTTCAAATTGCAGGGGGGACATCAAAGAAAAAATGATACTCTATGACACATGAAAATTACATGGCATGCAAATTTAAGGGCCCAGAAATAAAATTTTATTGTAACACAACTTTTCTCATTCACATATATATTATCTCTGGCTATTTTTACACTAAAACTGCCTAGTTGAATAGCTGCAACCATATGGCCTACAAAGCCTCAAATACTTCTTTGGCCCTTTATAGGAAAAGATTGCTGAATGATGATAATCAATTTAAGAAACACTTATTAAAGTATACAACAGATGATACAAAGATGAATCAAACAAGCTGTTTGCCTTCAAGAGGGTCATAATGCCAGGCAGGATGTTGTACATCTGTAATCCCAGTGACTCGGAAGGCTGAAGCAGGATGATCCGAAGTTTGAGGCCAGCTCAGCAATATATTGCAACTTAGCAAGACCCTGTCTCAAAATTAAAAAAAAAAAAAAGGATTGGGGATATAGCTCAGTGATGAAGCATCCCTGGGTTCAATCCTAATACCAAAAAACAAGGCTTATGATGGATGTGGGGAAAAGGGTATTCTAGATAGAAAGAATGAAACATAAATGCTCAACACCTGTCAATTGGTATTAATACACACATTAAGAAGGCAAAGGTGAAGCAGGAAACATGGTTTCCTATATGATCATAGAAAACATGAGGGTTATGCCAAATAATCATAATGCAGAAAGTGGGAACAACTGAACAGTTTCTGGTGAACAGTAACATGGTCATATATACAATAAATATTTTAGAAATTTGGCAGTTGGTGCTATGAAAAAGAAAGAGAGCCAGAGGTCGGAGGAAGGAGAGAACGGAAATAACTGCTCAATGAATATGGAATTTCCCATACAGAGTAATAATTAAGTTTTGGAAATGATTGCACAATATTGTGAATGTACTTAATGCCACTGATTATACATTTTAAGATGGTTAAAACAGCCAGGCATGGTGGCACCTGCCTATAATCCCAGCTACTCAAGAGGCCAAGGCAGGAGGATCAACAATTTAAGGCCAGTCTGGGCAGTTTTTTAAAATAAAAAAGGGCTGCAGATGTAGCTCAGTAGTAGAATGCTCCTGGATTCAATCCCCAGACATACACTCACACAAAAAAAGGTTCAAAGGGCTGGGGGTGTAGCTCAGTGGTAGAATGCTTGGCTTGCTTAGCATGTGCAAGGATCTGTGTTCAATTCCCAGTAATATCCATATGTAGAAGGATGAAACAAGATCATGCACAAAAGTCTAATGAAAGTGGATCAAAGACTTAGGAATCAGATCAGAAACTTTGCAACTACTAGAAGAAAATAAAAGGTCAAAAATCCAACACAGTGGCACAGGCACCAAACTCCTTACCAAGAACCCTAAACCTTAAGAAGTAAAATCAAGAATCAATAAGTGGAATGGCATCAAATTAAAAAGCTTCTGTACAGCAAAGGAATCCATTAAAAGCATCAGATCTCATAAAAATAAAGAAAGATCAGTGGAGCAGAGGAAGGAGATTGAGGGGAGAGAGGAGGGATGGGAAAAAGGGAGGAAATAAAGAATGAATTTGACAAAATTATGTAATGTACACGTACAAATATACCACAGTGAATTCCACCTTTATGTATAAGTATAAAGCACCGATTAAAAACATAAATAGAAGGAAGACCAGTCAAGTAGAGGAAGAGAAATAAGGGGAGGAAAGAGGGGAGGGAAAGAGGAAACACTGGAGACTGAAATAGAGCAAATTAAATTCCATGCATGTAAAATTATATCAAAAGTTATACATACACTATTTATGTATAACTATAATGCACTAATAAAAGTATTTAAGAAAAAGGTTAAATTAATAAATGTTATGTGCATTTTACCACAGAAAGAAAGTGAGGGAGGAAATCCCTACAATTGGCCATCAACATGAAAAAAATATAAGTAGAGAGATGGGCTTAAGGTTGAATATTTAAACAGGTAGCTTATTCAGGTAAGATGATGAGAATGTGTACTTGGTCCGTAGCCTTTTAAAAGGAAAGGGAAGACAGAGATAAGAGTACCTGTTAAAATAAAACTGATTAGTCTTAGTTGATATGGTGAATGAGAGTTAAAGTCAAGTAATACTGATTCCAATGATTCTGTTTCAGGTAACTGTAAAGACAGTTACGCCATCAACTGAGGTAGATAACACAAGGTATTTTACTGGTGGCAAAATTGAGGACCGGGGAGATTAAGTATTAGTCCAACTTCACATTGCCAATGTGCATCAGAGCAGAAATGAGAAGACATCTAATTCACTATCTCTTAGTTTTTCTTTATGCTTTCACTTAGGTAGAAGATAAATGAAAGTACAACATTACCTATATTATGTAACCTACTCACTGTCTAGTATATCTCCATTGTTCCATGTGTACACACTAAGCTTAGGTGCACATTTGGCAAACTAGTAAACTCTTGAGTTCAACAATACGGTAATGGTACTTAGCCAATAATATGCAAGAGAAACCAGAGTGAAAATAAGAATGTTCAAGAAATGGGTAATAAAAGAAAGAAAGAGCAACCAAATTCCCCAAGAAAATAAAAATCACAACTATAGACAGAAGTCTTTGCCTTTAGTTATTGCTATATTACATACTTTACATGCCACTGGGGTAAAAGGACCCTGAAAATGAAATGATCCTAACAAAAAGGAGTCTGTTTACAGTATTATTGTTTCCTTTGTGACTAGGCACAAGAAGCTGAAATGTGGGAACTTTATGCTTAATTTTAAGAATCTTTGGGACTGAGGGTGTATGTAGCTCAGTGGTAGAGTGCATGCTTAGCACATGTGAATCCCTGGGTTCAAACACTGTGTACATTTGTATGTATAAACTTGTAACCTACTGGTTACCTTTCTTCTTTTTCCTGTTTTGTTTTTCTTCCTGCTATATTTCAGTTGAGGAGCATTAAAAGGGAGCCAGTATAGTAAAAAGTTAAGAGCAGAAGCTATCAAATAAGGGTTGGGGTGCAGAGAAGGGCAGGTCACAGATTGAGAAAACACATTAGTAGTAGATTCTAAGGAGTTCTGTAGTTCCAGGTCCTCATATACTGCCAACAGAAGAAGCCTTGATCAAGACTCTGACTCACTAAAGCTTGCTAGAAAAATACCTAGAATATAAGATCACTAAAGCAGTCTTACGGACACAAACTAAAGCGAATACCTCAGTATGCTACAGTTAACCCTACCTTTCTTTCGCCAAATCATACTTCCATGGATTGATCAAAACAGGACAAAGTTGAAACATGTTTTCAACAAGAAATTTTAGGCACTACTCTTTTTTTTAAAAAAATAATGTTACTGTGTTTTTTATACCTTTATTTTATTTGTTTATATTTATGTGGTGCTGAGAATCAAACCCAGTGCCTCACACATGCTAGGCAAGCACTCTACCACTGAGCTACAGTCCCAGCCCTTAGACACCACTCGTAATGTGTGTGTGTGAATTTGTGTTTGGTGGTAGGGACTGAATCAAGGGCCTCAGGAATACTAGGCAAGCTCTCTACCACCAGCCTATATATACTCCAGCCCATCACTCTTAACTTTTGATGTACATGAATGATATGCACTAAAGGGACAAACTGTTTAAAGAGATCATATGACAAATCATTTTGAAAAAATAATGCTAAATCATCCCAATAAAAATAAGTTTCAGGGCTGGGCGTAGTGGCACATGCCTGTAATCCTAGCACTTTGGGAGGCTGAGACAGAAGAATCGCGAGTTCAAAGCCAGTCTCAGCAACAGCGAGGCGTTAAGGAACTCAGTGAGACCCTGTCTCTACATAGAACACAAAACAGGGCTGGGGATATGGCTCAGTGGTCGAGTACGCCTGAGTTCAATCCCTGGTACTAAAAAAATAATAATAAGTTTCAGGGCTCAAGTTGTGGCTTAGTAGAGGTATAGTGCTCATCTAGCATGTGTGAGGCACTGGGTTCGATCCTCAGCACCACATAAAAATAAATGAATAAAATAAAGGTATTGTGTCCATATACAACTAAAAAAATATTTTAAAAATTCTCTCAACAGCAAGTTGCTCTTTCAGTTTAGACATTCATATCTCCTATCAACACTTTCTAGAGGGATATTAAGTTTCAAATGTCTTATGAGTTTACCAAAGTATTTTGTGACAGAAGAACTGGACAATACAAGTGAGAGTACTAGACAAACTTGGTAGGAAGAAAACACAAGAGAGAAGTGAGAAAGGATTAAACTGTGGAGTGCTGTGGTGGTCCCTGGAATAGGTGGTGTCTGAAACCCTCAAACACAACACTGGGTCTTAACATAAGTTTTAAAATCTTTCAAGTGCAGTGGCGTGCACCTATAATCCCTGACACTAGGGAGGCTGAGAGAAGAAGATTGTAAATTGGGGGCCAGCATGGACAACGTAGTGAGATTGTGTCTCAAAAGAAAAAATAAAAAAGGCTGGAGATGTAACACAGTGGTACGGCACCCATGGGTTCAATCCCTATACTGAAGGGAAAAAAATTTTTTGTTCAAGAAGTATCACAAGAGGCTAGGGATATATCTCAGTTTGTAGAATGCTTGCCTCACATGCACAAGGCCCTGGGTTCAATCCCCAGCACCACACACACACACACACAAAGTATCATAATATTTTATCACAGTTCATCTTAAGAGATGACATAATGTGTCAGAAAAGGAAGAGCTCTGGGATCTAATTCTGCTTTCTTGGTTGAATGACCTTGGACAAGTTTATTTGGTCTTTTAGACTTTAGTTTCTTAATTTAAAAAGAAATTCAATAAAGATATTGTGTCCTTCTACAACTAAAAAAATATTTTTTTAAAAAAATTAGAGCCTGGGGGTGTAGTTCAGTGATAGAATGCTTGCCTAGCAAGAAAGAGGCCCTGGGTTTGATTCCTGGCACTTCAAAAAAAAACCAAACAAATCACCTTAAGTTATCACAAGTCTCTAACAAATCTTCTAAATACAAAAAGTTGTATGTTTTAGCTGGGCATAGTGTCACAGGCCTGTAATTCCAGCTCCTCAGGGGCTAAGGCAGGAAAATAGCAAATCTGAGGCCAGTCAGGGAAACTTATAGAGATCTTGGCTCAAAATTTTAAAAAAGGACTGGTGATGTAGCTCAAAGGTTAACCATCCCTGGGTTCAAGACCCAGTATGGAATTTTAAAAAGAGAGAGATTTTCCATGTATCTTCCATCTTCCATCATGTTTGCATTGCTATTTTTCTGCAGATGTGTTTAACTTTTTAGCTTTTCTCTCTCTCTCTCTCTCTCTCTCTCTCTCTCTTTTTTTGGTACACAGGATTGAAGTCAGGGCACTCGACCACTGGGCCACATCCCCAGCCCTATTTTGTGTTTTATTTAGAGACAGGGTCTCACTGAGTTGCTTAGAGCCTCGCTTTTGCTGAGGTTGGCTTTGGACTAGCGATCCTCCTGCCTCCCGAGCCAATAAGATTACAGGTGTGTGCCACCGCGCCCGGCTCAATGTTCTTTTTAGTGACATTCCCTCTGACATCAAAGTTTCTTTCTCTCAATCTTAAAGCACTGGTTCCACTTGCCTCATTCTCCTCTGTCACTTATATTCTGTTGTTCCCTCACACGTTCAATTTCTCCCTCTACTGGCTCCTCCCTGGACTATGAACATGCTCTTCTTCCCAACTTAAAATCGTCATTCCTCGGGCTATCTCCTTTGCTCCAAATTAATCCCTTCCTCCACTCCTGTTCCAAAGTCCTTTATATCTTTTTCACTAATGCTTTTTTTCCCTTTCTTTTCCTTAAAAGATACCCCGAATGAACTTTCCTTGGGGCTCCTCTGTACCCAGCCCCTCCTGCCCCAAATATGCTTCAATACTTCCCATAAATAAGCATGTTGGAAATGTTTACTTTTACTATCTACCATTATTTCTCAACCCCGCCGCATAGTACACTCTAGAGGCGATATCACTGGATGAAAATAAGCAGATCAACACTGTTCTATCCGCCATAAACTGGCTTGGCATAACCTGCCGGCCAAAAGTCTACTCGAAACACCACCTACTCAGATCCTCTCTCACAAAGACTCCACAGCACAAGTCAAGGCTGCAAACTGGAAGAGGCTCTATTAGCCTTTACCCTGGTACAGACCCCAACCACCTCACAGCCAAATTCTGTCGCCACCATGGACACCTCTCCCCGCTTGATGACGCCGTCGTTGCCCCCACTCACCTCAGTGACAAACCCTGAAGCCACGAAGTGGCCCAACAGTAGCCCTGCGGAGTTTGGCGCGGAACCCGGGTCCCAGGGATTGGCAGCAGCCATGGCTCTGACACACCTCCCCACTAGGCGCCGAGAGTGAGCTGAAAGCGGGACGAACGCTCGGCGCGGGTCGATGACGTCACAGGGCGTTCCCGCCCGGGCGGAAGCCCTGGGAGTGCATCCCAGGCTAGCGCGGGTCTCTGGTCTTCACTTGCCGGGACTTTTCTCTACTGAACTGTAGCAGTCCAGTCCGGGACTCCCTGGTCCTCCAGAGGCTCTCAGGAGCGCCTGGCCTTAGCGCAGCTGCAAAAGCAGCAGGACCTGGTGGTCTGTTTTTTTTTCTTCTTTGACACTCGGGCTGGTCCCCAGAATCCTGGGATCGGCTGGCGGTGACAGCTGGGGCCGGAGACCCAAACAGAGGTTGACGAGGTGACTGTGTGCCTAGGTTGGTCGCTGATCGCTGCGCTTCCTTCTCGCAGGGACCTGAGTCTCCGTGTTAGGATGGGAAACAGTGCCCTCCGCGCTCATGTAGAAACGGCGCAGAAAACTGGTGTCTTTCAGCTTAAGGACCGTGGACTGACCGAGGTGAGAGTGGGAGAGATTAGACCAGGGAATTTACGAGGAGAGGGACGGTGGGGGCGGAGAAGTTAATCCGTGAGGGCTTCTCCATGCTGTGAATCCTTTCTCCAGTTCCCCTCAGAGTTGCAGAAACTGACCAGCAACCTTAGGACCATCGACCTGTCCAACAACAAGATAGAGAGCCTGCCGCCTCTGCTGATAGGGAAGTTCAATTTGCTGAAGAGCCTCTCCCTGAACAACAACAAACTGAGTATGGCTTTTGCTCCTGAGAAGCTTTTATTAGTGATCAGAAGTTAAAAAGGGTGGATTTCTCTAACAAGATGATTTTTGTCGTCATTATAAAACTGTTCAGAGGGCTTACGATGCAGAATGCCAGAGTCCTCGAAACTTTCTACCTCCACTGCAAGGTTTCTTGGGTTATATGATGATCAATCTTTGGGATGTGATGTAAGCAAAGTAGCTAATTTAAAAGGGAGAATGGAATGGGAAAGGGAGGCTCTTCCAAAACTCACAAAATTGTTGTCGAATTGTGCCTCATCCCCTTTGTAAAAGGATCCCATTATATACAGGAATTTCGATGGCATTTAGATGGCACACTTACCTTCTGAGACTATGTTGGTAAAACGCAGTACCTAAAAGTGGTGCATGTGGGAATTCTATATGTATTACAAGAAATGAAGCAGACTGATAGTCTTTGTAATCTTCATCAAAGGTGTTTTTCAGCTCTATCAGATTCAGGTTTTTAAATTTTTTTCTTTGCTAGCTGTTCTACCTGAGGAGTTATGCAATCTGAAAAAACTAGAGACTCTAAGCCTAAACAACAATCATCTGAGAGAGCTGCCACCTACCTTTGGGCAGCTTTCTGCCCTCAAGACCCTGAGCCTTTCTGGGAACCAACTAGGAGCACTACCACCCCAACTTTGCAGCCTACGGCACCTAGATGTGGTAGATCTCTCTAAGAACCAGATTCGGAGTATACCTGACATCGTGGGGGAGCTGCAGGTCATCGAACTCAATCTCAACCAGAACCAGGTCTAGAACTTACGGGTTTTTTTTTTCTAGCATATGTTTGGGTTTATGGTTTCCTAATAAACTGTTGTTCACTAAATTGTAATCGTGTAGTTGGTTATCAAAGGCTAGATGAGAGAGAAATTCTATAAACTGAACCAGTTTCAAAGCCCAAAGTGCCATGTAGTTAGTAGGGACTAACACTGGGTGTGTTTGCTCTCTAGGTGTTTTAGGGAGTGTGTACCAGGTAAGAGGGTAAGGGTAATTTCAAAAGTTAAACTACTTAGCCAGATGTGGTGGCATATGCCTGTAATCCCAGCAACTCAGGAGCCTAAGGCAGGATGATCACAAGTTTGTGACCATTTTGGGCAACTTAGCAAAACCCTATCTCAAAATAAGATTTGTTTTTTTAAAAAAGAGCAATGGTGCCAGGCATGGTGGCACATACCTGTTAATCCCAGAGACTCTGGAGGCTGAGGCAGGAGGATCTCAAGTTCAAAGCCAGCTTGAGCAAAAGTGAGGCACTAAGCAACTCATTAAGACCCTGTCTCTACAAAATAGGACTGGAGATGTGGCTCAGTGGTCTAGTGCCCCCAAGTTCAATCCCTGGTACCCCACACTCCCCAAAAAAGAGAGGGATGGTAGTAGGGATGTAGCTCAGTGGCAGAATGCTTTTAGCATTTATGGGGACCTGGATTCAATCCCAGTACCAAAAAAAAAAAAAAGAGTAAAGCTACCGAAAGTCCCACAAATCTTAAGAGTTCTTTGAATATCCTTCAAGTGTGCCCCTATAACCATTTAGTGAGGAGCTATGCCAGGGATATAGTATGGGAGTGAGGTTTAAACTCATAGATTCTGAGCTAGACATCAGAAGTTCAATTTAACATGTTTGTTAAATATGTGTTGTGCTTTTTCTGAAAACCTTAAATGATAGGCTTTCTGGAGAATAGCCCATTTTATTATTGGACAGCTTTAATTATATTAGAAATTTGTATCCATTAGTTTGGAAGCTTTTTGACTAACATTTATCTGGAAAAGAAATCTGTCTTAACCATAAGACACAAGTGATGAAACATTAAACACCAAGATTGGGTGGCCTTTACCTTTTCTGGCATATGTCCTTCTATATCTGCATGGTCCAGTATAGTAGGTAACTAGCCACATGTGGTTATTACTATTCTAGATTGTAGTGGATCTTATATTATGAAGTTCATTCTTTGAGATTGATTTTATGTTTTCCTTAAGATTATGGGGGAAAAACTGAATCAGTTAAGCTACAGGTATTAGTTGAGGACTTATTACACATTGACCTCTGCTGATGCCTTAGCTAATGCCTTAGACACACTGACTTTAGTATATACTAGAGTAACCTGGGGGGGCTTGTTTAATGAGATCACTGGGCCTTCATCCTTAGTATTTCTGGTTTAGAAAGTATGAGATGAGATTTAAGAATTGGCATTTCTAATCTGGGTGCGGTGGCTCACGCTTGTAATCCCAGCACTTTGGTAGGCTGAGACAGGAGAATTGCAAGTTCAAAGCCAGCCTCAGTAATGGCAAGGCGCTACGCAACTCAGTGAGACCCTGTCTCTACATAAAGCACAAAATAGGGCTGGGGAGTGGCTCAGTGGTCGAGTGCCCCTGAGTTCAACCCCCTCTACCAAAAAAAAGAATTGGCATTTCTAATAAGTTTCCAAGTGATGGCCTGAAATACCAAGTAGTCAATAGAATTTGGTGACTTGGGTTGGGGATTATAGCTCAAGGGTAGAGCACTTGCCTAGCATGGATGATACCCTGGGCTCAAACTCTAGCACTGCAAAAATAAATAAAAAATTTGGTGAATTTGAGTACTGGATGGGCTAAACAGTGATAAAGACAATTGTTTTGTATTGAGCTTGAGGGCCTAAACGAATAGTGGTGCAACTGAGAGTGGACATGCTGAGTTGATTATGATGAATCATCTAACTAGAAATGTTTTCCTGAAAGTTGGAAACAAAAGTAGAATAGAGATGAGTAAACATGAATGTAGATACAAATTTTAAGTGATGACTTCAAGAATGAACTTCCTAGAAAAAAGTTGAGAGAGAATATGAAATATGAAGTATTAGGGACTGCTGCTGGAAATGTCCATAGGAACAAGGGAACCCAAAAATCAGGAGTAATTCAAAAGAGGAAGAAAAACCAAGTACTTACGTATAAGAAGTGGAGCAGTCAAATGTAATAGAGAATGAGAATGATGGATCCTTGGCTTTGGCAGTAAAGTAGTTGGTACATTTGTACAAGTTTATGGTAGTTATATTTCTGCTGGAGAGATTACAGGTGAACTTTTTTCTTTAAACTTGTGTTAATTCTCAAATTTTCTATAGTGAACATGTAGTGCTTTTATTATCAGAAATTGTTTCCAAAAAGCCACTGGTAACTTCAAAAAAGCATTTTATTTTTAAAGTGGAGGACTAGTAACAGAAGGTCTGTAACAGAGGCTTCTGTAGTGAGTAGGTAGTGAGAAAATGGGGGCGGTAAAATAAAGAACTAGGACAAATAGTCAAGGTTTTTGTTTTTGTAATGTAGTAAAAAGTAACCATTAGAGGGCTTGTGCTTTTTCCTATTATTGTTTTGTTATTCAATAGATATCTCAGATCTCAGTAAAGATATCTTGCTGTCCTCGCCTTAAAGTTCTTCGTCTGGAAGAGAATTGTCTTGAGCTCAGCATGCTTCCACAGAGCATCCTCAGTGATTCCCAGATCTGTCTGCTTGCTGTAGAAGGCAATCTTTTTGAAATAAAGAAACTTCGAGAACTAGAAGGCTATGATAAGGTATTTATTTGTGTGATAGCATACTTCTGCATTTCTAGTTACTACCCTAGAGAATGCTGAGGTAACCCACATGAATATTTTGTTCTTCCCAATTTGGGGGTGGTTCTAAGAATTGGCCAAATGATACTGTGCCAAGATGGCTTTCTTTATAGAGAGCTTATTGGAAATCATCTTCTGATATGTTTCCTATTAAAATACAAAAAAAGAATTTATGTGCTTTAAAGTAGGTAGGTTTTATAGGAAATAGACCAAGTCCAATAAAAAACAAAACTGCAGAGGGGGAGGGAGAATATGTAAAAACCTAAGTAACAGATAAGCTTATATTTGCTCATGTCAAAATACCATATATATATTATTCTTTCATGATTTTTAGTACATGGAGAGGTTCACAGCCACCAAGAAGAAGTTTGCATGATGTTCTCCAGGACCATGGGAACCTTATAGGACAATGACATGGAAACTCTGTTGGAATCTGGCTGAAGCAAAGACTCCTGTTGTTGTCAAGGATATCTGCAGTAAGGAGATAATACTCCAGGAGATTGTTTCACTCAATGATCTTTTTTTATTTCAGGGCTATCTCAAACAAGCTAAAAGAAAAAGGAGTCAGGAGACAGGAAGAGTCCTCCATTTTGAGTCATGGATAGGGCAATGGACAATGCTGATCTTCAGTCATCATTAGTTTGGCTTTAAGAAACCAGTAGCTAGTTGCTATTTATATGATGAGGGGGTGCTGCCTGGTAACAGAATAGCTCCACACCACAGCTTGAGATTATGTTTAGTTGCAAAGTGTGAGCTTCCATAAAAGTCAGTTGTAATTTCACCTATGTGTTAACACTATATTTTTATCAAATTCATATTTATGAGTTTCTATGGTAACTCTAAGGATTTATTGTTTTATTCCATCAGTTTAGTTGTCTATACTTAGAATTTAAATGCACATAAATAAGACTGTTTGTCTTGATTCAAGTGTGCTGTTAGAGAAGCACCAATGCAACACTATAAGAGGTTCCCCAAGGCTGCAGTAGCAAATCCTTTACTATTGCATGTGCCTTATTGGTCGAGGGCTCTGAAGAGCTAAAAATGTATATGCAACACTTATATGATTTAAAAGTGATTTCAATAATCAAGATTTTCCTGAAGCTTTGTTAAAAATTATGTATTATTTCTGTAATCTTGCCCTTTTGTATTTATAACTACTAATCAAATTACCTTCAAGAAACCATTGCTACAATATTTTAAAACAAGTTATGTTTATCAAGTTTATTCTCTGAATGGGAATATACTAAATAAAGACTTTTTAATGAACTTTGGAAGCAAGTTTAATCCTTTAAAGGAAGAAGACAACTTTAACATGTAGAGGGCCATTTGTTCTCTGAAAGTAAATTAATTAGGAAGAAATGTTTCGTGTTGTTCAGGTTTCCAAAGTAATGAAATGCCTTTATGTGACTGTAATTAACATTTTGAGGAACTGGAATCATGCTTTTAAGAGAACCTGAAAGTATAAAGGAGCAGACTGGAGATTATCAATGACATGAACGTTTGGAAAACCACTATTTTGGTCATTTTCTCAAGTTTTATCTTAGCCATGGATATATTAGCAGTTCTCAGTAATGGTTAAACCTTGTTTAGGAGCAAGAAATCATAAGAGCTTACTATTTATGGGGCAATGTCTCTGACCTTAAATTTGGTCTGGGCATTCTTTATTTCCCATGTTATTTTCTCTTTCTCAGTTTAGGGAGGGATAGGGGTTACCAATTTATCAGTATCAATTGAGTTTTTTCCCTAAACTTTAATGTTTATTAATCTTACTGATCCATTGAATAATTAACTTTTCTCTGAATACTTTTAAATTTAGCAACTTAAATGTATCCATTTAATGATTAGCATTCTCCACTCCTATAAGAATCAGTAGCTTCCCAATTTGAACACTTTCAGATACCTTCTCTTCACTCTCATTTGCCTGTCCAATCAGATCATTCTGTTCCTTAAACCCATAGTGCATCATCTCTCTCCTCTGCTCTTATGTTGTTAGCTCTGTCAAGAATAACCTATCATGCTCCTTCTTCCCTATGTCTAAGCCTCTTCTCTAAGTCTAATAAACTGTTCCCCCATCTTCTACCATAGCACTTCTCATGTTCTATGTTTATCTTTCTTGCTAGAATAACCCACTTGAGGTCAAGAGGATAAAGTAATATGCCCAGAGTTAAAAGTGAACAAGATTTAGACTAATATGAGCTAACAAACTAGTCTGACTTATGGTCAGGGATCCTGATTTTACCTTGGCTACCAGCGCTAAGTCACTTACATTTTTTAGAGCTTAGTTTAGAAGTCAGTAATATATTGAGTAAGATCATGGGCCTTGGAGTCAGAATGATTCAGGTTTGAATCCAGAAAAGATTGCCGTTTATTAGCTTTTTGAGCAATTTACTCTCATCTGTAAATATGGGTAATACCTCTTAATTCTCAAGTATGTTACAAGATACATAAAAGCACTTTGTATAGTGCCCATGACAGAGTAAACAACCAATAAATCATGCCATTTATTTCATCTATAAGGCACAGAACTAAAATCTAAGTTGTTCAGGAATAGGCTTGACGCTGCCATTAAAAAGATAAAAAATAACTAAAGGGTAAGGTATTTGAACATCAACCTGAGATATATATATATGTGTGTGTATATACACACACACACACATACACCTTATTAGGAATGAACTGGGATAATCTAGAATTTCAGTAAGAGAGTAACCTAAAGCAAACAGCTTTTTTTTTTTTGGTACTGGAGATTGAACTCAGGGGCACTTGACCACTGAGCCACATCTCCAGCCCTATTTTGTGTTTTATGTAGAGACAGGGTCTCACTGAGTTGCTTAGAGCCTCGCTGTTGCTGAGGCTGGCTTTGAACTTGCGATTTTCCTGTCTCAGCCTCCCTAAGTGCTGGGAATATAGGCTTGTGCCACTGAGCCCGGCATTTTTTTTTTAAAGCACTGAGGATTGAACCCAGAAATACTCTACCATTGAGCTAGTCCTATTTTATTTTTTATTTTGAGACAAGCTCTCCCTAAGTTGCTGAGGGTCTCACTAATTTGCTAAAGGTGGCCCTGAACTTAACTCTCCTGTTAGCCTTCAGAGTAGTTGGATTACAGGCATGCGACATTGCACCCTGTGGGAAAACAGCAGTTTAAAAAGTTAATTCTAAATGCATATGAGCATAACGTGTCTGGGATGTACATGTTTAACAGGAGATTCATAATCCATATGTGACATGGAAAGAAAGATGTAGAGTTGAAGCATGGAAACAAGGGATGAACTAAAACCAAAGAAAGAAAAATAAATAGGCCCAGTGGTAAAGGATAAAAATCTCTGTCATTGTTTTAAGACTAGAAACTAGAAGGCGCTTACTGTTTAAAAAAAAAAAAAAAAGATTAAATTGAGTAGGGGACTTTTTTCCCCCTATATAATTATAAATTCATATTATGTTTAGGATCAGTTAACTAGTAAATGATTTAGTCAAAATTTGGATCCAGGTGGTCACACTCCAGAGCTGGTGTTAACCACTTGTTAGTACCTTTCAAAAGCAACGAAAAAAAGTTTACAGTGTTACAGAAGGAAAACTGGAAAAGCCTTTAAGTTAATAGCTTCCATTTCTAGTGCATTATGGACCTAATTCCTAAGACCCTACTTCCTACCTTTCTCAGTAGCTGAAGCTGTGGAAAAGTTTGTAACCTGAGATTCATAAATGAGTTTTTAAGATCTGCATGATTTACATTCATGTGTCTACTTCTCTGGGGAGAGGGGCTGTGTTGTCTGTTATCAAATTCACAAATGGACACTTGACCAAAAAGAGCTCTACTCTAGAGAAAACAACAGCTATCATTTATTAAGTTCCTACATTTGCTAAGCACTATTGTAAGGGCTTTAAGGCATTACAACTCTATGCATTGCAATTTTATGAGGTAGGAATCATTAATCCCCATATTCAGAAAAGGAAACTAAGGCAAAGAAATAGGCTTAGAATCACCATAGACAGCAAGAACTAAAGTGTAAATTCAGACAATTTGGTGCCTTAACATGCACTTCAAACCAATTATACTGTAAGGGCAGTATAGTGGTATCCTCCAAATTACTTCTTTTTTTTTTTTTTTTTTTTTTTTTTTTTAAAATATTTTTATTTTTAGTTATAGGTGTACATAATACCTTTATTTTTATGTGGTGCTGAGGATCGAACCCAGTGTCTCGCACATGCTAGGCAAGCGCTCTACCGCTGAACGACTCCAGCCCCTCCAAATTACTTCTTTTAGCCCAAAAGTATTTAAAAAAAATTTTTTTTAAAGTGCTTTTAGGAAGGGCACTTAGTATAGTACAATCTCCACTGTTTTACACCTTACTTTACACATTCACCTTCACCTGCCAAACTACTCTGACATGGAGCACTTCTGTGACAAAAGGCCTAATTGAGTCTTGCTTTATTTAAATATTTCCTTCTTCACCCTTTTTTTTTTTTTAATATTTTTTTAGTTGTAGATGGACACAATGTCTTTATTTTATTGCTTTGTACATGGTGCTGAGGATCGAACCCAGGGCCTCACGCATGCGAGGCAAGTGCTCTACCGCTGAGCTACAATCCCAGCCCCCCTTCTTCACCCTTTGAAAGTTCCTATGTTAGTTTTATCTTCTCCAGTAGTGGGTTGTTCTTACCTAGAAACATCATCCTCTTAGTCACTGGTATGTGAGTGCAAATGAATGAGACTAACAACGATTAAATTAAATGCATCATAGAAAGGAAAGTTCTGTTAATATTTCTAATAGAAATAGGAAAAGAGCTAACAGCAGCTTTCTATTGGAGTGCTTCTTGACTTACAGATCTTTGCTTTATTCAATTTGTTAAACAGCAGCTGATGAAATTACTGCCCCCAAAATAAGAGTCATAGAAACATGTTACTTATCTTAAAGAACAATACCATTAGTTAGTTCCAAAGTTTAATTATAAGAATCAAGCAGTGGCTACTGGTCAAACCAATCCATATCCATAGGTTCTAAGTGTGCAGAGGCTAGTTTTTAAATAAAGGTGACAAATCCAATTAGATTCTCACAACACTGTTCAGGATTTACATCAACTTGATTCTGGACACAGTTCAATACACAAAGCTGAAAGAATGACAGCGCAATCATCAATAATTAAACCCAATATAATTTTCCAAACCACTTGGACAAGAGTAAATTCTAACTTTTAACAACTGTCTAAAGCTACATAAACTCAAAGCAATCCAACTATTTTACTACCTGAGATCAAAATAAATTTCCTTTTTCCTATCTAAACATAATTCTTAGCATTGAGGTAAATCTGAATTCACATGATATACTTTATCAAACTTCCACAAAAATCTTAAGCCCTGCTTTTGAGAGAAATTCTCGTATTACACATATATATTTACATATATTTTTCTTCAAAGACTAATGACAAATTTATGAGATTAATAGGCCTGTAATGGGACCATGATATTATTAATAATATGAAAATAAAAAGCCATTTATACAAAGTTTTCCTGAATGTGCAATATGAAACGAGATCACAGAATCTATGTAAATATATGAATCACTAAGAGTTCAGAAATTGAGCTCACTTTAACAAAAACTCATTACACTCTTTGGAGCAGCAATTGCAAAAACAGGGATGTATGACAAAAATATTGTATATAAAAGCTCCAAAACTAAGCATTAGCCTTAACTGGCAAAAATTGCAACTTAAAAACTAAACCCAACTAGATCTTTACTGTGGCTATCCAACTTGTTTGTGGCCCGCAGGTTTTTACTGAAGTGATGACCTCTCATCGCTTGTTCTTCACCCACCACAAAACCAAACAAAAAAACACCTCTATAGCTCCCTTCCTTCACGGCTGTCTTTGGCAATGCTTCAGAATCTTGAAAGCAAACTGCTCAAGTAAATGAGGATGAAAACAATATGTGTGATATATGAAAACTAATCTAACAGTATGAACTGAGAAGGAAAATACTAGAAGGAAGGATGAGCAACAGTCTACCCTCAAACAGAAATAAAAAAATCAGGCAAGCTGTTACTCTTCTGGCCCTTCCACATTATCTCCAGATTAGAAGAGTATGGAACCAAAATATCAAACTCTGAAAAGGTAATGATTTAGGAGGAAGAACTGAAGAAGTAAATAAATGATAGAGAAGTACAGCAGTAGCTTTAGCTGTCAATGAGTTTCTTTGCTCTGACATTGGCATTATCAATACGATCTTTGTTGGTGTCAGCCTAAAAAAAGAAAAAGATATGAGTATTACTTCACAAGGTAAGGCACTCTGATAAAAGTTAAATTTAGGCTGGGTATGTTGCTCAGGAGTAGAGCATATGCTTTGTAAGTGCAAGCCCCTAGGTTCAATCCCCAGAACCCAAACGAATGTTAAAATTCTATACACTTGGAGTAATCAACATACTGATAAAACTCAAGAAACACTTTAAGTCACATTACAAAACTTATTTTAGGTAAGAAGTAACAGAGCATAACGTTCATTTGGAAAAACCCTAATGCACAAAAGAACTTGCTAGTATTTCTCAATTCTATTACATATTTCTTCATACTTCAACACGTCTGAAACTAGGATACATCTTATAATAATCAATGGTAGTTTCTTCTGTTTTTGAGAAGAAAAACTGTGTTGCGCAGGTTGGTCTTGAACTTCCAGGCTCAAGTGATCCTCCAGCCTCAGCCTCCTGAGTAGCTGGGACTACAGGCAAGCAACATCATGCCCAGATCTTCGATAGCATTTTTGATGCAATGAAATATGATAAGAGTGCTTTCTCAACCACAGAATTTCAATGGAGTTACTCTAGGTCTAACCCACAGAGACTGAAAAAGATCTCTGGAACAGATGTATTACCACCCACATCAACAGCTAAATTAAAACCATGGGTAATACACAGCCTAAACCCAGACAATAGCCCTAAAAGCATCTTATGAACCATTATTTGCTTCAAAAAAATCCATTGGGCTGGGGATATGGCTCAGTGTTACAGCAGTTGTTTGCCACGGTACAAGGCTCTGGGTTTGATCCCCAGCACCAAAAAAGAAAGAGAAATACATTATAAGTGATTCAAAAGACAGCCAAGCTTAAAAAGTGGCTATCCCCTAAAGTACACTGAAATTTTAATCAAGTATGGCTTCTAGATTTGACATCTAAATTCTGAAAAACATTTCCTTTTTCAGTATCTTGTATGTATCATGTAATGTAAAAACAAAAACAAGGAATCACAATTTTCCTTTACTCACATGACTATATGCTACTAGTTATTAAAATAAAAGCAATATTTATGGGAAGGGAAGCACACTCAAAGGTTAGAATAGATTCTAAGCTCTATGTGTGAAGGTTTAAGTAAAACAACTTTATCCCAAGGCTGTGTTTTCAAAAAGAACCAAATGGCATGAGCAAGATAGGAGGATTCGACTTTTGTTTTTGATGTGTTAGAACTGCCACCTCATCAAAACTGTAAAATCCTATAAGGATAGGATCGTATTTTATTGTTTTCCCTCAAAGTATCTAACATAGATGTCCATTACTAAAACAACTACCAGACTATGTTTCATTTTGTGGCCATAAAAGGCTTTTACCTTTTCTGTGATTCGGTCTATTTGTCGATTCTGAGCTTCAATTTCATTGCCCATGTCCAGGGCCATGTTCTTTAGATTTCCTAGGATACTGCCCACTTGAGTTAGGTTCTCTTCCATCTCATCTTCTCTGGCATCATTAGTTATACTGTCATAAAAGGAGAGTTAATTTAGTATTTTTTTGTTGAGTTACAATGAACTAAATCTGAATTTAATTTTCATAAAAATGAGTCATCAAAAATATAATAAAAAAATGGTGAGTAATCAATATTACACTCAGCAAGTGTTAGATCCAAGGGAATGTAGGTTACTATCCTTGGGAGAAAAAGAGAAGTGTCTTAAAGCCGTGCAAGAGAAGGTTAAGACACAACCCTGGAACAACATTTCTCAAAGTATAATTCCCAGTATCACCTAGGTTCCTATCAAACACAAGAATATGTTAATTCTCACACTCCTGCAGATCTGCCGAATCAGAAACTATATTTGGATCCCAGCAATCTATGCTTTTGTTCTTTTTTTCCCCCCAGACAGGATCTTGCTATGTTCCCCAGTCTGGCCTTGAGCTGCTGGGCTCAAGTGATCCTCTTGCCTTAGCCTCCTGATAGGCACACATGCTACCATATCTGCATCAATAAACCCTCAGGTAATTCTAATGCACACTTAAATCTACTAAGAACTATTGCTCTGAAACTGGTTGGAAACTGTAGATAAAGGGTCAAACATGACCTGGTACCTTATTTTTGTAAATAAAGTTTTATTTAAACACAGCCATGCTCATTTGTTTACATATTTTCTGTGGCTGCTTTCTCTGACAGAGGTAATTGCTAACAGACTATATAGACTGAAAAGTTCGAAATAAAAACTATCCAGCCCTTTACAGATATCTTTATGTGAGCCTGCTCTAAATGTTACATTTTGTAACATATTTATGCCATTTGTAGAAGTAAATATGCCTACTTTAGTAACTGGGAAAAGTCTTGAAAAATAATAGAGAAATTAATCTCATTATCCATGAACAACAACCATGGTCAACATTTTGTCAGAAGACAGATTTTTTAAAAATTTGTTCTAATTAGTTATACATGACAGTAGAATGCATTTTGACACATTAAACACAAATGGAGCACAATTTCTCATTCCTCTGGCTGTACACGGTGCAGAGTCACACCAGTAGCATAATCATACATGTATATAGGGTAATAATGTCTATCTCATTCTACCATCCTTCTCATCCCCAATAGCCCCACCTCTCCCCTCACTCCCCTCTAAAGTTGCTTCATTCTTCCCTACCCCTTGCCTACAAGACAGAGTTTTAAATGCATTTTTTTTTCTGGGCACCAGAGATTGAATTCACGTGCACTTGACCAATGAGCCACATCCCCAGCCCTATTTTATATTTTATTCAGAGATAGGGTCTCACTGAGTTGCTTAGCGCCTTGCTTTTGCTGAGGCTGGCTTTGAACTTGCAATTCTCCTGCCTCAGCCTCCCCAGCCACTGGTATTACAGGCATGCTCCACTGCACCCAGGTTAATGCATTTTTTTTTTTTTTGTACTGGAGATTGAACTCAGGGGCACTCAACCACTGATCCACATCCCCAGCCCTATTTTGTGTTTTATGTAGAGACAGGGTCTCACTGAGTTGCTTAGCACCTCGCCATTGCTGAGGCTGGCTTTGAACTCGCGATTCTCCTGTCTCAGTCTCCCTAAGTGCTGGGATTACAGGCTTGCGCCACCGCGCCCGGCTCGGTTAATGCATTTTTAAAGCAGAATAAATATTATTTCTATTCAGAGCGTTAGGCTTCATGTACAACTACACCCAATCTCCTAAGTGAGCCATTCATTAGGAAAGGTGAAGAAATATTGGAAGGAGCTGGCATACCGTTTAATGTATCCACCACTAGCTGTTCCTGTAGTTGGTTGCTGAGGCTGACCATTTGTTACTCGGCCTGGTTGTTTAGATACTACATTGCTAGGTGAATTGTCTCCGCCATCTCCCCATGTTGCCTTATAGGCCTTTCCAGACTCAAAGTTCTTCGTCCTATATAAGAATCAGGAGTACAGAAACATACCAAAAAGCAGGAGAAGGAGGGTTATGATTATTAGTGCTGGTTAACTTAAGAATGACCCTAATACCTTTAGCTGAAAAGCTGAAACAGCTAAATCCAGATTATCTATACTATGCTCCATGGCAACATAAGATATGATAAGGATTAATGATGTAAACCCACTATCATTAAATCATTTTTAAAAAGTCCAAATACTATTACTATTAAATCTGCACTAAGCTGTTAGCAAGTAGCAAAATGCAATTATTTGATTTTTCAGGCTCCTCAGTCTGTAGCATTTTCCAGAAAGAGGTTAATGGACGCTAGGGAAAAAGAACAAGAAAAAAAAAACTTAGAAAAGGTGCTCTAGATGCCGTAAGATGTTGCTTAGAGGCATCCCAGAGGTTGAAGAGGAAGTAAGAAGACTGAGTAGGTAATAATTTGACCCTGTTCTTTGCCCCTTCTTACTAGAACCGGAATAGTTCCGGCTAATCAGTTTTATGTGTTAGAATTTTACACGAAAATTACAAAAAGAATTTTTTAAAAAACAAAAAAAATTCCATAGAGGAAAGGCACAAGTTATTTCCAAATTGAACAATAAATTGATAAATAACCACCTTGCCACACTGGTGGCAGTTACAAATTCTCTGTTGAGGGCTTTTCTAGAGTTTACCTTTCTTCCTGTAAAAAAAAAAAAAATCCTAAGTCTAGGACTCTTAAAAATATGCTTTAGATCTAACTGAGATAGCCAAAAATTAGTCATCACCAGAATTTTACTACTCAAACTGGGACAACTGGCAAGAAAAAGGTGGAAAAATGACTTTTAAATGACTATTTCAAAAAAGTGACACAAAACTTTCAGTTTGGCTAGATATAGTCAAACTTTCACTCAATTTTAGTTTTTACTTTTCTATAAACAAAAAATAAAGCAGTATAGTGCTATGATACTAGTATCTGATTTATTCTATATTACACAATGAGGAAGTCTCACAACTGCAAAGTTTGTAAAGGCAGAGAATAAATTCTGTGGAAAAATGGCTCCTTCCTTAACAGGTATGTGAGAATTAATTTCTGGCAAACCTAGAATTGGATCTTAGATAGTATTAATTAATTTGAGAAAAAAGGTATTACTTTTTTTGTACAAGGCACTGCAAAGGTACAATTTATGAACACTGAAGGTGCCTTTCTTGGTTCTACTAATGCTATTTTATTATTAAATCTTTGTAGGAATAAGACAGGGTACACAATTTTTAAATGAATATTTTCATATAATTGTCAGTTTAGTGAAAAATTTACGCATATTTTTTGTTAATAAGTCCCAGAGCAGAATCATAGTACACAAAATATCAGTATATTAGTTTATCAGAAAGCAAATAACCATAAATTTGTGTGTTTTTGTTTGTTTTATGTAGTACTATGGATTGAACTCAGGGCATCCCCCACACTAGGCAAGAATTCTACCATTGAGGTATACCTCCAGTCCAATAACTAGAAGTATTAATTGAGATAATATAAATGGGACTTTTATTAGGATGTCAGATTGTTTGAATTCAAATGTCACTAATGATATGAGCACAAAAATGTTACCAATTTCTTTTTCTAGTACTGGTTGTCATCAACATTAGCTTGAGCTGAACAAAAACAGCAAAAAAAGAAAAAAAAGCTAAATATTACCTATTATTCTTTCATATAGAGGAGAAAAGGATCAATTATCACTACATGTAATATGAGTGAGTATGTATATGTGTTTGGATGATCAAGCTACAGGGAAAAAGGCAAGAAACAAAGGGTAGGAATCAGATACTTTCTTTTTTAGCATTTAGTCATTGTCTTCCTAATTTTTATAAATATACAAAATTAAGGAGGAGTCAAGACGTTAAAACATATAATAAATTGACTAAAGGATTAAGCTCTGTATTAATTTAACATAAAATGATAGTAAGCTAACACAAGACATAATAGGAATAATGAGACAAATTATAACATATTAAAGAAAGGAAATCCTTATGTTAAAAAAAAGAATACACTACACATAGTAACATTTAAAATTTATATCCCACCTTATTCCAAATAGGATTTAAGATGACTACATTAATCATTAAGTGATTAATTCCTCAGAATTCCATCCGAGAATTAATTCCTTGATTTGTTAGAGGCCTAAATCAGGGGGAATCTAAATTATTAGAAGCAAAGCTTTAATGGAGGAAATCCTGATTCAGGAACAGAAAGGAATAAGGAAATATAGTAAAGACAAGATGCTGAAATCAAAGTCCTATGAAGTAAGAGATGCATTTAGCCTCAATTCCCTTACCTTTGATTAAGAACTAGACTGCCGCAGCTCTCTACAAAGATCAACCTACTTCAAACTTAGAAAACTTCTGGAGTGTTTTTATTTTAGAAATATTAAAGGTAGTTAGCCAAAACTTACTTTTTGGAGCCATTAGTCAAAGGGAATTATTATAAATTAAGATCTTTTTGTCAAGTCCATCCTTTGTCAGATAACATCCATCAAGAACAAATTCACTTTACATTACACACCACAGCACAGTTTTTAAGACAGTTTCCACCATTCACAAAACCATGCACATGCACAGAAAAGCCATTTGAAGCATCACCTTTAAGTAGCAGGTTAGCAGCCCAAACTGCGCCATAAGACTGCATCTTAAAGTTTCCTTTGATCAGTTACTGAGCCCGGCTTCTGATGTTAAATCTTCATTTTTAGTAAGCAGATTAGAAAGGAAAAGATTAGTTGAGAGAATGAAATGCAGAAAACAGTAAATGCCAGTCACACAGAACAGAAGCAGGTTTAGAGTTTAAAAAATATAATGCATTCAAATTCCTGCCTGGTTTCATAGAAACAACCAACATTTGAGAATCTAGATAAAAAGAAAAACAAGAAAACTATTTAAAACATAACACATTTCATTTTTCCTCAGAATGTTATTAGGATGATACATTTTCCTAAAATCATAAAAATTATTATGAGAGAAAGTAAATACTAAGGGTGATATTGTGAAACTTCATCACTCTTTCCTTAGGGATTATAAATGTACTTTAATTATTTCTATTATGTATTTTATTTGCAATACAATTTTTAAAACTCTTTTAATGTCTAACTCTCCTATCAGCCAACAAGTTTCTCAAGGCCATTCAATCCATAAGTATTCACTGAGTATCTACTATGTATCAGATATTGAAACCAGAATTAAAGATAGGTAGTCAGAACAGAAGTCAATTTGGGTTTGCGAAGTTGGAGAGGGAATACTAATGCTTTTAGAGCCCTTCCTCCACCCTTATCAAGATAACCTGGCCCAGCCGGGCGCGGTGGCTCACGCTTGTAATCCCAGTACTTAGGGAGGCTGAGACAGGAGAATCGCGAGTTCAAAGCCAGCCTCAGCAACGGCGAGGCACTAAGCAACTCAGTGAGACCCTGTCTCTACATAAAACACAAAATAGGGCTGGGGATGTGGCTCAGTGGTCGAGTGCCCCTGAGTTCAATCCCCAGTACCAAAAAAAAAAAAAAAAAAAAAAGATAACCTGGCCCTGCTCAAACCTGTGGCTAAGGTAACCTGTCCCAGGGACTGTCCCTCCCTACAGGGGGTTATAAAAGTTGTTAACTAGGGCTGAGGCTTTAGTTCAGTGACATAGCACTTGCCTAGCACATGTGAGAAACCACATGAAAAGAAACAAAGGCATGCTGTCCATCTAAAACCACAAAAAAATTTAAAAAAGGAAAAAAAAGTTAAGTATACCCGCTTCCTACCCCGATCACTCCACCTTGGCCCCTTCAACCCATCTGCTTCTCAACTTTTGGCCATTCCATCTAGCATCTCCTGGGCCTAGTCACATATGCAGGAAGGAGAGAGAGAAGGGGAAGAGGGCAGAACAACAAAGGAAGCCTAGGCCATATAAAAAAGGCAGAACACCCTCACTTCTTGGGATACCAGGATACTAGCTAGCTATGGCACCCTTTTTTCTCCTGGGAGAAGTCTATGTTACCACTTTTTAAATAAACCCTGCTTCATATGCTTGCCTCAGCGTGCTTCTCTAATGTTATACTTCAACATGTGAGGAGCAGGACTCGTCACTGGTAACCAGTGGTATCAATACCATGTAAGGTACAGCATAAAAAAACAGTAATGATTCATAAAACAAGCATGACCACAGGTATGCCTTATTGATATTTGTTATCTCCAGTGAGTAGGACAGAGGAATCACTCAACTGTTAAATGAAATTTAATTCATTATTTATCTGAATCACTCCAAGCTGAACTTTTTTTTTTAAATTTTTTTTTTTTTAGCTGTAGATGAACACAATGTCTTTATTTTATTGCTTTGTATGTGGTGCTGAGGATCAAACCCAGGGCCTCACGCATGCGAGGCAAGCGATCTACCGCTGAGCTACAATCCCAGCCCCTCCAAGCTGAACTTTTTTTTTTTTGTAATATCTTTATTTTATTTTTATGTGGTGCTGAGGATCAAACCCAGTGCCTCCTGCGTGCTAGGCGAGCACGCTACCACTGCGCCATAACCCCAGCCCCAAGCTGAACTTTTTAAAAGAAAAAATTCTATTGAGTATTTAACTTTATTTTTAACCGTTATTTTATTTATTTATGTATTTTGTATGTGGTGCTGAGGATCGAACCCAGTGCCTCACACATGCGAGGCAAGCGCTCTGCCACTGAGCCACAACCCCAGCCCCCAACCTGAACTTTTAACCTCAATATAACCTAAGATTAAAACGGAAAACCTATCATGCCAATTTTGAATTTCTCTAGCATTTGGTCCAGAAATACCAATTTGTCTTCAAAGTAGGTGCCATTATGAGCTTGGTCAGTGGTGCATGCCTGCAATCCTAGCACTTTGGGAGACTGAGACAGGAAAATCCTGAATTCAAAGCCAAGCCTCAGCAACAGATACTACCGTAGATTATAAACAGTCAATACATAACTGCATTGTACGCATCTGTGCGGTTAGCAATGTCATCTTGGAGGAATGTTTATTCACTAAAAAGAATGAGAAAAGAGTGATAAAAACTTTTTATAGCTTCAGTTCAGGTTAACTCCCCCCCGCCCCCGCACTGGGGAGTAAATTCCCAGGTAACCTGCCACGGAGCTACATCCCAGTCCTTTTTATTTTTTATTTTAAGACAGAGTCTCACCAAATTATGGAGGCTAGCCTCAAACTTAGGAGCCTTCTGCCTTAGCCTCCCAAGTGGATGGGATTATAAGCATTCACTACTTTTTTTTATTGTATGTATGTATATATTTACTTATTTATTTATTTTTGCAGTACTAAGGGTTCATGAACCCAGGGATATACTACTACCTAGCTACATCCCCAGCCCTTTTTATTTTTTATTTTGAGAGAGAGTCTCACTAAATTGCCCAACCTCAAACTTGTGATCTTCCTGCCTTAGCCTTCCAAGTCACTGGGATTACAGGTGTGTGCCACCATGCCTGGCTTCAGTTTGTATTTTGTAGCCTCATGAGCTGTGGCACAATTATGGAAATGAAAAACAAAAACAAAATCCTTGAATTTCAGAGTTTTTTAGATTTCTGAATAGCAGATAAGATTGTAGACCTTGGGGCTACTCAGTAGTAGAGCGCTTGCCTTGCATGCATGGGGCACTGGGTTCAATCCTCAGCACTACATAAAAATAAATAAAGAGATCATGTCCATCTACAACTGAAAAAATATTTTAAAAAAAAGATTGCAGACCTTAACAATTATTATGTATCAATCCAAAATAAGACAGAAAACAGACAATGTGGACCTGAGTTGTTACTACTACCAGTTGTTAGTACTACCAGAATACTAACCTTATACAAAGAGGATTAAGGTCCTATGTCTGCCTTTGAGAAGCTCAAGTTATGACCATTTACACACTGAGCCCAACTGAAATAGATTATAAGATTAAAAAGATCAAGACATGGCAAGAATGATGGGAAACAGAATTGAGAATAAGAGATGTCACAGCAGCCAAAGTCTCAATGTATACCAGGAAAATAGATGGGGAAAAAAGCCATCTATATCTATCTATCCATCCATCCATCCATCCCCATCCCCAGTTCTAGGGATTGAACACAGGGCACTCTACTACTGAACTATATCCTCTGACCTTTTTATTTATTTATTTTGAGACAGGGTCTTGCTAAATTGCTTAGGTTGGACTTGAACTTGTGATCAAAGCTTTAGCCTCCCAAATAAAAGGGATTATAGGCAGGCACCAATATGCCCAGCCAAGAAAGGCTATTAAAACCAGATATATTTCAACTGGGATATAAATCTCTCCTCTCCAGGGAACAACTATTCTGTTACAGAAGCCTCTTGACTCCAGCTGTTAAAAAGTGCCTTCTTGCCTGACGCAGTGGCACGTGTATAATCCTAGCAGCTTGGGAGGCTGATGCAGGAGGATTGTGAGTTCAAAGCCAGCCTCAGCAAAAGTGAGGTGCTAAGCAACTCAGTGAGACCCTGTCTCTAAATAAAATACAAAATAGGGGTTAGGATTGTGGCTCAGTGGTAGAGTGCTTGCTTCGCATGCGTAGGGCACTGGGTTCAATCCTCAGCACCACATAAAAATAAATAAAATAAAGATATTGTGTCCATCTGCAAATAAAAAAATATTTTTTAAAAAAATACAAAATAGGGCTGGGGATGTGGCTCATCGGTCAAATGGCCCTGAGTTCAATCCTTGGTACCCCCAAACCCCGGCAAAAAAGGTGCCTTCTTTGAATCCACTGAGAAAGGGTTCTGCTAAGGTTAGAGGATGAAGATTGCTAGAGGACTGTACTCTACCCTCCTTCCCACTTGTGTCCAAGAAAAGCTTGCCTATGCTTGGCTATGATAGAAAAGAAAAATATAATTAATACTTCTATAGCTCCATGTCCCACTTTCTATGATCTTTGGCCACTGGGATATAAATCTCTCCTCTCCAGGGAACAACTATTCTGTTACAGAAGCCTTTTTTTTTTTAAAAAAAAATTTTTTTATTATTATTATTATTTAGTTGTAGATGAACACAATGTCTTTATTTTATTGCTTTGTATGTGGTGCTGAGGATCGAACCCAGGGCCTCATGCATGCGAGGCAAGCGCTCTACCGGTGAGCTACAATCCCAGCCCCACTGCCCTTTCTCTTAACCCATGACTTAAAGAGGTACTCTAGAGAGGACCTCTTCCCCTCTGTTCTTCTAACATCTGATCTCAAGAAAATTAATCTTACTCTCTCCTCACTCTTCCAAGAGGGTATAAGGAACACAGGAGAAAGGCAGAAGTGTGCAAGACATAGTTGAGAGTTTGAGTCACATAATCTGTGTATTTATAATGTGTTTGCTTAAATTAATCTGCTAAACCCTGATTGATAAGTCATAGTTATTAAAATATGGACTTTTAGAGAGTCAAGCAAGGTTGAAACATGTCAAGAGACTTGTGCTAAAATATGAAGCCAATGGACAAGGCTAAGAAGAATACTGTGAAATCTTAATTTCTCATGATCAAAACAAAAACTAAAGCAGGCCAGTAAGCAACTTAAATCTATCCAATCTAGTAGAAATGGCACAGAAAATGCTGTCACATAAGAATACTTATCTGAAATTATGACAGAATAACACAAACTCCTCCATTTCTAACTCTTGAGGAGTAAAAATGTTGAAGTATTTGTAAGCCTTTGTATGTCATTCTTGGTTTATCATACCAATTGAGGCAACCAGACAGAACTACTAATGTTTATGAAACTCCTTAAAAACAAATATTTGCAGCAATTAATCATTCAACCTCCAGACACTGTCATTTCAACTAAAAGTATAGTTCAAAATCGTTTTGTTAATTGCTTTTTAAGAACAAAGATGGGCTCCTTCTAACAGAAGGGAAAATAATGGTTAAGTGCCTTGGTCTAAACTTCATCTTAGTCTGAATACATACAATATTCATCAACAACATGAAGTTCAGTTTACCAGGGATAAGTAGAGAACGTAATATTCACTCTGGTATCCAAAAAGAATGAATTCCTTGTATCAAGCATAATCTCATACATTGTACATAAAGGGGTTGCAGACTTTTCATCTCCTCGTTTACGAGATACTCCAAATGTTTTGTCTTTTTTGATTCTTCCCTCTTCATAAGCAATAGTTCATTTAAAATAAATTATATTTGATTCACAATTTCCTCTCTAATTTTATGGTTAAAGTCTTACTTTATAGGCCTCACTAATAAAAAGTTTTTAACTAAGTTCCTGGTATGCAGTTATATTACCAAGTTCTTAGTCTGGCATACAAGTTCATCTACTATGTACTTAAATCTTATTTTCTACTTCTCATCTCTTCTTTTATTGACTTTGTACTTTTCACAGGAAATGCCCTCCTTCTCACTCCATGTTTTGTTTGGTTTGGTGTTTTGTTTTGGTGCTGGAAATCGAACCGAGTCTCCCACTGAGCTATATCCCCAGCACCCTCTTCCTCCATGTTCATCCAAATCCTTCTAATTACTCAAAGCCCAACTCGTGTCCTATCTCTTCTATAAGATGTTCTCTAACCTAACTTTTATCAGTTCCTAGCCTTAGTATATACCAAATGATCTAACACCATATTCATATATTTTCTGCTATTCTTTCTCATATATCCAAGCCACATGATAAGTCTTTTGAAAACAGGGTCCAAGACTTTTATTCCCTTAGCCATTTCTCATGTGCCTTCTACAAAATTTGTATTTTGTTAACCTTTCTTGTTTGAAAGGAAAAGACATTAATTTCATCCTGTTCTATATCATCTTGATATATATATTTCCCCAATCTTTTCATGTACAAATTGAAACTGGATACCAGGATTAGTCAAATTAAGCCACAGTTGCCATGAATATGCCTATTTACATGAAAAGTTCGATTTGCTTGAAAGCAAAATATCTTAAGTTTGTCTATAACAAAGTTCCTCATTCAGGCCCTGTTATAGTTTTAATATGAAGTGTCCCACAAAAGCTCCTATGTGAATGCAGGAAGTTCAGGGGTAAAATGACTGGATTGTGAGAGCTATGACCTAATCAGTCCATTCCAGTTTGAATGGACTAACTGGATGGTAACTGTAAGTAGCTGGGGTGTGGCTGGAGAAGATAGGTCACTGGGGGCTAGCCCTGTAAGAGTTCATCTTCCCTAAGGTCCCTTCCCAACTCTCTCTGCTTCCCAGCCACCATGAGGTGAACAGTGATCCTCCACCATGCTTTTCCAACATGATATTCTGCCTCACCTTGGACCCAGAGCAATAGAGTCAACCCACTATCGACTAAACCTCTGAAACCATGAGCCTTTTCCTCCTATAAGTTGTTCTGGTCAGTATTTTGGTCACAGTGACACAAAGCTGGCTAACACAGACCTACTCATACTTCTGACTTTATTTGAGGGGTGGAGGGTAGGTATACTCTTGCTTATTTATACGTTTTCAAAAGGTCTTGATTTATCAACTCACCTATTACACGGGCAGACACAAAGGCCACAGCACTTGTTGAGCTCTGTTAAAGTCTTCTCTGCCTCTCTCATGTCTTTATTTATTTGGTCCATGCCTTCTTCTATTCGGTTTAGTTGTTCTAAGAATGAGTTGTGGGGATTCAGTTTTGTGTTGCATTCAATGTTAACCAGAATTATAGAATTATAGACCAGCAAATGTAACCCCAAATCTACCAATAACTCACCACAGAGAACAGATTAGAGTCAGAAGGTATTACAAATAATTAACATGAAAATAATCTTTCACATCCTAATCCTGAGGTACCTGGCCTCTCATTGTGGAGAAAATTGTTCTAAAGAAACCTGTTTGGGAAAAAACTCTTAAAACCAACTTTACTTTGCCCAGACCAAATTCCCATCATTTCTGTCATTTGACAGGCTCAAAATCTGAGGGTTGTTATAAGACTAATAAAAATTAGTCCAGATTACCTAAGGCCAGCTCAAATTGACTACTTCTAAGCTCATCAGAATTCAGACCTGTTTTAGGACTTGATTTCTGAGGATGATGCAAGGGTATCATAATATCTAAGGTATATATACCCAATGCACACAAGAAGCCACACTGGCCTAACACATACTTAGTATACTGTTAGGCACTGCTGTCTCTCATTCCAAACCAGCTACGAACATGACATAATTCAAATTAGAAGAAAATAAGTAAAAATATCACTCTTATTTTACAAAAAGAAGGCATTCCCAAAAGCTGAAATTTACAAGTGGGTAATTTGACAGGGTTTTTTAGCATAGTAAGTCAAATTAAGAGTTTCTGCCAGTGACTTCAACTCACCCCCTTGTTCATCCAGCATAGTGATGGTCTTGATTCCTGCATCCTGAGACTAAAAGAAGGGAGGGAAAGCTGATAGTAAAACAAAACAAACTCAAAATAACAGAAACAAAACCTACAAGAACTGACAAAGAGCAGGAAAGAATCATTTAGAAACCCAAGTTCTCAGAGGATTAGAGCTACAGACAGAAAAAGCAGTCTTAAACCAACACACTTTAACGTTAACCCCCAAAATAATTAGGTCACAAACTCATGGTGAATTCATCCTCCCTGTCATATTCCAATACTGTCAAAGGGAAAAACAGAAAAGGCCTGTTAGTGCATGGTTTGACAATTTCAGCAATTGCTGGTTTTAAATAATAAAGTGTACTGATAGGATACTCTTTAACACCAATTCCAGCTGGTGCTGCTAGGATCCCTCCTATAAATTTCTATACTTAACTTGATGATTAAACACTTCTTACCTCAATGGCTAAACCCAGGATTCTTCTTGTACTTTCCAGAGACTAGGAAAAAATACAGATTTTTAGTATTTCAAATTATGCAAAAAATGTAGAAAAATATCTGATTGCAGGTCATATTCATGATGCCACTCTATTTTTAAAAACTGCCAGTCCATACCTTTATAACAAAACAAAGAACATTAGCCTCCCTACTCTTTAGTAATTTTCTTCCTACCAAGGATTCCATAAAAGAAATGTGGAGTTAACAGGGTTCATAAAAATTTAATGTAGGTAGAAATCTAAGTATATTACACAGATATTGGGAAATTGTTAAACAAAAATCAAAGTCCAGCCAGGCACAGTGGCACTCGCCTGTAATCCCCGCAGCTCAGGAGGCCAAAGCAGGAAGAACACAGGTTCAAAGCCAGCCTCGTCAATTTAGCAAGACTGTAAGCAACCTAGTAAGACTCTGTCATGAAATAAAAAACATTTAAAAAAAAAAGCCGGAGATGTGGTTCAGTAGTCAAGCACACTGGGTTCAATCCTTGGTACCAAAAAAACGAAAAAAAGAAATCAAAGTCCAGAATTCCCTCCAGAATGCAAGTATCTGTTAGGTAATGTTTTACCTAAAAAAAAGTCACACAAATTGTTTTCACCTATGTAGATTTTCGGTGAGTTGGAAAAAAAGGAGCTAGTAATGACACTATGGGGCAAAGGCATTCTTTGATGTAAGGGACATGGAAGAATCCAAAATGACCACTAAGAAGACGCTCTCATCCCTCCACTGTGAAACTAAAATGGAATCAATTACTTATTATTCTAAGTAAAATATTTACCTCATCAGTAACCTGGTGAGCCCTCAGCTGAATCTCTTCTGATGACAGATTATCCATGATGAATCAAAATTCTATCAGGCACAGAAATGTAAATGTAGATAATCTATAAGAATAAGGATACATGAAAGTGTGTTTGAGCAAAGAGCATGGATTTACAGAATTTAGGTTCTTAGGTAGACAGTATAAAGAGCTGATCTCTTAATCTACCTGTCTGTCTATACCATAGAAATTAAGGCTAAAAGAGGATAAGTGGATGTTTAATGGTAGTTAGCACCAAAGGTAAACCTAAAATACAAGTGAAGTACTCGTTCCCTCTATTTTGAAAAGCAAGGCATCACCGATTGGAAGGCAAGCTTCAAGAGACTATTAAAATTAATTCTTAGGTGTGGTGGCACATGCCTGTAATCCCAGTAACTCTAGAAGCTGAGGTAAGAGAATCACAAATTTGAGGGCAGTCTGTGCAACTTCAGGATCCTGTCTCAAAAAGAAAAATACAAAAGGAGGGGGTTGGGGGCAGTGCTGGGGGTATTGCTCAGTGGTAGAGCATCCCTGGGTTAAATCCCTGGTACCACAAAAAAAAAAAAAAAAAAAAAAAGAATTCTTGATTGTACAATGTTCTTCACATGTTGTTTGAATAAGTCCAAGTAAGGAAAGTAACATAATTCAAAGTCTTGTAAATAAAGAACATAGGAATCACTTCTAAAATATGCCAGTTATCCAAGCTGGTCATAGGATAAAATGAAATATTTCTCATTCTTTTTTTTTTTTTAAATATTTAGTTTGAGTTGTAGATGAACACAATATCTTTATTTATTTTATGTGGTGCTGAGGATCGAACCCAGTGCCTCACGTATGCAAGGCAAGCGCTCAACCGCTGAGCCATAACCCCAGCCCCATATTTCTCATTCTTAACAAGGAAAGGGTATAAAGCACTCAGAAAAGAGCTAAGGTTTTTATTATTAGAGTCTCCTGTCATCCAATTATTTGTATCATTTGTTGCTTTACTGAAGTTTCTAAGAAAACAAACAGTATTTCTCTAATACACAATAATTCAGAAAGAAAAAAAACCTTGTAGACATTCAACTTAAAAAATAAAATATTTGGTTAGGTGTTATTCAGTTCCATTATGGCAAGAAATCACATGGAGTAATAAGCACTGTGGGATGGCTCTAGGTTCTTTTCTTCATTATATTTGCTAGCTTTATATTAAATTTTTGAAAACGAATTTATCAAAGCTCTGTTAATGACAGAGATAAAGTCTGGTTCACATTCTAGCATTGGTCTTGGTCTGGTACAACCAATCTGGAAAAGCAGTATGGAGATTCCTTAGAAAACTTGGAATGGAACCACCATTTGACCCAGTCATCCCATTCCTTGGTCTATACCCAAAGGACTTAAAAACAGCATACTACAGTGATGTAGCCACTTCAATGTTTATAGCAGCTCAATTCACAATAGCTAAACTGTGGAACCAATCTAGATGCCCCTCAATAGATGAATGGATAAAGAAACGGTGGTATATATACACAATGGAATATTACTCAGCAATAAAAGAGAATAAAATTATGGCATTTGCAGGTAAATGGATGGAGATGGAGAATATCATGCTAAGCGAAGTAAGCCAATCCCAAAAAAACAAATGCCGAATATTCTCTCTGATAAGTGGATGCTGATCCATAATGGAGTAGAGGACACGGGAAGAATGGAGGAACTTTGGTCAAAGGGGAGGGAGGGGAGGGGGTATGGGGATAGTAAAGATGGTGGAATGAGATGGACATCATAGCCCTAGCTTCATGTATGACTGCATATATGATGTGATTCTACATTACGCACAACCAGAGTAATGTAAAGTTGTGCTCCATCTGTGTACAATGAATCAAAATGCATTCTGCTATCATGTATACCTAAGTAGAATAAATAAATAAATACAATAATAATAAAATAAAATAAAAAAGAATTGGTCTTGGTCACAACTTGAGGGGTGGAGATGTTACTGGCATCTGTCTAGTAGACAGAGGAAAGGGAAGCTACTAAACATCCTCTAATAGTCTGAGGAAAACTCTTCAACAAAGAATGATCCCACCCAAAATGCTAAAGGGCTGAGATGAGAAACCTTGCTATGCGGTAATCACTGATAAACAGGGAACCTAATATCCCAGGTAAGGCACAATTCTTGGAGGGTGATGGCTTTATCTTTGTATCTCTAACATTTAACAAGATCTGACAGTATGTACTCTGAAAATATGCTAAATGAACAAATAAATAGAGAAACAGGGTGTACTTTCAAAATAAAGTGGCTCTTAGGAACAAATTACATTTAACAGCAGTACAAAGCCTGCAAACTACCACTAGAATCAGAAACCAAAAACTGTCTTTATGTGTGTATTATCTGGAACAGCTTGCTGGTCACATACAAATTTTTTCGATTGAGGATGGGGGATGGCAGAACACTTGCCTGGCATGCACAAGGTCCTGGGTTCAATCCCCAGCACAGCAAAACCAAACAAAAACAAACAAAAATACCTAAATCTCTTCAATCACATTTAGTAAGGAATATTACTAATCCTAGTAGTACTAGTACTAGATTACTACCAATTTCTACTTTTAGCATCTTAGATGACCAAATACATACCAATGTAGAAAGGCAACAGAGTCATGTTCGTAATTCTACTGTTCCAGCTAAACATTTTAAGGTACTACGGATTGAACTTAGAGACCCTTTACAACTGAGTTATACCCCTAGCCCTTTTTATTTTTTATTTTGAGACAGGATCTTGCTAAATTGCTAAGGGTCTCACAAAATTGCTGGGACTGGTATTAAACTTGCAATCTGTCTGCCTCAGCACCTTCCAACTCTCTGGGATTACATACAAGTGTGTGCCACTGTGCCTGGACATTTTAAGGTTTAATTAAGTGTGCCAAGAACAGTGGCACAAGCATGTAATCTAGTGACTTGGAAGGCTTAATCAAGAGGATCACAAATTTGAGGCCTCCTGGGCAACTTAGTGAGATCCTATCTCAAAATAAAATTAAAAAGGGCTGGGAATAATGCTCAGTGGTAGACTGTCCCAGTACAACAATAAAGGCCTGATTCCAAGAGTCATGCCTTCTAAGTTAAAAAAAAAAATGCAGATGAAATTGGGAGGTAGATGTGAAGAATTACTTTTGACATGACAGTGAGGTCAGTGAACTCAAAATTCTGCTTAATACTTCTTTTTCTTTTTTTTAATTCCCTAAGGAAATGGCATACAAAGCAAGGATCCAGAATCTCTAAAGCTCTCACATATTTGGCATGCTGATTCTAGGACACAGCTGCTGAAGATTTCTCTACTTTGGATACCTGAGAGTGTTAACCGCATGATTATGGTATATAAAATTAAGAAAAGACAAAGTAGAATTTTTTTTTAAATATTTATTTATTTTTTTAGTTGTAGGTGGACAGAATATCTTTATTTTATTTTTATGTGGTGCTGAGGATCGAACGCAGTACCTCACGCATGCTAGGCGAGCACGCTACCACTGCACCATAACCCCAGCCCCGACAAAGTAGAATTTTAAGGAGAAGCACAAAGAGAAACAAGGAATAATACTCCCCAGACTCACTGGTCTTTGCAAATCTGCTGGACTGTAACAGAATTAGCTAGACTTACTAGATGACTCCTAACTAAGTTAACTGTATTAACTTCTTTTTTAAAACTGGGTGAAGGAAAACAGCTGAGTATGATGGCATATGCCTATAATCCCAGGGACTCAAAGGCTAAGGCATGAAGATCACAAGTTTGAGGCCAGTTTGGGCAACCCTGTCTCAAAATAAAAAATAAAAAGGGCTGGGGATGTAGATCAGTAGTAGAGCATCCCTGGGTTCAATCCTTAGTACTGGGAGAAAAAAAATAGATGATCCATGCAAAGTGCTTAGGAAATCACCCAGCATATGTTTGGAGTTCAATAAACATGAGCCATTATTTTAATATTATAGCAGAAACAATAGGCAAAATAAAAGTTAAGCAACAATGTTAAATTGTTCACATTATTAAAAGTAGTGACTGACACTTATGTTGAAAGTAATTAAAAATAACACTAAATAATTGTTCCATCTGTCAAGCTAAGTTTGAACATTAAAGCTGATGATATTGTATAGGCTACATATCTCTTTTCATGGCAGTCATGAGACTGCACACATCAAGACAAATATCACACAGGTTAACATTAAACCAAGTTTCCTGTTAGGTACCTCTGCAGACCAAAAAAAAAGGTGTGTATGTGTGTGTATACACACACACACACACACAAACATACATATATATATGTACACACACATATATACACACATATACACATATATACATAGATGTATATAGATACAGATATAAATACAGATACCTCTATTTGTATATCTTATATATACATAGCTTTGTATGTCTAAAAAATAAAATTTGCTCTTAAATGTTTTTCTGGCTAAGACAGGGCAAACAAGGAACAAAGTGACACAAATCACAAAAAGGACTTAGGTTATAAAGACTACAATATAAGGTAAACAAAGATGGACTAAAAAAAACAAAATATGTGTTATAATTACTATGGGAATAAAATCTAAGTAGAAATTGGTAGGGAATTATCAAAATACTGTCAATAAGCCGGGCACGGTGGTGCACGCCTGTAATCCCAGAACTTTGGGAGGCTGAGACAGGAAAATCGCAAGTTCAAAGCCAGCCTCAGCAACAGCTAGGTGCTAGGCAACTTAGTGAGACCTTGTCTCTAAATAAAACACAAAAAACAGGGCCGGAGATATGGCTCAGTGGTCGAGTACCCCTGAGTTCAATCCCTGGTACCAAAAAAAAAAAAAATACTGTCAATGGCTGTGGAGATATTCATAGAACTGAGAGTGGCTTTTCTTCTTTTCCCAATTTTCCAAGTAGTTTGCTATATAGTTATATCTTAAATTTCATACATTTGTTTTTATCATAAAATATGATAGCTAAGACAACAAAGAAAATAGATTTATAAGACTGGATAAAACAAAGACAAGCAATAAATTCTAGACCCTAATTCATAAGTATAATCACCAATTCTTAGCTTCTCTCAAAAGTCTTCCAGTTGGCATACATAGTAAATATAATTTTGTGGGAATATTCTCAGATAATCAACAATTTCAATCCATGAAAGTATAGAAATAATAGCAGAACATATGTCTTAACACTATTAACAGAGGTTTAGAGGAAAAGTTCTTGATAAAGTTTAGCTGGAAAACATAATTCACATTTGGTGGCAGGAACGGGTTCTAATGGGATCTGAATAATTTCTTAATATTTTTATGACAGAACACTAAGAAGTAGACAAGGGCTGGGGTTGTGGTTCAGTGGTAGAGTGCTTGTCTAGCACATATGAAGCACTGGGTTTGATCCTCAGCACCACATAAAAATAAGTAAATAAAATAAAGGTATTGTGTCCATCTACAACTAAAAATACTTTAAAAAAAGATTTAAAAAAGGATCTTATAAAGAGAACAGATAATTTAGCTGGAATAGAGAATTTATAACAATCTCCTGTCATTACCCCTCACCATTAGTGTATCTTCTTTTTCTAACCTTCCTACCAACAATTAGCATCCTCAGACATTAAAAAAAAAATGAAATGAACTGAAATTACAAGCAAGGTGTCGTAGCACACGCCTATAATCCCAGCGGCTCAGGTGGCTAAGGCAGGAGGATTGGGAGTTCAAAGCCACCCTCAACAACTTAGCGAGGCCCTAAGCAACTCAGTGAGACTCTGTCTCTAAATAAAAAATACAAAAGAAAACAAAAAAAAAGTGCTAGAGATGTATCTCAGTGGTTGAATGCCCCTGGGGTCAATCCCTGGTATCAAAAAAAAAAAATGAACTTCAAGTTATATGAATTATATCTTGATTTTAAAAGCTGGATTAAGGGGGGGGGGGGGAGCCAGATAAGAATGATTTAGGGATGACCAAAAAAAAAAAAAAGAAGAAGGCAGAAAACAGTGAAACAAAAAAGGATAAGGAGTAAGAATTAAAAGAAGATGGAAATAAAATATATATTTTATGGTTTTTTTCCTATGCCAAACTATTTTTAGCTACAGTATAAAATCCATGCAGAGACTTAATTAAGACAGGCAGTGTGGTGTATACCTGTAATCTCAGTGACTCAGATAGCTGAGGTAGGAGAATCACAAGTTCAAGGCCAGTCTCAGCAATTTAGTGAGGCCCTCAGCAACTTAGGAGAATCTGTCTCAAAATTAAAAATAAAAAAATCAAAGGAGTTGGGAGTGTAACACCCTGGGTTACATCCCTAGTACCAAAAGAAAAAAAGAGAGTTGGTTAAAATGAGTGACAGTTGCTAGCTTTTATAGAAATAAAAGCTTTATTTTATATTCAATACATCACTTCCTTTTTCTCCAAGAAAAGTGGTAGGTGAAAAACAGCAGTTACATTAAGAAATATACTTGACCCAGCAGCTCTGGAGGCTGAGGCAGAAAGATCCAAGTTCAACACCAGCCTCAGCAACTTAGCAAGGCCCTAAGCAATTTGAAATTGAGACCCTAAGCAAATGAGACTGTCTTAAAATAAAAAATAAAAAGGGCTGGGGATGTGGCTTAGTGGGTAAGCACCCCTAAGTTCAATCTCTAGTGCCAAAAAAAGAAAAGAAAAATACCTGAAAGATCCAAGTGCAGTCTGTGTTTAAAGCAATTTATTAGAATTCTGAAAATATGCTTTTCTCTATTTTTAAAGATAAAAAGAGAGTCCAAGTTCTCTATCTCATAACAACAGAAAATTACTTTAAACTCATATTCTGGCTATTATTAATAACTGGTACAAGGGAGTAAAACCTCATCAAGATGACATTAAAATCATCATCATCATTATTATTATTGGTGCTGGGGATGAGTTCTTTATTTTGTTTTGTTTTTCTGTGTTGTTGGGAATCAAACCAAGGGCCTCATCCATGCTAAGCACACATTTTATCACTGAGTTACTCTTCCAGTTCCCCAAAATTGTGAATTTTGGGGCTGGGGTTATGGCGCAGTGGTAGCGTGCTCGCCTAGCATGCAGGAGGCACTGGGTTCGATCCTCAGCACCACATAAAAATAAAGATATTCTGTCCACCTACAACTAAAAAAAAAAAATAAATATTTAAAAAAAAATTGTGAATTTTATGTTCGTACATCTGAAAACACTAATGTGTTTTTAGAGATTTAAAATCATCATACAAGATTAAATACTTAGGGCTGGAGTTGTAGTTCAGTGGTAGAGCATTTGTCTAGCACATATGAAGCACTGGATTTGATCCTCAGCACCACGTAAAAAAATAAATAAAGGTATTGTGTCTGTCCACAGCTTAAAAAACAACATTTAAAGATTAAATACTGGGGGGCTGGGATTGTAGCTCAGCGGTAGAGCGCTTGCCTCGCATGCGTGAGGCCCTGGGTTCGATCCTCAGCACCATGTACAAAGCAATAAAATAAAGACAGTATGTCCATCTACAACTAAAAAAATATTAAAAAAAAATAAAATAAAATAAAGATTAAATACTGGGCTGAGGTTGTAGCTCAGTGGCAGAGCACTTGCCTCACACGTGTGAGGTATGGGATTCGATCCTCAGCACCACATAAAAATAAGTAAACAAAATAAAGATACTGTGTCCATGTATAACTAAAAAATATTTAAAAAAAAAAAAAAGATTAAATACTCAGGGCTGGGGCTGTAGCTCAGTGGTAGAGTGCTTGCCTAGCATGTATGAGGCACTGGGTTCGATTCTCGGCACCACATATGAATAATAAATGAATAAAATAAAAGTCCATCAACAACTAAAAAAATATTTTAAAAAAAAGATTAAATACTCATTGAAGATATACTATCAACTAAGAAAACAAATTTCAAAGTCAAGAAAATTCCACATATGGACTGGGATGTAGCTCAGTGGTGGAGTGCTTGCCTAGCATGTGTGAGGTCCTGGGTTCAATTCCCAGTGCTATAACTAAAAGAAAAAAAGAGTTACTTGGGTTGTGTATGATTTTATTATTAAATCTTCTGTTATTAAGATTGTTATTTGTAGATAAGGTTTATAACAGACCCTGAATTCATCCTAGCTGACATCCAGTTTCTTATTTCATTTCTGTAGATAGAACCTGAGTCTGGCCACTTGTCGTGGTTTGAATGTGCGTTGTCCCCCAAAAGCTCATGTGTGAGACAATGCAAGAAAGTTCCCAGGAGAAATGACTGAATTGTAAGAGTCTTAACCCAGTGATTTAATCCCGATAGGGATTAACTGAGTGGTAAATCAAGTGAGTGGTAGGGTGTGGCTGGAGAAGGCAAGGAATTGGGGCGTGGCTTTGGGTATATATTTGTATCTGCCTAGTGGACTCTTTCCTTTCTGATCATGATGTGAGCTGCTTCCCTCTGCCACACTCTTCCACCATGATGTTCAGCTTCACCTTGAGCCCCGAGAAACTGAGACGGCATGCAATGGACTAAGACCTCTGAAATGTGAGCCCTCAAATAAACTCTTCCTCCTCTATAATTGTGTTGGTTGAGTCCTTTAGTAAGAGCAGTGGAAAAGCTGACTAAAACAGTATTTTATAAAGAGGTTTATTTAGCTCACAGTTTTGGAAGATGAAGTCCAAGATCAGATGGCCCCCATGTGTTTGGCTTCTTGTGAGAGAACCCTTAGCTGGGACAGAGAAATGGAAAGGGAACCAGTTGTGAACAAGAGCCAAGCATGTAGGGTAGCTTCTTTTCATAACAAATTCACTTTTTTTAAAATATTTTTTTAGTTGTTAGTAGATCTTTATTTTATTCATTTATTATTCATATGTGGTGCTGAGGATCGAACCTAGTGCCTCATGCATGCTAGACAAGCGCTCTACCACTGAGCTACAGCCCCAGCCCACAAACCCACTCTTGAGAGGACTCCATGAGACCAGCAGTGCCTACTAATGACCTAATTACCTTGCACTATGCCCCACCTCTTAAAGGTTCTACTACCTCACACCCAGCATGGCAGACATCTGTTGTCCCACATTTTTGAGTCTGAAATGAAAGGTTCACTTGAGCCCAGAAGTTAAAGATCAGCCTGGGAACATAGCAAGACCCTGTCTCAAAAAAACAAACAAACAAGGTTTCACTACCTCAACACTACCAAACTGAAGAATAAGCATTTAGTGCTTGAACTTTTGCAGGGGAAGGGTGGCACATCCAAACTATAGCAGCCAAGCAAGTTACTTAATCTATTTATGTCACAGTTTCCTCATTCATTGAGATAACAGATCTACCACCAGGGTTATTTCAGAAATAAAATTAGTTAATGTACCTAAATTGCTTAATACAGTGGCTGGCACAAAGTAAAGGTTTATAAAATGATAGTTATTAATGAACTCAGTGTTTATATTCATGTTATCAGTTATGTCCTCTGTTTGTGGTACTGATGTGGCATCACAGTGAGGACCTAATTAGAAAGCTTCTAGGTGAAATTGGATTCAGAGCCAAAACACTTGAATGGTTTGGGTATACATTTTACTTAGGCAAGGTGAAGTCTTGCCAATCATCTTCAACTCACATCTGATATCTCATGTCATAAATGCCTTCATTCTAAGCCCTAATGAAGTCCGAGTAAGTGTATATACATACTTACACAAGTGTGTAACATACTTACACATTTCCTACTTCAAGACTCAAAGATGAATAACAGAAAATAGATGCAAGGAATAGAACAAAGGATTACAAAAAATAAATCAGAAGCTGGGTGTAGTGGCACATGCCTGTAATCCCAGTGGCTCAGGAGGCTGGGACAGGAGACTCACAAGTTCAAACCCAGCCTCAGCAACTTAGAGAGGCCCTGAGCAACTCAGTGAGACCACAAGGTCTAATAAAATATAAAAAAGGGCTGGGGATGTGGCTCGGTGGTTAAGTGCCCCTGGGCTCAATCTCTGGTACCAAAAAAAAGAAGAAAATAAATCAGAAATTCAGATCATTGTTTACTAGGTAGAAGAATTTAATTTCTCTTTAGGACTATATTTTTTGCTCCTAGATATCATTTCTAATGACATGCTAAAAAGATTCACATACTTCCTCAAAAACTGTAAGTACATGCGAACTAATCATACAAACTATGGGTTTTGATTATTCCAAAATATTCTACATACTCTGGCCACCCTCCCCCCCCAAAAAAAACTATGCTCCTATTAGGAAATATAATTCTTCCTGAAGACATTTAGATGAGCTTATAGTTTCATTTCCATTAGAATAGTTTCCTCCTTTTACTTCCTCTCTCGAGTTTCTCTATGTGAACAACTTTAACCATTTTTACGTAGAGACCCCCAAACCATGCAAATATAATAGGCAGACCATGGAAGCATATCTAATATAAACATCTTGGTTTCAAAATACACTAAAGCACATGATACAAGACAGAAATCATACAGGGTGAGAGAGAACCACTAAATATCAGGAACCAAAAAAAGAAGACCAGCTGGGCACAGTGGTACAAACCTGTAATCCCAGCACTTTGGGAGGCTGAGATAGGAGAATTGGGGGTTCAAAGCCAGCCTTAGCAACAGTGAGGTGCTAGGCTATTCAGTTTGACCCTGTGTCTAAATAAAACACAAAATAGGGCTGGGGATGTGGCTCAGTGGTCAAGTACCCCTGAGTTCACTTTCCAGTACCAAAAAAAAAAAAAAAAAAAAAAAAAAAACCCACCAAAATTACACTTCAGTTTTACACAAGTGCCTAATAATTTAATTGCTCTGCATCTAACACCTGGTCTTCATGTCCCTGCCAACCTTGGAACTTTCACAATTCTACCCTAAATGACCAGGAAATAATTCTGGGAAGGCAGATGCAGGTGTGATTGTAATCCATTATATTAACCCTTAGCTGGTTTTGTGCACATGTCTGTAATCCCAGTGACTCAGGAGGCTGAGGCAGAAGGATCAAAGTTTGGGATCAGTCTAGGCAACTTAGCAGGACCCTGTCTCAAAATGAAAAGGCTTCAAAAGGCTAGAACTGTGCCCAGTGGTAGAGGACCCTTGGGTTCAATCACCAGTACTACAAAAAATAAATAAAACAAAGCAAAAACAACAAACAAAAAATAAGAAACAAAACCAAGAAATCAATTATATATGTGAAAAGTAAGAAAGAGACTTAAGTGCCAGAAGCTGGCAATCTATCTAAGGAAGACAATTTGGTAGGTATAAGTATAGTTATCTGCTAGGGAAATACCAAGGGTGGGGTGAAGATGAATAGCAAGGCTTCACTGTGTAAAACATTCTCCCCAACCATCTTAGCATTTTGGCTCTGATTCCAAGTTTACTTAGATGGGTTTGTTGGCTTCTCAACTGTTCTGATGCCAGGAATCAGAAGTCACAGAGGGCATAAATACTCAGGCTGCTGGAAAATAATATCCCCACAGAACAATAAAAGGTATTCCTATTTGAAGGTATAATGGTTTCAAATCCTGCAAGTGCTTATTTAACTTCTCTATGCTTCATTTTCCTCATTAAATGATGATGATGATGATGATGATGATGATGATAATGTTTACTTCAAGTATTATAATATGGATTGAATTAATTCATGCAAAGCATTTAAAACAATGGCTAGCACTGGGCGGTATGGTTCAGTGGCACAACATGTGCTTAGCATGCAGGAGCCCTGGGTTCAATTCCCAGCACCAAAACCAAAACAAAACAATGCCTAGCACAAAGTGCTCAATAAAGCTACTATAATCTTTCCATATAATTATTAAACATCTCAGGGGCTGTGGGTGTAGCTCAATGGTAAAGCACATACTTAGTATATACAAGGCCCTGGATTCATTCCTTAGCACTGAAAAAAAAATACTTAATATCTCCCAATTCTGATTTGTGTGAATCAAAATCCAAGTATGATCAACTCTAAAAAAAACTGTGATTTTGGATTATCAAAGAAATGCCACAGTGCAAGGCCTCAGGATCTTGGAGGGGTATATGTGCACTCACTCATGTGTATGTGTGTGTGTGCGTGCCTGCTCACATGTGTGTAGCTGTCAGGGTGGCTTAAAAAGGAGATAGATTGTAAGGGATTTTGTGTATTATACCAATAAGTTTGTGTTTATTTTATAAGCACTAAGGGACCATGTAAAGTAATCTCACTTATCAATATATTGTCAAAATAAATTTAAAACTTATAAGCCTAAGTTTCAGAACTCACAAATATCAACAAGATGAAGGAATTCTAGAAAAATGCAGTGACCAGTGATTTCAATATTTTAGTAACAATACAACCTAAACTGAAACCAAAATGTCAGTGGATTTAAATGAGTGCACACAGAGGCCACTTTCCCTCTGATTCCTAAAAAGGCACAGGGCTATAGCTCTATGGTAGCATAGAGGGCCTGAGTTCAACCCCCAACACTGCTAAATAAATAAATAAAATAAATAAATAAATAAATAAATAAAGGCACAGTACATGCTGTTTCCTGGCTCCATAATCCACTTCCTCCAATTGTTGAAGGCACAGGATGTCAGTTTCAGACCTCTCTCCACTACAAAAACCTGTCTCTGTCATCTGTTCCTCTAAATATGATACTAGGATACGAAGTTCAACACCACTGGATGCACGCAACATATTATAAATGCTAACATTAGCAAAATGCAGACCTTGCCAAAAAACAAATGTATAGAATATGATATAAAAACAAAACAGCCAGGCGCAGTGGTGCACACCTGTAATCCCAGCACTTTGAGAGGCTGAGACAGGAGAATCACAAGTTCAAAGCCAGTCTCAGCAACGGCGAGGTGCAAAGCAACTCAGTGAGACCCTGTCTCTACATAAAACACAAAATAGGGCTAGAGATGTGGCTCAGTGGTCCAGTACCCCTGAGTTCAATCCCTAGTACCAAAAAAAAGGGTCTTAATTTGGGGGGGGGGGAATGGGAAAGGCAGCTGATTTCACAAAAACAAAGAGCAAACATCCTCTTTTCCCCCTCTGCTATTCCAATTTGCTTTCATCTGATGAAACCAGATAAATGTGCTAGAATTGGGTAACTATAATAAATATCGTCACAGGGCTCACAGATTTTTCAAGTCCATTGGCTTTAGCCCCATCTTCATTTTACTTTAAAAGTTGGTAGCTTATACACTGCTTAGTTATATATTTATTATAATGTGTACCAGAAAAAAGTATAAAGTACATCAAAACCATGATTTCAACAGACTCTCACATTAGAAGAAAGTAATTTTTAAAAAATGTTCCCTTTTTTTTTTTGTACTGGGGATTGAACTCAGAGCTGCTTTATCACTGAGCTAAGTCCCCAACACTTTTATTTTTTTGTGTGTGACAAGTTCTCACTAAGTTGCTTAGGGCCTCGCTAAGTTGCTGAGGCTTGCCTAGAACTTGCGATCCTCCTGCCTCAGGCTCCCATGTCACTGGGATTACAGGCATGTGCCACTGCCCAGGCAGGGTAATGATTTTTAATAAGTCCATTTAAAGCATTAAGTAAAATTTGGGCTGGGGATGTGGCTCAATGCTAGAGTGCATGCTTACCATGGACTCAATCCCCAGCATCAAACAACAAAAAAAATGGCAAAAATTATAAATGTGGTGATTTATAAGTGAAGACTCAATAGTTGTGCCATGAGCACAGGGCACAGGGTCTGTTTTTGTTTGTATACTTTCTTCCTGGTTCTAGGTTATTCCAAATGATGAGAAAAGATATGACCTTTTGTTAAGTAAGCTTGTGTACTGTACTTTCGTTCAGTTAAAGAAACAATTACCAAAATGCATATAGAAATTCTACTGTTTTTAGGAAAGAGTGTAATACTGTTAGGAAAATAATGGCACAATAAGCCATTCCTATTCAGAAACAAAGATTTTCTAGGGCATATCCAACACACTACAAGCACCGACAGGACAACAAAAAAACCCTAGCAAGACTGGTAAATATTTAAGCTGCAGATTGTTATATGATCATTTAACTAACTTCCACATGATCTGTCACAGGAGCATGATAATATGAAGAGGTGTTTCTCCTATCTGCTAATATTATAAGAATGTGTTTTCAATATCTCTGGCCAAAAGAACGAATGACAAGTGATCATCAGATGCCTCAGGTATCAACTTTGCTGTTGGCAGAAATATTAATTTTTCTTATTCTATTACGAAATAAGTTCAGATTAGACCTCAAAGTATTCTAGCTAATTATGTCTCATGAGTTTCAAGTGTGGCGTTTTCCAGGACAGGCAAGAACGTAGGAAAAAGGAGCGTGGGAAAACCCATTTTTATCTGGCCATGTCTGCAATATTAGTATTTTACTGGGACCCCTTAGAACCAGTCTTAAGGGAAGTTGAACAGGTGGAGTAAGATCTCTCTCAATTCTTAAAATATCTACTATTAAGAAGCTACACTATTTTCACAAGACTGAGGGAACACTGTTAGAAAGCTGCCAGTATCCGAACTCCCCTCTCCCAGCCACGTTCCCCATCTTGGCAGATGAAAAACAGCAAAAGGTAAAATGATACTCCCTTCTCGTTCACTTTTCCCATCTTTGATATCTTTCGGTTTCCCCAATCATCAGCTGCCTTTCCTAAAATTGTAGTGACTAATGATTAAAGAGGAAACAAAGCACGAGGTGAAACTGCACTTTACAGTACTTTCTTACCCCTACTACCTTCTTTCACTGCTCCTTTGTGCGTCTGCGGAAAAGCCGCAAAATAAGGACGAACTTTCCTAGACAAGCAAGGACTTCCAATGCCACGAACCTCGGAGTCCTTCAATTATCTCACAACCACTTGACTACGGTGGTCACCACGCAGCCCATTAATCCCAACCACACCAACACTGTGAGGATAGGAGTGAGGGACTGAGAGTTGATCTGTGTGGTTTCAAAGAAGAATACAAGAAACCACCATCCGGCCATCCTTCCTCCGTCGGCCTCTCGAATTTCTGGCGCCTTGAGTCCTCAATTCCGGGCCCACTTTGCCGAGCCTGGGCCGGAGTGCCCCCTACTCCCCTTAAGTCCGACACCACCAACTTTCCAACCGTCACGATATTGTCTTTATCTTCAAGATATGACCCCAACCTTCCTCCCGGCCAGCTACCTCAGCTCCATTCCTGGAGACTCACCAAGCAGTTCCGGTCACTACTCTCCGGCCGCGGCAGCTCGGACACCACCAAACCTAATCGGGAGCAGCGCCTTTCTCGCGCCTGCGCGCGCTCCACCCAGGCGCCTGCGCACTTCTCGGGTTCCGCGACCGCAGACACACCCCTACAGCTAGAGCCAATCATCGTGCGGAGGGTTTAAATCTCCGTGCCACGCCGGCTGAGAGCCTGGGAACTCACCCGTTAACCGGATAGATCCCTGTCCCACCCGCGGGTGGAAGGCGTTCGTGCAACATTTGCCAAAAGCATCCGTGTGCCGGAGACTTTGTGAGATGAACACTGAGGGGAAAAAAGCGACTAGAATGCCTTCCCTGACCTACAGGATCTTTGGATCTGAGTAGACTGGGAGATAAATATGTAAACAAATTATAGTAGCTACCGTACAGTGCATGGCACATAGAAAGTCTGAGGCGCCTTTGACTTACAATGAAAAAAACATTTTATTCTTAGGGATATCTAAAAGAGTTACCGGAGGAAGTGACTTTGCGAGTTTTGAGAGATAAATAGGAGTTCCCCCGGAAGTCCGGGAGGGAAGGAGAGTTTTCCAAGCTATGGAAATAGGGTACGCCAAGAACAACATAGCGCCTTCAAGAAATGTCTTGTAGTTCATCCTTGTTAAAGGCTTAGAGATCATCCTGTATCCCTGAGTGTAGGGAAAAATAAAGTTTAAAAGGCTGGCAACAAGCAGGGTGTGGTGGCTTACTCGAATACTCTTAGCTACTTGGGAGGCTGAACTGAAGGATGGCTTAAACATAGAAGGTTCAGGCCAGCCTGGGTAACACAGTGAGACCCTGTCTCAAAAACAGAAACAAAACAGGAAGGAAGAAAGAAAATGGGAGGCAGGGGGTGCTGGGGATATACAGTCGTAAAGCATTTGCTTAGCTTATGTGAGGCCCTAGGTTCAATCCCCAGAACAAAGGAAATGGGCAAAACCAAACCCCCTTTCCAAACCTAACATGGCCAGACCTTGGAAGGTCTTATAATTTTGGCCTAGTGAGCCGAGCCTTTGTACTATGGTTATTGAGAGCTATTAAGGTATTTTAAACAAGTGGATGATTATTTTAAACCATCGCTCCAGGAAGTCTTCCACACACCTCTAAGAATAAGAAAAAAATGCTGGAAATCAAGGGGGAAAAGTGTTTCAAAAAAGTAGTAAATTATTCCTAAGAGAGCAAAGAAGAAGCCTGAAAAAATGTCTTATACCTCTTTTTTTTTTTTTTGGTACTGGGGATTGAACTCAGGGGCACTCGACCACTGAGCCACATCCCCAGCCCTATTTTGTGTTTTATGTAGAGACAGGGTCTCACTGAGTTGCTTAGCCCCTTGCCGTTGCTGAGGCTGGCTTTGAACTGGCGATTCTCCTGTCTCAGCCTCCCTAAGTGCTGGGATTACAGGCTTGAGCCACCGCGCCCGGCTTGAAAAAATGTCTTTTGAATTTAGTAACACAGAGATCACTGGTAATCTTAGTGACACTGTTTAGGGGAATGATGGAGTTGAAATATAGATTGCAATAGTTTGGAGAAATGCAGAAATGAGGACAGGTTGTAAAATCCTTTTGGCAACTTTGGCTTTGACAAGAAGAGGGAGAGAGAGTGATGAAGGGTCAAGGTTTTCTTTGGTTTTGCTGTTGAATTTTTGTTAAAATTAATACAAGAGAAACCAGCATGGTAGGGAAAATCCAACTGAGAAAAAGTTGATTGAAAGAAAGAAGGGAGGGGCTGGGGTTGTAGCTCAAAGGTAGAGCGCTGGCCTAGCGCAGGTGAGGCACTGGGTTCAATCCTCAGCCCACATACAAATTAATAAATAAAAATAAAGTTACAGGGCTGGGGTTGTGGCTCAGTGGTAGAGTGCTTGCCTAGCATGCGTGAGACACTGGGTTCGATTCTCAGCACCACATACAAATGATAAAATGAATAAAGATCCATCAACAACTAAAAAAGAAAGTTAATTTAAAAAGAATGACTATTTCACTATATATATATGTATAAAGAAAGAATGAATGAAGGGATAGTTAATAGCTAAAGATTTTGAGAGGTAAGGGTAAAGGCAGTTTGCTAGGCATTGGTGACATACACATGTAATCTCTGCTACTCTGGAGGCTGAGGCAGGAGGATCACAAGTTTGAGCCCAGATTCAGTGGCTTAGCAAAAGACTCTGTCTCAAAAAAACAAAAACAAAAACAAAAACCAGGCATGATGGCTCACCCTATAATCCTAGTGACTTGAGAGGATGAGACAGGAGGATCACAAGTTTGAGATCAGCCTCAGCAATTTAGCAAGGCCCTAAACAACTTAGTGAGACCTTGTCTCAAAATAAAAGTAAAAAGGGCTGGGGATGTGGCTCAGTGGTAAAGCAACCCTGAGTTCAATTCTCAGTACCAAAAATAAAAAAATAAAAGGGCTCAGTGGTAGAGCACCACTACCATCACCAACAACAAAATAAAATAAAATAAAATAAAAAAGAGAGAAAGATGCAATTCAAAGCACTGGTGGGAGAAAGGGAGAAAGACAGGGAATACCTCAATTATAATGAAAGGAAGTGTTTGTATGTTTAGTAACAGCAAGTTAAATAAGTTCTCACTTGAGGACTTACTTTCTTTGTAAAGTAGGAGACAAAGTCATCTGGTAACCAAAAGGGAAGTAGTATTGTGAGTTTCAATGAAGTTGAGCAGGTTTGGAAAAGTAAGGATTAGTAAGCAGTGTAGAGGACTTTTTGAGATGAGTGGAAATGAACTCACCAGCTTCTGTTCTCCGTAGCTTTCCAAAACAGTAATCACTTTGAGGGCAGAGGTGAAGAAAATATATGAGTTCACTTAGGACTGAGATGGTCATGGATATAATACCATGTGGATATAATACCATGATTCTCAATCAGGGACAGTTTTGCCTTCCAGTGGACATTCGTCAAAGTCTGGAGATGTTTTTGATTATTTTGATGATGAGAATGGTGGAGTATTACTGGCATCTAGTGTCCAGTATGATGCTAAACATCTTAGAATGCACAGGATAGCTCTTAACAACAAAGAATTATCTGCTCCAAAATGTCAATATTCTTTCTTTCTTCTTCTTTTATTTTCTTATTTATTTATATTTTTTGTGGTACTGGGATTGAAACCAGAAGAACTCTACCAATGAGCTACATCTTCAGCCCTTTTTATTTTATTATTATTATTATCATTATTATTTTGGTACTAGAAATTGAATCCAGGGGAGCTTAACCGCTAAGCCATATTCCCCAGACCTTTTCATTTTTTATTTTGAGATAGCATCTTACTAAATTGCCCAGATTTGCCTCAAATGTGTGATCCTCCTGCCCTAGCCTCCCAAGTCTCTGGGATTATATCTATGTATCACCCTGTCTGGCTCCAAAATGTCAATATTCTAAAGGTTGAGAAATCTTGATCTAGAATTACCTTGATGTTCACCAATATCTGACCATATTTGACTTTGACTATGATCCTGAGCTTATAGGGTAAAGCAATTCTTCCTTTGCATGATTTTAAAGGAGTAGAATGAGCAACATATCACAGACCTTGAATATTTTAAAGACTTGTGATGTCACAAATACAGAATTGGAAGACTTTCCTAAACCTCTAGAAGAAAATCTGGATTTATACATAGATTAAGGTAGATGCTTATATTGACTTGTAGCATTGAAGGTCTAGTTAAGCAGAGATGTTGTTTTAATTTCAATCATATAGGAGTAGTAACATTTCACATCATTATCAACCTTAATGTAACTTTGTTTTTCTGACTACTCTTGGCTACTAATACAGGATTCCCAGGTAATACAGGATCCCCAGGGAATGAGTATGCGCTAAGTTTAAATGATAAAAAATACTTCGGGCACAAATAAGGATGGAATGTATGCTGTTTGATAGCCAACGGTCATAGATAAGGCACTTGACTTCTGCTCTCTCATTTCATCTTAGCAACACCCTGTGAGATAAGATATTATCCTAATTTTAACTTAGAAAACCGAAGTTTCAAGAAAACTTGAAATTTGTCCAAAGTCACAAATTTACTACTAGCTAATATTTGAACTTGGGTCTCTGTTCTAAAGCTCTTGTGCCTTCCATTAAACTTCAATAAGTTTTACAAAGAATGAGTGATTTGGAAATTGAGCCCAAAATAATTGTCACTGCCTATAGTAGGGGGCTTGGGAAGAAACTAGAGGCCTAGAAAGAGCAAGGAGAGTGAAAAAGGTTCAAAAAGGCTAGTGCAGCGAACTGCCTTTGTTTTTCCTCCATTCTTTTTGAGTAAAGCCTCTTCCCCGTGTCCGTTGTTCACTGTCTTGTGTTCAAATAAAGCTCGATTGTTGAGAAAGGCGAGGGGGGACGGGGGGGGGGCAGAAGGGGGAGGAGCGCGAGGGCCGCGATGTGCGCCTGCGCGCTGGTGGTGGCGGTGGAGGCGGAGGCAGTGGCAGCGCCCGGCGGGGAGCGGGTCCGGAGCGGGCCACCAGACCCGAAGCTGAGGGGATCGTCAGGGAGCTCCCTTGCCGGGCCTTTGGCGACCTGATGGAGTAAGAGGGATTGTCTGTGAAAGTGAGTATCCAGGGGCCCACCTGCGTTCGGGATTTCGGAGCCCAAGGGTCCTAGTGGTCTCTTAGGGAGGTGGTGGGGCTGCAAGACGCGGCCGGGTATCTGCTCCTGCAGGTTGTGGCTTAGGGCAACCTGGCCACCCCCTCTCCCGGAGCCTGCCCGGGTTTACGGGAAGGCAGTGCTTCTGGCTTCAGGGTACACATTCTCGCGGGGGCGTTCCGTCTCTGTTCCCAGCCCCAGAAGGAAACGTGGCTCCAAAGCCTTGACCTTTTGTGGAGGCCGCCGACCTCTTTTGGCCTCTGGTTGGGGAGGGAGCCCTAGACCCTGGTCCTCAAGAATTTGCAGGTCTCAGGCCAGGGGCACCTTGTGGCCTCATGACTGACAATCTCAGTTCTTTTTCCTCCTTCGGTCGTCTCTCCTTGTGGGATGCGTCTTAATAATAGCAACTAATTATGGAGAACTTACTATGTGTCTGTTTAATATTTAGTACGATCTCGGTGCATAATTGTGGAGAGGAAATGCTTTGCCCCGCCCTCTCGCCTCACTCTGTTCAATTTAATTTAATCATCTCTGAGAGTAAGATTAAGCCATTTTGTTGGGAATTTTACTTCCGTGGCTTTTATCAACTTGGGACTGCCATCATAACTAAGGAAGTTTTACTCTTACCAGCGAATGAGTGCTTTATCCACTATAATGATTTTTACTGTGTTGATTCAAGCCATAAATAATGTTGTTGTTGTTTTTGTTCAGACAGGGTTTTCACTTTATTGCTCAGATTGGCCTCAAACTTTGTGTCCTCCTACCTTAGCCTTCCAAGTAGCTGAGAGTAGCTGGAAATAAAGGTGTGCACCTCTGCACCCAGCCACAAATAATTTTTGAGTACTAAGAGCTTAATACCGTTCTAAATCCCTGGGAAATCTTCAAATTTGTTTTAAGCTCTGTTCACAGTTTGGCTGAGAATGAAACAGTGGAAGATAATATTCAGATTCAACTAGGATTTACTTAGCACTTACTACAAATATGCCAAATACACTCAGGTGTGTCACAGAAAAATAATGCAGTATTATAATGGCAGGTGGTTTTATGTAGCACGTTTCAGATGAGACCGCTGAAATTTCTGATGGTAATTTGCTTAAACTAGGCCTTGTTAGGGTAATTGGCATCACTTAATATGATGCTAAAACATTTTACTGTTACACCAAGTTAGATATTCTGAGCACTTCTGCTGAGAAAGCAAACGTCATTACAGTTATGGTTTCTAGAGTTGAGTCTAGAAAATGGTAGGAGCCTTTAATTAGAGAATTTTTACTGGATGGCTTTTGAAGAGAACTTCAAAATGGCCTGAAGGAGGGAAAGGTTATGAAGAAATTTGACCAGGCTAGTTCAGAACCAATTGCTTGTATTAAAAGGAAGATATTTTAAAAGGAGGGCTAGGGTTGTAGTTCAGTGGTAGAGAGCTTGCCTAGCACTTGGGAAGCACTAGGTTCGATCCTCAGCACCACATAAAAATAAATAAATAAATGGTATTAAGAAGGAAAAACTATGGTGATTATTGTACATCTAGATTGGAGAATATGTAGTCTAAAAGCAACTCTATAAGAAAAGCAAGGAACACAATGGTAAATGCCAAATGACTTGGTTCAGGGACCAGGTATGGCTCTGTGAGAAGTATACATATTGGAGTCACATGAAGGGAAGTTTAGGATTATACCCAATGAATAAGAGTACCTAAGCAGACAAGTTTCACATGAGTACTATAATTGCATGCGTAGAATGCAGAATTGCTAATTGAAAGCTTACAATCCCCTGGGGATGTGGCTCAGTAGCAGAGCACTTGCCTAGCAAGGCTTTGGGTTCGATCCCCAGGACTAGACGAAAGGGGAAAAAAAGCAGGGTGGGGGGGCGTCAAGCAAGTTTATAGTCATTTGAGTGTTTTGTTTTTTAATCTGAAAGAAACTATCAAATATGAGTTCCAACTGGGCCTGGTGGTGCATGCCTGTAATCCCAACTACTTAGGAGTCTGAGGCAGGAGACTCCAAGTTCGAGGCCAGACTGGGCAATTTAGCAAGATCTTGTCTCAAAATAAAAAATTCAAAGGGCTGGGAATATAACTCAGTGGTAGAGCACCCTGAGTTCAATCTCTAGTACCACCAAGAAGAAAAATGGAAAGGAAAGAGTTCCCAGGTGTTGATCAAAAGAGGACAGGTTAAACAAATTTAGGTATTTGTTAGAATGAGCCAATTCTGTATATGCCAATATTGAAAGATTTCCAATATATATTGAAAAAGAAACGATGCCAAAAAGGATGTGCATTTTGCAACCATTGTGGTTTTATACATACACATATGCACATACACATGCACATACACACAGCATAAAAGGGCATAAAATATCTGTGGTTGGTAATTAGAATCACAGAAACAGAAAGCAGAAAACTGGTTACCAGAGGCTGGGGAGAGGGAAATGGGAGTTATTGTGGGTCCAGAGTTTCACTTTCATAATGTCACCCTAAAGGGCTTTGGGGAATTTTTTTCAGAGCGAACTCTGCTCAGACCTTCCAGGCTCTTTTTCCTCCCCTTTGGTACTGAGGCTTGACCCCAGGGCCTATCACTGAGTTATATCCCTATCCCATTTTATTTTGAGATAGAGTCTTGCTAAATTTTTGAGGGCGGCCTCAAACTTGCAATCCTCCTGCCACAACCTCCTGAGGATTACAGCTGTATATATATCCCAGCAGTGTGCCACTGTGTCAAGCTCCTTTCAGGCTCTTGACACATCTGTGAAAAAAAATTAAGAATGAATCAGATTTTAGTAAAGAAGAGGAGCTTTATTAGAAAGTGGAAGGTGAAGATATCATACTTGGAGGAGAATGCAGGCTATCTTAAGAGTGAGAAGCACTTTTGTGGTCTGGGACTTTCATGGGAAGATGTGTGGGGATGGTATCATCCTAGACCCCACCATTGGTCTGGCCATTCTCAGGATCTTTAGGTTGATGTTGTCTTTTCCATCTGATCAACAGATGATGTTTCAAATGTACCCTGTATTATAGATTTCTTAAAATACATCTTCCTTTGCTTTAATCTGAAAGTACATTGTGTAGGCTAGTTGTACTTAAGCTTAATCAAAATGAGGCAATTTTCATAGACAAGTGAATTTACAGTTATGATAAGATTTGTAGATTGCTCAGAAATTTGGGAGTGACAGGCCTGGAGGAAAAAACAGGTTTGAGGAGTAAGTCTGATCATGGAACTTTTCAATTTGCATCTCTGTACAGGTTGTCTCCTTTCCTTTTTTTTTTTTTTTTTTTTTTGGTAGTAGTAGTAGTAGTGGGGCTTGAACCCAGGGTTTCTTTACCACTGAACTACATGCCCAACCCTTTTTTATTTTGAGACAGAGTCTTGCTATGTTGCCCAGGCTAACCTCAAACTTGAGAGATTTTCCTGCCTTGGCCTCTAAAGTAGTTGTAATTATAGGCTTGTGCCATGGTGCCTGACTCCTTATAAACTGAGGGGCACTCAACTACTGAGCCACATCCCCAGCCCTGTTTCGTATTTTATTTACAGACAGGGTCTCACTGAGTTGCTTGGCACCTTGCTTTTTGATGAGGCTGGATTTGAACTCGCAATCCTCCTGTCTCAGTCTCCCGAGCCACTATAAACCTTTTTTATTTGAAAAATTATAAGCAACCAGAAAAATAAAGAAAGGAATACATTGAACCCATGTAAGTCTATCACTCAGATTTTTAAATCTGCTAATATTTTGCTATATTGTATTTGCTTTTATTCCTGCTCTTTTACTTCTAAATATTTTAATAGGTCTCTAATAAAAGAACATTTTCCTGCATAATCCCAGGATTTGCAGGAATAATTCCTCTATATTATCCATTATCCATCCAGTCCCTGTTAAATTTTTTCCAAATTATCCCTCTTTTTAAAAATTTTTTAAAATTGTAGATGGACACAATATCTTTATTTTATTTATTTATTTTTATGTGGTGCTGAGGATCACAGCACCATGAACCCAGTGCCTCACACATGCGAGGCAAGCGCTCTACCACTGAGCTGCAATCCCAGCCTCCAAATTATCCCTCTTTTTGAACCTTGTTTTGAGAGGGCACTTGCCAGTTTGCCCACCTGGTCTTGATCTCCTGGGCTCAAGTGATCCTTCTACCTCAGTGTCTCCAGTAGCTGGGACTACTAGAGGTGCTTGCCAGTGTTCCTGGCTAAACCTTTTTTTTTTTTTTTTTGGTACTGGGGATTGAACTCAGGGGCACTCAACCACTGAGCCACATCCCCAGCCCTATTTTGTGGGTCTCACTGAGTTGCTTAGTGCCTCGCCATTGCTGAGGCTGGCTTTGAACTCACAATTCTCCTGTCTCAGCCTCCCAGAGTGCTGGGATTACAGGCATGCACCATTTTTTATTCATTTTCCAATAAAGGCTATACTGTTGTACTTGGTTATAATGTGTAGCTTTAAAATTTTGAAATGATTCATATTACCTATTCAAAATGTAAATGATTATCACATAAAAAGATAAAACTTACTATAAGAAATTGTTTTTTTTTTTTAACTGAATCCATGATAACTGTTCCCTTTTTTTTATAAAGGAGGAGTTTGAAGTTTGGAGAGACTGAAATTTACAAAGTTTTAGACCTGTGAAATATTTTTGTCTAAATCCAAGGTCCATGCTTTTTCTATCATATTTTGTAAACTATAAACTGGCATATAAATGCAAAGTTATTATTACTTTAGTACTTCTGCTACTTGTGTAGTTTATTTGTATCTTTTTGGACAGGTAATCAATATCCAATAAGATTATAATTTTTGGAGTATCAGTAAACCAGGAGAGATCTAAATAATGTGATATCTGTGTAGCCATTCTGAAAGTTAAAATATATACAAGTCAAACATCTTGACTTCTGGAGTTCAAAAAAAATTCCATTCCTAGAATTTTTACAGTCATAATCTTGTTCTTAGATCTAAGGTCTTCTAAGTGTTAACAAAACAAAACTGGATTTAAAAGGTGGTTGTGGTTTTGTTTTTAGTTTTAAAAACAATAATACATATTGCTTTAGTGTGTGTGTGTGTGTACATTCTACTGGCAGTTGAACCTACAGACTTTCTACCACTGAGCTCCATTCCCCAGCCTTTTTTTTTTGGTACCAAGGATTGAACCCAGGGGTGCCAAACCACATCTCCAGCCCTATTTATATTTAGGGCCATGCCAAGTTGCTTAGGGCACTACATTGCCTGAGGCTTGTTTTGAACTCATGATCCTCCTGCCTCAGCCTCCCAAGCCCCTGGGATTACAGGTGTGCGCCACTATGCCCAACCTGTCCCCAACCCTTTTAACTTTTTAATTTTTTTTTTTAAATTTTGAGACAGGGTTTTGCTAAGTTGCCAAGGCTGCCCTTGAATTCACCATTCTCCTGCCTCTGCCTCTAGTTGGGATTATAAGGATGTGCCACCACATCCAGCTGCTTAGAAAGTGAAAAGGCTGGATTTTATATTTTAAAGTCATATCCCCAGGCCCTCAGTTCTTTTCCCACAATGACTGTTATGGGTTTCTTGGGAATCAATCCTTCTAGAAATATTCTGCATGTATATATATCTTAAGGGTAAATTCCAACAGTAATTTATATAAGCATCTTAGCCATATGACTTAAAATAATGCTGTTCAAGGTTATACTCCAGTTTTTATTGTTTGTTGCTATTCCAAACATCTTTAATTTGTATTCATTTATTCAACAAATATTAACTACCTAGTCTATACCAAACATGTGCCAGGTAGTAGGAACAAAATGATGAGCAAGAAGGTATTCTGCAATTAATATTTAATTAATTAAATGTAATTACACAAAGAACATCAAATGCAGAAGAAACAGTTGGATAAGTGGCATTCTATCTGGGCACATGGTGCACAGCTGAAATCCCAGTGACTTAGGAAGCTGAAGCAGGAGGATCTTGAGTTCAAAGCCAGCCTCAGCAACTTAGCAAGGCCTTAAGCAACTTAGTGAGACCCTATCTCTAAATAAAATATAAAAAGGTCCGGGGATGTGGCTCACTGGTTAAGCACCCCTGGGTTCAGTCCTCGCTACCAAAAAAAAAAGATAGCATTCTAGTAAGAAAAGCACAATATTCCATCTCTAGGATTGACTGTTGTCACCATGCATCTCTTTTAGGTTTCTGACCTTGACTGCTAGGAAACTGGCTTGGCTTCTTAGACTCCTGACTCTTATTATTTAATAATTGTTTCTGTCTTCAGTACTTTTTTGTTGTTTCAGAAATAATTGTGTTTCAAAAAATACACAAAGTAAAGGGAAGGGACTGAGGCTGTAGCTCAGTGGCAGAGTGCTTGCCTAGCACGTGTGAGGCACTGGGGTTGATCTTTAGCACCTCATTAAAAAAATAAAGGCATGATGTCCATCTACAACTATAAAAAAATTTAAAAAATAAAAAAAGTGAAGGGAAGTAATACTGACAGAAGTAATACTGTTCATATTTTGGTTATAACCTCTCAGGTTTATGTGTGTTTTTGTTTTTTATATTTTAAAGAATTTAACCTTTATTTTTTATTTATTTGTTTTTTTATGTGGTGCTAAGGATCTAATCCAGTACCTTACCCGTGCTAGGCAAGTACTCTACCACTGAGCTACAACCCCAGCCCTATTTTTAAATTTTTTAATCTAAAGTGAAGCCCTCCTCTACCTACTAGTTGTAATCAGTTTGTTTCGTGACATGTTATTTTTCTGTGTCATTAAATAAATACCATTTTTTTTTAAAAAAGCATTCTGCCAGCCATCATGGAGCTTATAGTTTACTGGAAGAGACATTTAGCAAATGATTATACTAATAACTAAATATAGCAAAGATTTAGTTAGGACCTGCTGTGTGTAAAATACTTTATATCGATATACTAATTTATTCCTCAACAGCCATATGACATTGATAGTAAAATTCTTATTTTGTAAATCTGGAAGCAGATACTGAAAGGTTATATTACTTGATCAACATCACACCAGCTAGTGAGTTTTAGGTTTTGAACACAAGTATTCTGGCCTCAAAAATCTTGCTTTTAGCCATTAGCCTAATCTAGTGACTTTGAATAAGTTTGGGATCAGCTGAGTTTGGGATCATCCCCCAAATGTAATTTGTGGGAGTGTTTTTTCTTTTCTCTTTCTCTCTTTTCTTCCCCCAGCACTGGGGATGGAACCCAGGTCCTCATATGTGTTAGGCAAGCTCTCTACCTTTTATCTACATCCCCAGTCATTGTGGGGATTTTTTCCCCCCCAAAATAATCCCTACACTGATATTTAATGGGTTAAGTATCTGGGATGTTAGACATCTTTACAATGTAAGGGACATTCCTGTGTAGTTTAAAAAATAGTTTTAAAATTTGTGTTTCTTCTTGTTTAAAAAAAAAAAAAATTAGTTTTGAGCCAGGTGCAGCAGCACACATCTGTAATCCCAGCAACTCAGGAGGCTGAGGCAGGAGGATTTCAAGTTCAAAGCCAGCCTCAGCAATTGAGTGAGACACTGTCTCAAAATAAAAGTACCTGGGGGGGCTGGAGTTGTGGCTCAGTGGTGGAGCACTTGCCTTGCACATGTGAGGTCCTGCGTTTGATCCTCAGCACCACATAAAAATAAACAAAATAAAGGTAATTGTGTCCATGTATAAATAAAAATATTTTTTAAAAAAAGTGCCTGGGGATTTAACTCAGTGGTAAAGCACTCCTGGGTTCAACCTCTAGTAACACCTCCCCCCCAAAGTTAATTTAAATTGACAAAAATTATGTATATTTATTGAGTATAAAATGATGCTTTGAAATATATGTATGTGCTGGGCCGGTGGCACATGCCTGTAATCTCAGTGGCTCAGAAGGCAGAGGCAGGAGGATCACGAGGTCAAAGCCAGCCTCAGCAAAAATGAAGTGCTAAGCAACTCAGACCCTGTCTCTAAATAAAATACAAAATAGGGCTGAGGATGTGGCTCAGTGGTTTATTGCCCCTGAATTCAATTCCTGGTACTCTCAAAGAAAGAAAAAGAAAAAAAGAAATATATGTGTGTTATGGAATAGTTAGCTCTAGCTAATCAGTATATGCATTGCCTATTTTTTGTGTGTGGTAAGAACACTTAACTGTTGTATTACTTTCTAGTATCCTAGAGAATGTTCACATAGATGAAGAATCTTTTTATAATTTTCTAAACCTAAAACCAATTTTTTCCTTATAAACAGTATTTTTTTGTATGAAGCATAGTTACATAAATCAAGGAATTGTTTTTCTTTAGTTCAGAAAGATAATCAAGAGATGGTCACTACAATCCCTGGGTGGAGTGACTTATGCCTATAATTTCAATGACTCATGAGGCTGAGGCAGGAGGATTGCAAATTTCAGGCCAGTCTTGGCAATTTAGCAAGACCCTGTCTCAGAAAATAAATAAATGAATGAATGAATAAATAGAGATGGGGAGAGAGCGCTGGATATAAGCTGGGGATATAGCTCAGTGGTGAAGTGCCCCTCGATTCCATTCCCAGTAACCAACCTCCCCAGAGTTTGTCACTAGTACTGGGCATGGTGACACACACCTATAATCCCAACAACTCAGAAGGCTAAAGTAGGAGAATTGCAAATTTGAGGCCAGCCTCAACAATTTAGCAAGGCCCTAGCAATTTCAAAATAACTCACCACACCCAGCAACATGATTCTTTAATTTGTCCTGTATAGACTTGAGCTACCCTCGCCCTGTACTCCAGGCAAAATTGTTATCTACCATCTTCCTCCCTAAGATATTAGGGCTTTTTTTTTTGGTACTGGGGATTGAACTTGGGGGTACTTGACCACTGAACTACACCCCCAGCCCTGTTTTGTGTTTTTTTATTTAGAGACAGGGTCTCACTGAGTTGGTTAGTACCTCGCTGTTGCTGAGGCTGGCTTTGAATTTGCGATTCTCCTGTCTCTGCCTCCCAAAGTGCTGGGATTACAGGTGTGCGCCACCGTGCCTGGCTATATTAGGGCTTCTTTATATGTTTGCCCCTCTTCCTGGAATGCTGTTATCCATTTTGATCCAGTTAAACACTCATCCTTCAAATATCTCAGTCAGTTGCCTGGGGAAGCACTCCCTCATTTCCTAGATTAGTAGAGAAAGACAAACAGTAGACAAAATTATAAAGTTGAGGGTTTTTTTTTTTTTTTTAGATCAACGAGATTGTTTTAATTGTTTTTATTTGTTTGTTTTCCTTTTGGTACTGGGGATTGAACCCAGGGGCACTCAAACACTAAGCCACATCCCCATCCCTTTTTGTGTTTTATTTAGAGGCAGGGTCTTGCTGTGTTGCTTAGGGCCTTGCTAAGTTGCTGAGGCTGGCTTTGAACTTGGGATCTTTCTGCCTCAGTGTCCCCCCCAAGCTGCTGGGATTACAAGCATGTGCCACCACGTCCGGCTAAGATCAACAGTATTGATAATGAAAGATGGAACATGTGACTAGTATTAGGAGTAAAAGGGTTTTTTCATACAGATTTTGTAAGCCCATTAAGGCCTTACAGAACAATTTTGTGCCACAGATTTGACATTTTTTGGAAAATGTCATACTAAAATTATCACAAGTTCAAACAAAAACTGGATAAATGTATATTTATTAATGATAAGGTATTAATGATTTTTTTAGTTGTACATATTGATGGGATTTATTGTTGCATATTTGTACATGTACACAATATAGCTATATAATTTGGCTAATATCACTCCTCAAGTATTTAATGATTTTAAACTCAATAGCTGAATGTAAGGGTATGCATCTGTAGTCCCAGCTATTTGGGAAGCCAAAGTAGGAGGATCACTTGATCCCAAGAGTTCAAGGCCAGTCTGGGCAATGTAAGCAACATTCCATCTCAAAAACAACAAACCAACCCCTGAAGAAAATTCAGGGCCACCATAGTTTTGCTGTTGAATTTTATCAAGTATTTAAAGAAGAAATGCATCAATCTAATATAAACTTTGAGAAAATAAACAAGGAAGGAACACCTTTGCTTATTTCATAATGTAAGCACAACCCTAATAACTAAAAACCCTATAATAATGCACAATAAAAAGAAAATCATAAACTGTGTACCTTATAAACACAAGCCCCCAAAATATAGGCAAAATGTTAAACATATTCAACAAAATATACAAGAGTTAAACACACATGATTAAGTGACTAAGGATATATAGATTAAGTATAAAATCTGGTAAAATGTATTTTCTAGGTAGTGGATATAAGGATGTTCATTATAAAATTCAATTTTTCTGTGGTTGGAATTTTCCAAAATACCTTATGGGAGAAAAATTGAGAGAATGTTATGATCAGAGTTGCATTTTATACTTCTGTTGTAGTATAAGGAATTTGGAAAGTATTATTGTGTAAGAGGAATTTGACAGGTTTATCGATAAGACCACTTACAATAATAGAGTTGTTCTTTTAGGATGGTGCTATGAAAGTAGGTTTGAGCCCTGGGAAAATTTCTAAACTGCTGGACAGATGAACTTTTGAACAAATTTTGTCTGGTTTTGTGTGTGTGTGGTTTTGTGTTTGCAGTGCTGGGGATCAAACCTAGAGCCTTGCACATACTGTGCGAGTGTAAGTGTTCTGCACCTGATTTGCACCCAAAGCCCATGAGCATATTTTTTATTGCATTCTTGCTGAAATGTTAGGATTCATCACTGCCACAAATACAATATGCATGTAAGCTTTTAATAAATATTAGACTCGATATTTATAAAGATATTTTGGAGATTTTTGCAAATTCCAAAATGTGCAAATACCACTATAGTAGTATATACTTTCATTTCTAAAATTCAATAAAATACTTGATGAGATTTTCAGAGATTTAATGATTTTTTAAAAAATACAGAACAGGGCTGGGATTGTAGCTCAGTGGTTGAGTGCTTGCCTCACATGTTTGAGGCACTGGGTTCGATCCTCAGCACCACATAAAATAAAGATATTGTGTTCATCTACAACTAAAAAGAAATTTTTTTCAAATGCAGAACAAAGGCATTTAGAAATCTACATTTATGTCAATTTAACTTACACCACTACAATGGTATAGTCAACCATGAACTTAAAAGATTTTATAAAAAAAAAAGAATGAATGAAAACACCAGCTGTTATGGTCATACATGTACAAAATGGATGAAGATTATTAAATATACTTTTAGCAATGAGAGAACAACAAAGCTTTTTGAGGAGAATATTGGCAGTCATCTAGGCTTAATCATTAGCTTGTAGTGATTATAGAATTGTGAATTATGGTGTAGACTTCTGGGATTGCTTGGGAAAATCATATATGATTCTGTTAAATATAGGAATGTAAACTTTCAGCTATTAAATAAATGCAATAAGCTATCCAGTTATACTTTTTTAAAAGTGTGTATAGAAGCTGTCTTAGAGCTTACAGACTATTCTGTTATATGATGATAACTTGTGCTAGCATTTTTATTCCCTTGTTAGGGTCAGTGTTTCCCAGCTTTTTTTTCCTGATTTTTTTCCTCAAGGGGCATAATGTTTCCCCAGAATTGAATAAGGAAATAGAACCTGACATTAGTTCTAATTCTGAGTTAAAGAATCAGACTCTCATTTTGCCTTGTCAATTTCCTTCTCTGGTGGTGGGCATAAAAAACAGCATCATTTGCTGGAGGCTAATTTCTATATTAATGCCTTTTCCTGAGTCACAGCAGTAACTTCCTGTCCTGTTTTACTCCTATGCTTACTAATAAAAGAGTGGTTGGTACATACACTCCTGCTAAATGTTAGGGGGAATTGTAGAATGCTTATTAAGTTTATGTTCAATCAAATATTGTTACAGAAAAACAACAATCACTTTTCTTCAGAAAGGGGTGGCAGCAGGCTTAGAACTAGCAAATGGATAACTACCAAGAGTAAGAATTTGAAATTCTGGTTTTTAGTTGATATGCCCCAAAGTACTTCTGACCTCTTAATTTCCAGCTTTCTAAATTTTTAGCAAGACCCACTCAGCAAAGTGAGGATCTCCCACAAATGTCAATCATATCTTTGTTCCATAATCTCTGGGAAATTTAAGGGTAGTGGCAGAAAGCTTCCCTGTTGGGGAATTCTCACCAATGAATGTTCTGGTATTGCTCACCAGAAATCCACTAGTTTTCTGACAGAGTTAAATGGAGGTATAGAAAGTTGCCTGTAGACTTCTGAAAATGATATTCAGTGTACTACTACTCACCTGCCACCCTCCCTACACATACTCACAAAAAACAGTAAATATTTTTCCTTTTTTCAGTGTTTTATAGCATCATATTGTCATCTAGATTCCAAGTTGAGTATAATTGTCAAAGTTTAAATTTCTTAAGTACTACTGGGTTTAATGTACTGAGCGTTTTACAGATATAAAAGGATATATCTCTTTCCCGTAGTAGATTAGTGAGATCAAACAAATCTACCATCCAACAGCCTGTTTTTAACTTATTTCTCAGGTTGTTTTAACAGTAAAATCAGATAATGATGTTTTGAATGAAGTTCTTTGACACCAAAAGGTGTTTTTGAGCCCTGAGTCATATAATAAATATTTGAAGGTATTCTGACATTGATTTTTGAAGTGGACTACAATTTTATTACATAATGGATACTTGAAAGACTATCTTCCTGGCAAATGTAAATCATACCCCATCCCCACACATGCCCCCAGTACTAGAGATTGAACTCAGGGCTCTTTACCACTGAGCCACATTTCCACCTCTTTTAAAATTTTGAGACAGGGTTTCATAAGTATGGGAGTTTGAAAGAAAAGAATCTGACATGATACAGTTTTGCCTAGGAGAATGGTAATTGTACTAACAATAGTAATTAGAACATAGAGAAACGTTGACTATAAGGTTTTTATATTGTATCTGAGAAATATCACATTTCTCAGTTATTTGGAGAAAAAATTTCATGAGAGGTAAATTTAATTGATATGGGTGGGAGATGTAAGGTGGTTAAAGTGCGGATGGCAGTAGTTGGATTGCTTATATACTTAATAGACTTTCATTAGTTGACTCACCTTGGTTGAGATCACTGGGCAGGAAGATTGCTTCTTTAGCTTCTAATCTTTGTTAAGGCCTTTAAAGAGCAGTGGTTCATATCTAGAAGGTTGTGAACTGATATTATTTCAGAAAACTTAATGGAATTATGTTTAACCCAATTTAAGGACCTACAAATTAAGGTTCCTGTGTCTTTGGCTAGAATCATATCAACCCAATATATATACAATATCTTCCTTATTAATTGAATTGCTAACAAACTTTTTTACTTTTTGAGAAAGTGAAAATAAATATACTTAATACATTCAGACTAGAAACAAAGTTTATGAAGGGAAAAATAAATAAAATGAATAAAAAGTCTGGTTAAGAAGTTTATCTACAGAGTATTTTTATTATATAATTTTTATTATTTATTTTTTGGTGCTAATGATTGAACCCAGGGCCTCACACATGCTAAGCATACACGTTATCATCAAGCTATATTCTCAGCCCATATAGTTGTTTTTTTAAAATTTTTTTTAGTTTTAGATGGACACAATATTTTTATTTTATTGCTTTGTATGTGGTGCTGAGGATCGAACCCAGGGCTTCACGCATGCGAGGCAAGTGCTCTACCACTGAGCTACAATCCCAGCCACAGCCCATATAGTTTTATTTCTTCATCCGTTTATTAGAGATTGTCATCTTTAGTTTTTAAAAATAGCAACAGTACTTTTTTTGGTTGGGAGAAGGGTACTGGGGATTGAACCCAGGAGTGCTTTACCACTGGGCTATATTCCCGGCCTTTTTTATTTTTTATTTTGAGACAAGCTTCCATTAAGTTCCTTGGGTCCTCACTAAGGTGCTGAGGCTGGCCTCAAACTTGTGATCCTCCTGCCTCAGCCTTCCACGTTGCTGGGTTTATAGGCATGTACCACTGCACAGCCACAGTCTAGGTAAAAATATAAAAACTTAACAGTACTGCTGCTTGTGCCAGAAAGTCACACTTTTGGGGCTGGGGATGTAATTCAGTGGCAAAGAGTACTTTCTTGGCACGCACAAGGCCCTGGGTTCAATCATCAGCACCACCATTTAAAAAAAAAAAGTGTATACTTTTTTATTGACTTTATTGCTTGTAAGTTTTTTGTTTCTGTTTTGCTTTGATGGTTAGTTGCTTGAAGCAGAATTTAAAATATTTCTGCACATACCTCTTAGTTTACCAAACTCCTATACTAGTCCTGGGTGCTCAGTAAATGTTTATTGGATAAAATTACAAAATATTGCATATAAGTAGTAAACTTTAAGTAAATGTTTAAGACATGAGAAATTTAAAAGAATAAACATGCTACAACAACACTAGAGTGAGTTAGGTTAATTTTGAGGTTTAGGAGATTTTTAGTAATCCTGAAAGTATAAATAATATTATACCTACCCGTTAAGGTGAATTTCTTTGTTTTGGCTAATCAATATTCATCTTTCTCAAATGTCCAAATTTTTACCTTGTAATCTTGTGTTTTTTTTGGTGGGAGGATACTAGGGATTGAACTCAGGGACCCTATACCACTAAACTATATCCCCAGCCCTTTTTATTTTTCATTTTGAGACAGTGTCTCACTGAGTTGCCCAGGCTGACCTTGAACTGGTGATCCTCCTGCCTTAGCTTCCTGAGTGGTTAGGATTCCAGGCACCACTATGCTTGACTACCCTATAATCTTATTCCAGTGTTGAACCTTATTATTTAAAATTAATTTAGAATAGGAAAGATAGTAGAATGAATTGGACATAACTTTCCTATGTTCATATATGAATACATGACCAGTGTAACTCCACATCTCGTTCAACCACAAGAATGAGATCCTAATTAGAATAAGTTATATTTCGTGTATGTGTAATATGTCAGAATTCTACTGTCATGTATTCTAAAAAGAACAAATTAAAAAAAACCAATGCTCTTAAATAAAAAATAAAACCAGGTGCACAGTGTTAAAGTAGGTTTCAATAGCAAGAAAACTTTTGAACCACCGGAGACATGGAGAACCTTAAGCCTCTTTTATTGGTCTTTCTGCTATTGTCTAGGAGTTTGGTTGACATATAACCTCCTTATGTCATAGTTTTAAGATTTTCTAAGGAATGAACTGCAAGTAGATATGTCTGTTAGAGCTTGGTGGTGTTGTGTAGAGGGAAAAAGAATGCTTTTTGTAAAGTGGACTTAAAATCTTAAGGGCAGCATGGAACTCAAAAGCTAAGTATGTTAGTGCTAGAGGACTATACATTTGAAAACCTTTGGGTCTTACTGCAAACCCAGCTCTCTCCATCTTGTGTTTAGTAACCGAAGATAGTTCCATTTGGAACAATTCAACAAATACTTATGTCCCAAGTGTTGTAACTCTAATAGTAATTAAAATGTGTGAAATTCTAATTCTCATGGATCTTAAGTGTTAATTGGGAAAAGAAGTAAAAAAGGTGCTTGTTTCAGATATTTCTAGCTGTCACTTGGTCCTGACTGTTGTTGTGGTACTCTGTTGTGTTTCAGTTCTTTTCCGCCTGGCTCTTCCCTGTGGCTTGGCTTTTCATAGCTTGGTAGGTAGGTTCCAAGTGGGCAAAGGCAGAAGCTGCACATTTTGGAAAACCCAGCCTCAGAAGTTACATAGTATCACCTTCACCACATTTTATTAGTCCTACCAGTTCACAGTGGGAAGGGAAACAGATTCTACTTTTTGGGTGGGTGGTGACAAGATCACATTGCAAAAGAACACATTGAGTAAGAGATACTGTTTTGGCTACCTGTGGAAACATGGTCAACTAAGTGTTATGCAAAACAGTTAAGCAAGTTAATAGGGAAATAGAAATATTGGAGGAGGGACAGCATGTGCAATATCATCTAGGGGCTCAAGAAGGCCTCCCCAGTGAGGCAGCATTTTAATATCTAATGGAAATGAGAGAGTAGGCCCATGAGAACCATAGGACATTTTAAGGAAGAATATTCCCAGCAGAGAGAAAAAGAAATGTAGAAGGCTTAAGTGGAGCAAATCCCTGGTGTGATCAAGGAATAGCAAGGAGGGCATTGTGACTGAAACAGAATGATAAAGGGAGAGTGGTAGGGCACTGAAGTCTGAGAGGAAGTGAGAAACAGATGGTAGCCACAGCAAAGACTTATAATTTATACTTTTTTGTAAATCATTGGAAAATTCTGAGCAGAGGAATTACATGACCTAACTTAAATTTTAAAATAATTCTGTTCTGATAATCTTTGGCTATGTATATGAAAATAAACTATAAGAGGTCAGGAGTGGAAGTAGGGAGACAAGTCAGTAAAGCTTGACTATCATATGACAAATGATGGATGTCCTAGGTAGTGAGAACTGGTAGGAATTTGGGTATATTTCAAGGTAGAGTTGACAGGATTTGTTGATGAGGGTGGATATGGGATGAGAAAGAGCAATCAAGGGTGACTTGTAAAGTGACCATTGGCACCTGGAAAGTTGGAATTTCTGTCTGTTGAGACAGGAAGACTGGTGGAGAAGCAACGTAGAGGTGAGGAAGATATGACTTGTAATTTTGGCTATGTTAAGATCAATTCAAGAAGGTATCTGGGGGAAATGTTACTAAATGTTACTTCTTTGTTGCAGGTTTGATGTTGAGTGCTTCAGATCTGGTCACTATGGTACGAGAACGAAAATGCATATTGTGCCACATTTCGTACAGCTCAAAAAAGGTAATCAGAGGGAGAATCTTAGAGTATTTTTTCAGAGATGTCTTATTAATAGATGGATAAAAGCTTTTAACAACATCTTTCTTTCCTGAACCATAGTCTGAGTCCACTGGTTTCTTTCTCAGTACTACCTCATTAAGTCATTAACTGTATAATTAAACTTCTACCCAGAATTTGAATGTATACTCACAGGTGGATGATATAGAGTAATTTAATTAGGAAACAGTAACAGAAGATACCTTAAAATTCAGGTTACTTGAGGTTGTTACTTTCTGAGATTTTAAAATTGTATACTTTTAATTCACACATGCTCAGCAAATACGGCATTTTTCATATGTACCTGGTTTCTGTTTATGCTCAATCTTGTGAGAAGTGTAATGTAGCAGAAATAGTACTAACAGTATCCTAGACATCCACAAGGTGGGGATGTTGTGCAAAGAAATACAGACCTTATCTTCCCCACCACAGTACTGGGGATTATACCCAAGGTCACTTTACTACTACATCCCCAGCCCTTTTTATTTGCTGTCCTCAAACTTGTGATCCTCCTGCCTTAGCCTCCCAAATTGCTGGGATTACAGGCGTGTTCTTGATTGTTAATGGAAATTTCAGAAAACTGTGAAGATCATGGGCTTGGTTGGCCAAGGAAGTCTGATGGAAGTAGTGCACCTTTAAATATATCTAAGAGTAAAACAATTTAAGTGAAATGGAAAGAGAGGTTAGGCGAAAAACAACATGAACAAAGATACCCAGGTAGAATGGAGTTGGCAGTTCTAGGTGTCAGTAAGAAAGCTTATCTGATTGAAACAGTTTTGTTTTGGGATTAGTGGGACTATTTATAATTTAAGGGAGAACTATTGGTAAATAGTATCGAATGTGCAAGAATAGAAAGTTTTTTTAAACCTCTATTGAGGATTTCAGTTAGTGATGGAAAAAATCAGTTGAGATTTTAAAATCATATTAATGTATCTGCTACCTTTTAAAGAGTAAAAGAATTGTTCTTCTAGTTTTAAAACTTGTAATCTGGTTTCTCCAAATATACTTTGGAGGAGAAAAGGTTCTAGGGAAAGCTGTATACTATATCCCTGAGCATCCTCATGCCCATTAACAGATACAAGACCAAGAAGCTGTTAAGTTAAAAATATGTATCCATTTATTTATTTATTTATTTATTTTTTAAATATTTTTTTAGTTGTAGATGGACACAATGTCTTTATTTTATTGCTTTGTATGTGGTGCTGAGGATCGAACCCAGGGCCTCATGCATGCGAGGCAAGCGCTCTACCGCTGAGCCACAATCCCAGCCCCTCCATTTATTTTTAATATTATTATTTTGGCACTAGAGATTGAATCCAGGGGCACTTTGCCACTGAGCTACATCCTAGCCCTGCCCCTGCCCCCATACACCCATTTTTAAAATTTTGAGACAGGGTCTCACTGAGTTGCTAAGGGTCTAGCCTGTTGCTAGCCTGTTGCTAGCCTGTTGCTAGCCTGTTGCTAAGTTGCTAAGGCTGGCCTTTTTATTTCAGTATTTTCCAAATTTGTTCAACCATGATACCCCTTTAAAAACAACACTGACTAATGTACAGGGAACTAAACAGAAGTCTGTTATGCAAAAAGGTATATATTTGGAACTTTTACCTTAATCCTAGCCTGTGGGTCTTGTCTAGGTATTTTGAATACTCAGTTGTTTCACTATTTGTATTCATTTTTTGGAGCAGGATAGGCAAGGATTTTGCTATATCTGTATATAGCCGTTTTTATATCAAAGAATAACCCATTTCAATTAATATTGTTTTGGTCAGGAATGGTTTGGTTGCTAGAAACAGAACACACTTAAATTCAACTCAAGGAATTTGAAATACGGATAAGAATCTAAAGAATAACAGTAAGCATAGGGACTTGAAGATGTACATTCTTGGAGTTTTTCGTTCTAGCACAGTGTCGTTGGAACATTTGAAATGTTGTCTTGGTGTTAGATCTACCTGGGTTGGAGTTCCAGTTTGACTACTTGGTTATCTATAATGCTGAGAGGGCATCTTTTCACATTTATTCCTTTAATCCCTGACTCTCCACTTGGTACATAAGCACTTGATAAATATCTGGTAAATTAAGAAGTTAACTTCTCTGCATTCTCGTGTCCTTAGGAAGATCATAACTCACTCAGCAATATTTTGCTGTTCAAATGAGAAAATGTTTAGGGCACTTATTACAGAATATAGTAAACAGTAATATTCAGAAGTTGTAGTTGCCTTTTATTATTGTACATGTAAATAGCTATTCTCTAATTATGGCATGCTGGCTGTATATACTTTGAAGAGACAAAAGGATAGACATTTACAGCTCTTTGTGTTTTGTGCATGTTTTTAAGTGACAACTTTTCCACAGGTTTTATTTCCTCCCCACTAAGGGTGAGAATAGGGAAGGGAAAGGGGACATAGTAAATGTTCAAACTTTTCATTAGACCCAACCAAATCAGTTGGGGAAGTATAGGAGTGGGCAGTAAAGCAATAACTGAGCTATTGTGTTCAAAGTGTTTTTTTTTTTTTTAAACTTTCCGATCTGCTATAGAGACTGTTATATTTGTAATTCCCATCTAAAATTGATGTAACCATTCATATTCATTCAACAAATGTTTATTGACACTTATATTCCAGGTCTGACCAAACTGTGTGTAAATGTGTTACTTACTTTTTCTTTTTCTTTTTTTTTTTTAAATGTACCTGAGATTGAACCCAGGCTCGCTTAATCACTGAGCCACATCTCCAATGCTTTTTATTATTATTTTTTCTTTTTCAAGACAGGGTCTTGCTAACTTGCTTAGGACCTCACTGAGCTACTGAGGCTGGCTCTGAACTTGCAAGCCTGGCTGTAGCTTACTCTTTTTGGAATACGAGGGATTTAACCCAGGGGCACTTTACCACTGAGTTACATCCCCCAGACCTTGTGATTTTTTTATTTTGAGACAGTCTTGCTAAGTTGTTTAGTTGCCTCACTGGGTTGCTGGAGGTGGCCTTGAACTTGTTATCCTCCTCCTTCAGCCTCCAGAGTAGCTGGGATTACAGTCATACACCACCACACCGGGCTGTAGCTTACTCTTGAAACATCCACTTGAGTAGGGAAAGAGAGTGTGGACAAAAGTAGTCAAATAGTTGAAGCACTAAGTGATTTAAGAATTTTTAAAAAACAAAAACTTTAGTAAATTCTTTCTAATGAGATAGCATTAACCTACATACTTTATTCTTAAAAGTCTTTTGCCTTCTGAAGGCAATACTTTCTAATCATTTTAGAAAGCCACCTAAATGTTTTTCTAATAATTTCTTTTACTTAAAATATATTGCTGGGCACAGTGGCACACAACTATAATCCCAGCAATTTGGTAAGCTGAGTCAGGAGGATTGCAAGTTTGAGGCCAGCCTTGGCAACTTAATGAGATTTTTGTCTCTAAATCAAAAGTAAAAAGCACTGGAGGCATAGCTCAGTGGCAGAATGCCTCAGGGTTCAGTAATCGCCAGTGCCAAAAACAAAAAAAACAGAAAAGGAAAGGAAGTATTTCAAAAAGTGTAGCCAAAGCATTATTTAATAAGTGACTGTGAATTGGGAAGAGTAGTCACATACACACACAAAAAAATTGACACAGGAAGCTGAATCCCCAATTGTTGATTACGTAAGGACAGAAGAATTTTGTCTTTTTTCCTCTCTCTCCCAAAACAATCCCCCTTAGTTTAATCTTTTTTTTTTTTTTATTTTGAAGGAGATGGACGAACACATGCGGAGCATGTTGCATCACAGGGAACTTGAAAACCTGAAGGGCAGGTATTGGAATGGCTCTCTTCCATAAATTTGCATATGGGGGAGGGAGGCTGAGTACTGATCGTGTCTATCAGTTTATAGTAATCTTTTGTTAATGAATGCTATCTTGTGGCATAGAACAATCTCTTTGCATTAGTAACAAGTACAGTAGATGTTTAGCATTCTAAAGGGATAAACTCTGTATGTAGTTCTAGCTACTTAGAAGACTGAGGCAAGAAGATTGCAAGTTTGAGGCCAGTCTAGATAATTTAGTGAGACCCTGTCTCAAAAATAAAATAAAAAAGAACTGGGGATTGTAGCTCAGTGTAGGCCTAGCATGTATGAGTCCCTGGGTTCAATCTCCAGTATCCCACCTCCATAAACAACTACAAAGGAATAAACTCTGATATCTCTGTGCATCTCAAATGTATAAAATTCACAGTAGCTCTGATAAATAGATTATAACTAAGATGAGTTAGGATGAACTAGTTCTCTCATTAGTAAGCTAATTCCTACAAAGCAGCCTTGCAGCTAGGACATTTTGTATTTTTCTTGTAGCAGTGTTATAAATTATTGTACACTATAAGCCTCTAATGTTCCTGGAATAGTCTTGAGAAGTTCAAAGTCTACTAAACTGCACTGAATCTCAGTAGTGTAAACAAAATAAAATTACAGGCCTTAAATGTATTTGAGAACTCTCTTTTGTGATTTAAAGCTTGAGAAGGTTAAAGGAAGAAAATCTAATAAGCAGCTTTAAAAGAATTGTATCGTATGTATATATGCCTCTCCTTTTTCCATTTCTGGATTCTTTTTTAATGTTTTTGACTTCAGTGTTTTGAATTTGAAGTTTGGAGAGTAGATAAACAGCCTCATTGTGAAACTAAGAAATATGAAAAATGTATTTTAGTCCATGAATAATGGTTAAGTTTTGATCAGAACGCCATTCTAGTCGGGTGCCATGGTACACACCTGTAATCCTATTGGCTCAGGAGGCTGAGGCAGGAAGATTGTGAGTTCAAAGCTGGCCTCAGCAAAAGCTAGGTGCCAAGTAACTCAGTGAGACCCTGTCTCTAAATACAAAATAGGGCTAGGGATGTGGCTCAGTGGTTGAGTGCTCCTGAGTTCAATTCCCAGAACCCCTCCCGCTCCAAAAAAGAATGGTATCATATATCATTTGACATTATTGTATTAACTTTATTGTTAAGTCATATTGTTTTGGATTATGTGGGCAAGTTAATGTGTTATGAAACTTTTCACCATCTCTTTAGCATATTAATGGAATCTTTACATGTCCTTAGTCCCATACTCTACAAAAGTTAGGTTTAGCAACAATATAAAGAGGATTTCACTCAGACTTAGTATGTGGTAAGCCATTATCATAATAACTTGAATATATGTGATTTCTAACTTACTAGCATTCGAAACCTATGACAAAACAAGTTTTTATTATGTGTGGGTTAAAGTACGTTTTTATTATGTGTGGGTTATTTTAATTATTTATAAACCCATTTCCAGTGGACTTCCTTTTAGAATTTAACTTATTCTGGACTACTTACCTGCCACCTGCCCCATATGTACATATTATAAAATCAAACAAAACAAATAAGGTCAGTAAATCCAGTTAGTAGAAGATAAACCCATTGCATTCCAAGACTAATGTCTTATTTAATTCAGAGGTCACTAATCAGCCATTTAAGACTTTAAAAAATAATTTTTTAAAAAATTTTTATTTTTTTGTGGGGCTAGGGATTGAACCAAGGCCTTACAAATGCTAGGCCGCCTCTGTACCATTGAACTATATCCCCAGCCCTTTTTTATTTTACCTTGAGACAGGGTCTCACTAAGTTGCCCGGGCTTGGGATCTTCGTGCCTCTTTCTCCAGAACAGTTGAGAATTCCAGGAGTGTACCATCACATCTGGCAAAAAATTAAAACAAGTTTTGGTTACATAAGATTCATGTTCATAATGAATACAGAATCACAAAAAGCAAAACTCTTCCTTCCCCAATCCCCTTTAAATTCCTTCCACTCCTATTTTAGAGGAAAGTCAAGGGTTTGGAGTATTTCCTACTCAGACTTCTTTCTATGTATTGACATAGATTTGTGTTTATATACACATATTTTGTTTTGTCTCAACATAGCTGGACCACATTCCATCTGTGTGTTCTGTAACTTGTTTATTCTTTTCTCCACTCCATTCCCCTCCAAGCAAATTCACTGTGCAATGGAGATTTTATCTGCCATTTTTAATTACTTGGAACATAATTAGAATACTGAAGGATCTGAGCCACCAATATAAATGTCAGTGTTACCATCCTAATTCATTTTAATGTAGAGAAGAGCACTTTAGTACTTACTAATTTACTAATTTAGATGCAATGCTAACATATTTTAATGATTTCTTGGCTTTTAACAAATTATAAGGGAGAGGACAACAGGTAACAAGAGAAAAAAAAAAAAAACCCAGCTGGCAAAACTATCAAAAATGACATAAAATCCCTCCAGGCATGGTGAAACACACCTGTAATCCCAGTGACTTGGGCAGCTGAGGCAGGAGAATCACATGTATGTGAGCAGTCTCAGCAACTTAGTAAGACCCTGATGTAAAATTAAAGAAAAAAGGGCAGGGAGGAGCATACAATCTCAAAAAGCATTTACTGAAAGGAAAGTCTACATGGTAAGGACAGCTAATCACCAGGCATTATTCCTTTTCCCTGTTATCCTCAGTTTATGATTATTGCCTCTGGATTTTGTGTTCAATTACTGGCTTTCTGGTGTTCAGGCTTTCTATTTACAGTTATATCTATATTTCTGGGTTTGATCTGGTTAAGAATTGTAAAGTATATATATTTTTAAGTTTTTAATATAAACTTGAATGAGAAGTAAGTAACTGATCCTCTTTGGTTCACAATTAGGGATATCTGGAGTGTTTCCCTATTTTCCCCCCTAATATGTTTGTTCAGATGTGTGGTCTATAAGTAGCTTGTCCAGATAGATGCTGTTAAAAAGGCTCAAACCTTTATTTGTCAAACAGCTGTTGTGGTGTAGTTAGAGCAGGCTTAATAAAGAAAAGCTTATGCAGTGAACATCTTAAGGCTGCCTTTCACACATGAGAGGAAATTGTTTGGTAACAGGATGAAGCTAATTTGGGACCTTTAAACACTCTAAGGAAAATTACTGCTTTTATTGATAAGCAAAAGTAATTCATTTTTCCCGTAATTATTTTATGTACTTACATAAAGTATTTAAACTGATTGTTAATTAAAGAATTGAAAAATACCATCAATAAAATATTATTTAATTTGCTATTAACTTATTAAAACGTCATTTCCTGGGCTGGGGTTGTAGCTCAGTGGTAGAGTACTCGCCTAGCATGGGTGAGGCACTGGGTTTGATCCACGGTACTACATTAAAAAGAAAAACAAGTAAGCCGGGCGCGGTGGCTCACGCTTGTAATCCTAGCACTTGGGGAGGCTAAGACAGGAGAATCGGGAGTTCAAAGCCAACCTCAGCAACGGCGAGGCGCTAAGCAACTCAGTGAGACCCTGTCTCTACATAAAACACAAAATAGGGCTGGGGATGTGGCTCAGTGGTCGAGTACCCCTGAGTTGAATACCTGGTACCAAAAAAAAAAAAAAAGAAAGAAAGAAAAACAAGTAAATAAAAAATAAAGGTTAAATTCTTTTCAACCAGAAGCACATGGCTTCCCAAACACAATGTGTGGAATCATGAATACCTGTTGAGTGTAGAACAGAGGCTATAATGTTGCCTCTAGACACATTGAGTTTGCAGAAGATGTAGTTGTCCTACCATGTCCCTTCTCTATATTAATGAGGATTATATTTTTGAAGTGTCTTATAAAGTTTATCTCTCTTTTTAAAACTAGATTTCATTTATTAGAAAAAAATGATTTTTTTTCTCGGTACCAGCAATTGAACTCAGGGGCACTTGACCACTAAGCCACATTCTCCAGCCCAATTTTGTATTTTATTTAGAGACACTGAGTTGCTTAGCACCTCACTGTTGCTGAGGCTGGCTTTGAACTCGCGATCCTCCTGTCTCAGCCTCCTGAGCCACTGGGATTACAGGCGTGCGCCTGGCTGATTTCTGTGTTTTTGATAAATTATTTTTAGTGCTTACTTTTATGTCATACTTATTGCCTGTACCCTTCTAGATCACTGATATATTTTGTCTATCAAATAACTTTGGAACTGTGGTTATGTTCTTGTTCAACAAGGAAAGGAACGTGTTTTCAAAAATCTGTGTTTGAATGTCAAGTATCCAACATATTCTTTTTTTTATTTTTATTTTTTTATTTTTTATTTTTTAGTTGTAGATGGACACAATGTCTTTATTTTATTGCTTTGTATGTGGTGCTGAGGATCGAACCCAGGGCCTCACGCATGCGAGGCAAGCGCTCTACCACTGAGCCACAGTCCCAGTCCCCAACATATTCTTTGGGGGTTGCAAGGTGTGTGGGTTTATGATTTTGTATGTTCATTTTTAATGAAGTTAAATTCTGCCACTTTATACTACATTCCTTAATATTTTAAAACATCATTGTGGCTCTTCAGTTGTCTTTTTAAAAATCTCTTTCTCAGCCGGGCGTGGTGGCGCAAGCCTGTAATCCCAGCACTTACCGAGGCTGAGACAGGAGAATCACAAGTTCAAAGCAACTCAGTGAGACCCTGTGTCTACACAAAACACAAAATAGGGCTCGGGATGTGGCTCAGTGGTCGAGTGCCCCTGAGTTCAATCTCCAGTACCCGCCCCCCAAAAAAAGAAAATCCCCCCCACCCCTCATGCTAAGTAACTACTCTACCACTAAGCTACACCCTCAGCCCTGTCTTTAAAGAAAGAGGGATTTTGATGATTCGGACATAAGAAAAATTATCTTCATCTTAGAAATAAAAGTAAAATCTGCAATTTTATTTAAAAATCTTTTAAGGATAGTACTAAAAGTCTATGGTTTTAAAGAAAAAAATATTTCCTAGTGGAAAATTAAGTTGATTTGAATTTCTATTGTAGTATAAATTAGGTATGCTAGTTTTATTACATGGTCTTCAGATTCTTGATACTGCCCATTCTGATCAGATACTTATTCACCTTTTTTTTTTTTTTTTTGGTACCCGGGATTGAACTCGGGGGCACTTGACCACTGAGCCACATCCCCAGCCCTATTTTGTGTTTTATGTAGAGACAGGGTCTCACTGAGTTGCTTAGCGCCCCACTGTTGCTGAAGCTGGCTTTGAGCTCGCGATTCTCTCATCTCAGCCTCCCAAAGTGCTGGGATTACAGGCATGCACCCTCATGCCTGGCTTATTTACATTTTTAACTTACTGTGGTTTTGCTGTGCAAAACATCTTGTTTTCTATTATAAGTTAGTGTTCACTTAGAATGAGCCTCATCAGTATAGTTACTGCAGAGAAAAGTATGCTATCCCTGGTAAACTAGGGAAAGTTGACGATTGCTATTCTTTAAATGTATTAAGTACAGTTGAAAACTCTTGGTGAAAATAATGTATTTAAGTACTTGTGGGATTAGAAGGAATTAGAACATTGATAGAGTAATCTAGTATTGATATTTTTAGGAAACTTTGTCAGAGTTTATTAAAATGAATCTTTAAAACATCAGCATTTGAATTACGAAGTCCAAAAAAGGTGAGAACTTGTAAATTTTCTCCATTTTTCTCTTTTCCATGATGTTTCCAAAATTAGAAAGTGTTATGTTTGAATTTTATTGGGAGAGTGCACACACAGTGAGTGTGCACACACACTGCTGGGGATCAAACCCAGGACTTCCTTGCATGTTATACAAATGATCTGACACTGAGCTACATCCCCACCTACACATGCACAGTATTGTTTTTTTAAGCTTACTGGGCATTGTTTGAGGGCTTATACCTTGTCACACTTGGCAACATTGACCATAAAAAAGTAGTTGTTCTGTAAGTTGGTTTTTAGTTCTTTAATGGACATTCAGGTGAACTCTAACAGAAACTGTCTTGTAGTATAGACAATTTTGAGTGTCTTTTCTGGCTAATTGACGTAAATTCTGCCTATGTCTTGGTAAGTATATGTAAGAAAAAGATGGAGCAGAAGCACACCTCTGTGTGTTTCTGTCTGACCAAAGACATTGTGTCTTTTTGTGTTGATGTATTTTTTTAATAGATTGGCATAGGAAGTGCAAAAATGCCACTAGTATAAACCCAAGTCACATGATACAGGATTAAGCCAATTCGAATTATTGAGTGGATACTGCTGCCCTGTGGCCTTGGTGTTCAGAAGGTTCTCAAAAATCACTGCAGATACAGCTGATCCAATTAAGGATTTCAAGAAGCTAAAAAGCAGTTAAATCATTGATGTGTTATAGCTCTAGAAAAGATTCAAGACTTTAGCTTATTACAGCTGGCCAAGTATGAGATTTACCATTAAGTGTATCAAGTAAAAGAAAAGAATAAATACTGTCTGTCCAGTTTGATCTAAAAACCTAGTTTTTCTCTTCTCCAAATGGTAGCATTTTCTGTAACTTGAGAATAAAACAGCTGTTAACTGCCTCCAATTGAAATTCTTTTCATTCCCTTTGAAATAAAGTCCTTCTGGAGCAGAATGTAGATCACATGTATTATCCAGACCAAAAAAAGTTCACTGGGACTACTCCTATCATTTGTCCGAGTCCGAAATCTTCACATTCCAGGCAGAGTGCCAGCTGTTTCAATTTAGTTACTCAGTTGGGATTGGCTGCACCACCTACTCTTTTCTCCACCCCTTAACTTTCACTAGAAGAAGACTCTAAAGCAGGAGATTAAATGGAAGTGCTGTCACCAGCTTTCTGAGTGCAGCTGGCACATGGGTGTGCTTCAGAGCAACTTGTGTTTGCTCTGAGCCCCCTGCCCTGCCTCCCCTTTCACCATGTTTCCTCTGGCCAAGATTTTAAGTACAGCAATTCAAGAAGATTTCTCCTCCTAAAGCTCATTAATCTGAAGTGCATTACCTCTTGATTGCTGGAAAAGAATTTAAAATTCATTTCAAAAGTTACCTATGAACAAATTTATTAAAGTGATGAAAGGAGCATTGAAATTGATTAGCACTGATTTTTTACTGTGCCAAATTGTGCAGTCTCTTTCAGAGGAAACTATAACAGATCTGGTGAGTGTGCCATGCCAGTGGGGAGAATTGAATGTCCCTCATCTCCCTCTTTCCCTAGGGACAGTAGTCATGAGTGCCGAGTATGCGGGATCACAGAAGTGGGTCTTTCTGCATACGCAAAGCACATTTCTGGCCAGTTGCACAAAGATAATGTTGATGCCCAGGAAAGACAAGATGATGGGAAGGGAGAGGAAGAGGAAGAAGATTATTTTGACAAGGAACTCATTCAGTTAATAAAACAAAGGAAAGAACAAAGTCGGTAAGTGATTTTGATGTTTTTTTTAAAAAGCCTATCTGTAATAGAACGTAGTAGAGAATATATTTTACATTTTTCTACTTTTCAGTCTATAGCAGTTAAACTTAGTTATACAATGTAGCTTGAGGTTACTGTCTTATGAATACAGGGCAATGAAGTGCTTTCTTGAACTACTGTGCTATCTGCTCTAAAAAATCTAAACTCAGTATTGTAAGCTAGCTCTAGCTGCATTCTGAAACTTTTACTATATTGATAACTGTGTTTAGAACTGTTTTAATGGTGTCCAAATTTTCTAGTGGAAAACTTTAATAGAGTATAAGCTTCATTGAATATATAGCATTTTTAATTGCCAAAGTAACATCTAGGAAAAAAATTTTTACCTGATATGATTTAACACAGTGCTTCTGCCAAATTTGATTTTTGTCTTTGAATCGCCAGTGAGTATCCAGGTGGTTTTATAAATATTTATCAAATAAATTTATATTTTAAATTTGATGGTGTCATTATCATTTGAGCTATATAAGTTTCCTAGTTTATATGGTGTAATTTTATGCTTGTATTTATGTATTGAGGTGTTAGGAATTTGTGGTTTTGCCTTATTGATTTTATTTTCTGAAGAGTTTGAGTTTTTTGAACAAGTCCTTGAAGTAGACTTTCTTAGCCTTAAAATGTCAATAGCAACATGGTTCTTTGAATAATTCAGTTGCTTAGTCCTTCAGGTGACATTCTCATTTCTTTTAGTACAGCTATAGTTTACTTTTTCTGATGGTTAAGGGAATTTGGAGCCTTTAGGAGACTAACTTCTGTTCTTACACGAATATGCCATTGTTAGCATATCTGTGTATATGATTGTTAAGTCAGAGGGTAAGAAACATTTCAGTAGAATAGACATTGATAGTGCAGTTCTTCAAATTTTCTTATATGCCTCTGTGTTAACCTATTTATAAAATCATCTATTTCTTCATGAGGTCCCCCTCCCCCACATGAGATATTTAACTTTGTTCGTTCTGGGATGTGAGTTTAGCTGAATACTATTATCCCTTCAGTCTATCCAGGTCATGAAGATCCAGGAATTCTACTTGGTGTGTGATTTACTCCTCAGTTCTCCTTCCATTTCTGATCTCATTTGTATAACCGAGTCAGTGGTTCCATTGGATGTTAAAAGTTGCCTACTGCCTAGAAAGATAAAAGCAAATTAGTTAATGATAGTACACACACACACACACAAAATCCTGCTATCCTGCTAGTGTATTTAATAACGCTTTATTACTTGGGGACTTCAGGTGTCCCGGTTAAGCATGTTGTAATTTATAATACAAGTGGTATTTGCATTTTTTTAGGTAGATTATTAACTTTTAATTCCTTGTGGAAAAAAGAAGGGATTACAGTTGTGTTCAAAAGATTGTAGACATCCAAAGCTTTTTAAGCCAGTTAATCTCAACATTGAATTTAAGATTTTAGTCAAGTTTAGAGAAAGAAACCTAACCACAGAAACTTTTGTTTGGGGATTTTCAATCTATCAAGACCTAATGGCTAGGAGTATAAACTTGGAGTCAGACTGCCGAGGTTCAAATGTTTACTCTGGAGTTATCTGGCAAATTACTTAACCTATCTCATCCTCAGGCTGCTCATCTAAAAAATAGGAATAACAAGAATACTTGCCTCAGGCTTGTGAACATTAAATACGTAATCTATTAAAAGAACTTAGCATTAAATACCTGATACGTAGTAGATACTCAGTAAATTTTGGCCAGTATTACTTAGTATTTAGAGCACCTAGCAGATGCTAAGGACTGTGCTAGGTGCACCGTAGGCGATTTGTAGGAGAAAATGGTTTTGTACTATTGCCATGATGTTTACTTAAACTTATTCAATTTCTATGGACTTCTTATTTAACATGAATGTTTCAAACAGCTGTAACTTCTTTATAAAATCCTCTACCTCATGGAGCTCCTTATAGCACTTAATTGTGGTTACTACTTAGTTGGTATGTGCTATTTTACTCCTGTTAGACTTTATTTCCTCAGCCAGGTTTGAGCCCATCATGAACAGGAACTGTATATTAAAGTTTTCTTATACTCCTCACAGTCATTGTATAAGTGCTTGATAAAGTGTTTATTAATGAAAATAACCATGCAAAATACAATCTTAAAAATAGGTTAAGAAGGGGCTGGGGTTGTGGCTCAGTGATAGAGCGCTCGCCTACCATGTTTGAGGCACTATGTTTGATCCTCAGCGCTGCATATAAATAAATCAATAAAATAAAGGTCCATGAACGCTAAAAATACATATATTAAAAATAAAATTAGCTGGGCGCAGTGGTGCACACCGTAATCCCAGCACTTCGGGAGGCTGAGACAGGAGAATTGCGAGTTCAAAGCCAGTCTCAGCAACAGCAAGGCACAAAACACAAAATAGGGCTGGGGACATGGCTCAGTGGTTGAGTGCCCCTAAGTACCAAAATAATAATAATAATAATTTAATTAAATACAAAAAGATTAAGGAAAAAAATAGGTTAAGAAACTGGATTTTTCAGAAGGAACCTACAGCTGGAGAAATCATTGCTGAGGCTGGCTTTGAACTCACAATTCTCCTGTCTCAGCCTCCCTAAGTGCTGGAATTACAGGCTTGTGCCACTGTGCCCAGCTAGAAATCATGTATTAAGGACAGATAAATTAACATAAAATTGTATTAACAATAGAATAATAGGAACAAAGTCCTAGAATATGTCAATAAAACAACAAGGAAGGATAGTGTAAATGTGTCAAATTTTTAAAGTTTCTGGGATGATGGGGACAGTAATATTATTTAATATTAAGTTAATTGAGGATTATTGAGTTTATAATACCATTTAAAGATATGAAAGCAGATACTATTAGAAATAAAAATGGGCTCTATTACCTAATCTAAGTAATAGGGGAGAAGGGCAGAGGGGAAGTTTTGTGGGGTTTGCCTATGAAGGATGCATTAAAATTTCTTTAGATTCATAACAAAAACTATTTTTTTTCCAGACAAGATGAGCCTTCCAATAGCAGCCAAGAAATAAACTCTGATGACAGGCAACCCCAATGGAGACGAGAAGACCGAATCCCTTACCAAGACAGGGACAGTTACAGCCAGCCAGTGAGGCATCATCGTGGACCTCCACAGAGGGATTGGAAATGGGAGAAAGATGGCTTTAATAATAGTAGAAAAAATAGCTTTTCACATTGTTTGAGAAATAGTGGTGGACCAAGAGGATGTTCTGGATGGCATAAAGGTGTTGCAAGAAGTCCCTCAACCTGGTTTCACAACCACAATAATTCTGGAGGTGGTTGGCATTCAAATAGTGGGATGGTAGATTGGAATTATAATGGTACAGGAAGGAATTCCAGTTGGCATTCTGAAGGAACAGGTGGCTTTTCCAGTTGGCATATGAACAACAGTAACGGAAACTGGAAATCCAATGTACGTAGTACAAATAGTTGGAATTACAATGGCCCTGGAGACACATTTCAACCAGGCAGAAACAGAAATTCTAACTATCAAATGGAAGACATGACTATGCTTTGGAACAAGAAATCAAGCATATATAATCCTGAGAGATATAAATGGCAGTGGCAAGACAATGACAAAATTGGTACAGTTGCCACATACAGAAATCCTTCAGAAGGATTTACAAGTGATAAATTTCCTTCAGAAGGCCTACTTGACTTCAATTTTGAGCAGCCAGAAAGCCAAACCACTAAACAGACAGACAGTGCAGCTTCCAAAATTAGTGGAAAGAATGGCAGTGTAGCAAGGGAAAAGCCCTGTCGCTGGACTCCTTATCCTTCCCAGAAGACTCTGGATTTACAGTCAGGATTGAAAGAAGTCACTAGTAACAAGTCAGAAACAATAGATAAACCTCTCTTTGATTTTAGCTTGATAACCACAGGAACACAAGAACCTCAAACTGATGAAACAAATAATTCCCCAACACTAAAAACACAAAAAGAAATACATACTCTTAATCACAAACCCACTTCTGACTGCACTGTTCCCTATGAGATGTTGAGAGATTGCCCCATTACAGAAAAACCTGAACAAGAGCATAATTCAAATAGGATTCCTTCATTGAAGTCTCCACTCCTTCCACTTCCAGCCACTAAATCAGTTTCTCAAAAGCAAGATTCAAAGAATCCCTCAAAAAACACCAAAGCAAATTCTTTTTCCCCTGGAGAACACTCAAATCCCTTGAACAAACCCATTTTAGAAGATAGCCATGGTTCTCCCTACATATCCAAATTGCGAAGTTCATGTCCTCGTGTTTTAAAAGATAATAAAACTACATCTGGCACTCAAAAAGAATCTGATGATAATTTAAATGAAACATTACAAAAAGCCAAAGAAGTGCTACAGTGTCATGAGTCATTGCAAAATCCACTTCTTAGCACTTCTAAGAGGACCAGGAACTTCGTAAAAGCAAGTAGGAATGTAGAAGAATCTGAAAAGGGTTCTTTGAAGATTGAGTTTCAAGTGCATGCATTAGAAGATGAAAGTGATGGAGAGACATCTGATGTAGAAAAGCATGGAACGAAAATTGGAATCCTGGGTTGTGCAACTACAGAAGGTTTATCCTGCAACACTCACACTGTTGATGAGAAAGAACAGGATGAACAGATCCTGAAAACACCTCAAAAACTTTCCACCTCCCCTTGTAATTCCACGGTTCACCAGAATGAGTCTGAGTTACAAATGACATCTGCAGCTAGTCCACACTCTGGCTTATTGCTAGACTTGAAAACCTCTCTAGAAGATGGACAGGGTGACAACCCTATTAAATCTCACATATCTTATGAAACAGAAGGCTTTGAGAGTACTAGTTTGGATGCTGAGCTTCAAAAAGGTGATATTAGTCAGCCCTCTGGTCCTCTCTTGCCTGAACTAAGTAAGCTTGGCTTTCCTGCCTCACTTCAGAGAGATCTAACCCGGCACATTAGTTTGAAGAGCAAAACTGGAGTACACCTTCCTGAGCCAAACCTCAATAGTGCTCGCCGCATTCGCAATATTAGTGGTCATCGAAAGAGTGAAACAGAGAAGGAGTCTGGACTCAAACCAACCCTACGACAGATTCTAAATGCATCTCGAAGAAACGTCAACTGGGAACAGGTCATTCAGCAAGTAACCAAGAAAAAACAAGAGCTGGGCAAAGGCTTACCCAGGTGTGTGCCTCTTTTCAGTATATGTTCTTTATTGCTTTCTTTTAAAGTTATCCTTTGACCTGGGTCAAGAAAATTCTGCTTGTTCCTTTCAATTAAATGTTTGCCAAAAATGCCCATTGTAGATGTCTGATTTGATTTACTATCAAAGAGTGAGTGGTGCTCTATAACTAATGGAATACAGTTTTTTCTTAATGGAGAATGGAGTTTAAAATGGAGGCACACCTCCTTCTGAGAAACAAGATAGAGGCCTAGGAAAATACCATCAGCAATCTACCACTTCAGTTTGTATGTCCATAAACAGTATCTACCTTTAGATCTTGATTTCTCCAGATCTTGATCTTGAATGACTGGCACAACTTTAAAATACAACTGTCCTCATTGCCTTTTACTTAGAACCTGTGGATAGTTACCTTTCTATATGTACTCTGGTCATTATACTTAAGATCACAAAATGTTTATCTAGAGCACTTGAATATTTTGACTATTCATCTTTTTTTTAAATATATATATTTTTTAGTTGTCAGTGGACCTTTCTTTATATGAGGTGCTAAGAATCTAACCCAGTGCCTAACACATGCTAGGCAAGTGCTCTGCCAGTGAGCAATGACCCCAGCCCATGTTTTGGCTATTCATCTTATGTTGAGGTATTATTCTTGAATGATAAAGTGTTCAAACATAGGTTTACTACCTGAGAATCATAATTCTGTAGCATTATAAACTACTCTCCAGGTTTAGGGTAGTTTCTGTCCTTGTTGAAATAATAGATTTATTTTTTTCCCCTTTTCCTTTCCCAGATCTAACAAGTAGTATATGAAATTATGAGTAAAAAACTCAGTGTAGTGCCTGGCACTTGTAAAATGATCAGCAAAAGTTTAGTTTGTTTTGGTTTGTTTACTTTTAAAAATTAGATGTTTGTCGTAGATTTAGAGCTCTATTTGAAATATAATCTTCAGTTTTCACTCTCATATGTATTCTTATGGCTGTAAGTCTGTCTATAATTTAGTACTTGTGACATAACAATATTATTTATTTTATGTCTGGATTCCTTATCAGACTGTGAGCTCCTTGAAGGCAGGAACCATCTTATACATTTTTGTAACCTATGCTTGACGGAGTCTGGCACATTAAAAAGAGCCCCTCCCTACAACTATGTCTGATTTATGTTTTTGTCTTTTCTTTCTTTCTTTCTTAAGGTTTGGCATAGAAATGGTACCTCTGGTTCAAAATGAGCAAGAGGTCTTGGATTTAGATGATGATCCTGATCTGTCTAATCTAGAAGGATTCCAGTGGGAAGGTGTTTCCATTTCCTCATCTCCTGGGTTGGCCAGAAAGCGAAGCCTTTCTGAGAGCAGCGTGATCATGGACAGGGCTCCTTCTGTGTTTAGCTTCTTCAGTGAGGAAGGTACTGGCAAAGAAAATGAGCCCCAGCAGATCATTTCACCTAGTAACTCATTGAGTGCTGCACAGAGTCAGAAAGCAACGATGTGCCTTAAACAGGAATTGACACCTCTGGCTGCCTCCCTCAGAACAGGTGAAAAGGCTGAAAACATTGCTACCCGAAGGCGACATAGTGCACAATTACCCTGTGATCATATAATACCTTTGATGCATTCAGCAAAAGACCTAAACATCCAGGAGAGGTCTACACCACCATCAGAGAATCAGAATACCCAGGAGAATAATGGAGAAAGAAACTCTCTTTCATCGAATGCATCCTCAGTCCTTGCAACCTCCAGTTTAGCAGATGCAGCTACTGATAGCAGCTGTACCTCTGGTGCTGAACAAAATGATAGCCAGAGTATTAGAAAGAAACGAAGAGCCACGGGAGTGAGTATGATTCCTGTGCTTTTTATAGAACATCTCATGCAGCACCTTAGTTGTTTATAAGGAAGGTTTAACTGTTTGATTTTGGAGGGTATTTGGGGTTGTGGTTCTCAACACTCTGGAATAGAACTGTGAGGCTCTTATTTCATCCTACTGCTTTCTTTCCCTGAGTAGTTCTACAAAATTAGATGTAATGTAATATGAATGTACAGTACCAGGAAAATATGAAGTCATCTCTAAAACTAGTCTCCAACCCAGTGATTCTTTGTGTCACCTGACCAAGAATAAGTCATATCTTCAGCTGTAATGCAATCTATTTTCATAGATGTACTCTGTACTGCTTCCGAAGAGCATTCTGTTGTATTTGTAATGCATGTATGATTGTTGGATTCAGAACTGCTAGGATTAAAGTAGCTTGATACTGTTAGAGTCCATATATAAAAATATAGCATAGAGGTATTTTTTGTTTGTTTTTGTAGTATTGAAAATTGAAGCCAGAGGTGCTCTCCCACTGAGCCATACCCCCAGCCCTTTTTATTTTATTTTGAAACAGAGTCTCACTAAGTTGCCCAGGCAGACCTTGAACTCGTGATCATCTTGCCTCAGTCTTCTGAGTTGTGTCACCAGGCCCAGCTTTTTATTAGTATTTGTAACTGTCTTTTGTCCTTTAGCTACCCAGCCTGGCTCCTTAAGAGTCTTGTCTTTCACTTCAGCTCTTCTCGCATTCCTGTTTAATATTTCTTAATCCTCTCAGAATTCATTTCTTAAAAGAAAGAGTTCCTGGTGGTGCTAGAATCTGGAATTTGGCACTGTGAGAAAATAGTCTCTTTCCTTTAAAACTGCTTCAAATTCCAGTTCTGCTTCTTTGAGCTAGACTGTGTATAGGGGATATTGTTAGATGATTTGAAATACAGATTTCAAAGATTGTCCTTTGACAAAACTAATAATTTTTTTAAACATCCCCTTAATTCTCATTTTTTTCCAAATATTGGTTGACTGTCTCCTTTAGCCAACAACATGCTAGCCACTGGGGACACAATAAGAAATACAACACAATTATTGTCTTCAAGGAGTCAGTGATCAAGTAGAAGGATTTATATTCTTGTTATAAAAAAGTGGTCAGAATTGAGTATGAACACAACTTCTCCTTCCTTTGCCCATGACAGCATTTAATTGTCTGTAGCTCTTTTTCCCATTGAGTTTTAAACAATCATAGAGTCCACCTCCACAATGCAGTGACAAACCTCAAGGTACTAGTATCTTAAAGGCAGTTTAGCTTCTTTTTTGTTTTGAATATTTTTTAGTTGTTGATGGATATTTATTTTATTCATTTATTATTTATACATGGTGCTGAGGATCGAGCCCAGTGCCTCACGCATGCTAGGCAAACACTCCACCACTGAGCTACAGCCCCAGCCCCGAGTTTAGCTTCTTATTGTAAAGGTTTTCTTGCTGAAGTTTAAAATAGAAACTATGCTAAAATAAAATTAGTTTGTGTTATTGGCTTTGTTCACATGTGTGAATTACTTCACCAAGGTGCAATGCTTTGCCCAAGCCTGTGGGTTTTACCATCTCTAGGATGCTGGGAAGGCACCTGACCTTGTACTAGACGCCTCACCCCTTTTTTTTCTTTTTTATCAGATACATTGATTCAACTAATATTTGATTTGTGTATGAGCCATAGTGAAGGATAATGTATTACTGTCATAGAATTCTTTCTTTATTGTCTTTCTCTTGGATAATGGCCTTTACATATTGAGTATTTTTCAGTTTTGTTTTGTTTTGCCCCACAGGATGGATCTTCTCCTGAACTCCCAAGTCTTGAGAGAAAAAATAAAAGAAGGAAAATTAAAGGAAAAAAAGGTATAGTGCAGAATATTGTGGCAAAAAGAAGTTGTTCTAACAGCATTTCAGTCTTTATACAACTTGACACAGCGTAACTTATGATCATCAAACACTGGTACCCATTTATTTTTTTTGACATTGTCATCTTGCTTAAGAGCGAAGTAGGATTTCCTACAACACTCAGTACAACTAGAGGAAGAACATATGATGCCACGTAGACCTGTAAGCTGAGGTTATATATCTCTTGGACAATATAAGCCAGAAAATCTTATTGGGTCTTTTTAGTAGGATAAAAAAAAGAGCAGGTCATCTAGTAAAAACATTGTTCTTCTAAACCATTTGTAGGCATTTCTCTTCACTTTTCAGTTTTGAAGCATCTTGGTTGCTTTTCCAATACTGAATTAAGGAAAGAGGTTATTAGCATTATTCCCCCACTGATAGGCTTCTGTGATTTTGCTTTCCCTGCAGGGAGTGATTTGATGAGTAGATGTGATAGAGAAGAGTCAAGGACAACTTTAGTTTCTGGTTGAGAAAATTAGGCAGATGATTGTATTATTTATAGAGATAGATGACTCCGTGGCAGGAACAGGTCGAGGCTAGAGAAAAATGAGTTCCCTTTTAGATCCTTTGATTTAAGGGACCTTTGAAACACTTACAGAAAGGGATATAATAATTGAATATGTGGATCTGATATTTAGGGGAGAGGTTTTAGCATATTGAATGAGAAAAAGACAAATGATGACACATACATATTATAGAGCATTTTATTCAAGTTAAATACACTCCTCTGTGATATTGTGAAATACATTTTTGGTCTTTGTTTTGTTTGCTGGCATATAACCTAAATCCTTGGAATCTCTGAAGTGATAGAATCCTTTTTGTTTGCTAATGGTTGACTTATAGCTGGCAGTCCCTAGGTAGCTTCAGGATGAGGGTTGCTCACCTGAAAGATCAAGGCAGGATTGGAGGGTTAGGATTCTTCAGGCACACCGCGCACAGCCTTTTGCAGGAAGTGGGAGGCGCTGAAGGTTATGTCAATCTTCAGTGGCCCAAGATTTAATCAGTCATGCCTGTGTAGTAAAGCCTCCATAAAAACCTAAAAGGATGAGGTTCAGAGATCTTCCAGTTAGCTGAACACATGAAGGTTCCTGGAGCATGGCTCACCCAGACAGCATCAAAACCCCTTTCTTTCATATGTTGCCCTGTGCATCTCTTCATCTGTATCCTTTATAATAAATGAGTAAGTGTAAGTATTTCCTTGAGTTCTGTAAGCTGCTCAAACAAATTAATTGAACCTGAAGAAGGGGTTGTGGAAACCCTAAATTATGGCCTGTTGGTCAGCAATAGGTGAAACAACCTGGGACCATTGTCTGGCATCTAAGGGGGTTAGTCTTGGAGACTAAGTGCTCAGTCTGTAAGATATGATGTTATCTCCAGGTAAATAGTGTTAGAATTGAATTGGAGAATACCTGGCTGGTGGTATTCCCTGCAGAATCAGTTCTTGCTGTATATAGGAAAATTCCCACCCATCTGGCATCAAAGTGATCTGTGTTGTTGAATAGTATGTGGGGGAAATAGTCTGAGTTTTACTCCTTATGTTTCTACTGACACAATGTATTTTCTTCATGAAGTATTCTCAAATAAGGAGAGCTATTCTAACTATGAAAATACCAGGAGAAAATGGGAAATATGTCAGGACATTGGAATGGCAAGGATTTTTTGGATAAGACTCCTGAAACACAGGAAGCAAAATCAGAAATTGACAAATCAGATTTCATTAAACTAAAAAGATTCTGCACATCAGAGGAAATAACAGTAAAGAAACAATCTCAAGAACGGGAGAATATATTTAGCCGGGCGTAGTGGCGCAAGTCTGTAATCCCAGCACTTAGGGAGGCTGAGACAGGAGAATCGCAAGTTCAAAGCCAGCCTCAGCAACGGCGAGGCGCTAAGCAACTCAGTGAGACCCTGTCTCTACATAAAACACAAAATAGGGCTTGGGATGTGGCTCAGTGGTTGAGTGCCCCTGAGTTCAATCTCCAGTACCAAAAAAAAAAAAAAAAAAAGAATGGGAGAAAATATTTGCAAACTATGCATATGACAAGAGTTTAATATCCAGAATATATACAGACATATATATATATGGTTTAAAAAAAATCTGACTAAAGAGAACCATTTGAAATTAACAGACTAGAAAAATATAAGGTTTAGGAGGAAAATAACAAGCAGACTACAGACTAGGTCTGGGGCCCAATCTAAGCAAAAGCCCTAAGTAAAGTGGGTGATAGCTAAAGAATGGAAAATGAAACTTAGAACAGTGGATATGCCTGAACAGAGATTTCACCTGGGAAGTTAGTGGTGGAAGAAGGTGATTAGGTAAGATAGTACAATGTGGTATACTTGACCTATGAGACACCTGTGTCTTGCCGATTCTTACTTCATTTCTATCTTTGATATCAGGCTTGACCACATATTTTCTGAGATTTGATGAGTCGCCATTAACCTCTTGAGGAGAAAATTAAGTTTTTTCCTGAATCACTGCCATAGTTCAATCTTTTGAGAAACTATAACTGAAGAGGAGTCTCCAGTATTAAACTAGGCCTTATGATTTCTTTCAGCAGAACGTTCTCAGGTTGACCAGCTGCTGAATATTTCCTTAAGAGAGGAAGAACTAAGCAAATCATTGCAGTGCATGGATAATAACCTTCTGCAAGCCCGGGCAGCCCTGCAGACAGCATATGTTGAAGTTCAGCGGCTGCTCATGCTCAAGCAGCAGGTAACAGCATACGGATGGTCTGATGGAAACAGATCATTTCAGAAGTTGGATTTTGAATGCTTAACAAGATACTTTATTTTCAGATAACTATGGAGATGAGTGCACTGAGGACTCATAGAATACAGATTCTACAGGGATTACAAGGTATTCATGGCTTATTACTTTTTGTTCTATATAGAAGGGAGGGAAAAGTAGTTATGGAAAGGTCATATGGTTTCTCCCATATCTCTTTGGTTTCATCCTTCTGTAAAAAGCTTGAAACCAGCTAGACATAATGGTGCTCTCCTGTAATTCTAGCTACTCAGGCGGTCAAGTCAGGAGGACTGCAAGTTTGAGGCCAGCCTCAGCAATTTAGTGAGACCTCAAAATAAAAAATAAAAAGGGATGGGGAAATAGCTTACTGGTATGACTCTATGTTCAATCCCCAGTCTGCAAAAAACAAAAAAAACCCCAAAACTGTATATCCCAAAAGTGTTTAGCAATGGAGATGGTAACTCTGGGTTAAGAATCAAAAGACCAGGGTTCATATCTTGGCATTTCCATCAGTGCTTGTATAACTTTGGATAAGTCACTTGAAGTTTGGAAAATTGGTATGTTGATGCCTGTTCTATACCTATATTGTGGTGGTTGTATAGGTTAGATGACATTCTATTTTGAAGAATTATCAGGGAGTATACTAATATATTTATTTAAAATTCCTTTCTAATCTTTATAAATACAAATTGGTTCAGAAACGAGTGACTTTCCAGATAACATTTTTGTATTCATATATGTGCTTCCCATTTTAGAAACATATGAACCTTCTGAGCACCCAGACCAGCTTCCCTGTAGCCTCACACGAGAACAAAGGAACAATAGATCTCAGACATCTGCTGATACCACGCTGCTGCCTAATCCTTTTTTCCCAGTTTTTCTGGAGCCACCTTCTTCCCATGTATCTCCATCATCCTCGGGAGCCCATGTCCAAGCAACTACATCTCCTACTTTCCAAGCCCATGGCAGTGTCCCTGCTCCGGACTCATCAGTTCAAATTAAACAAGAGCCCATGTCTCCTGCACAAGATGAGAATGTGAATGCTGTGTCACAAGGCTCTGCTTGCAGTGTGTCCAAGGAATTACCCCAAGCTAATAGTAAGTAAGCTTTTCTCTGTCTTAAAGGGCATCTCTGTTGTGAGATTAGGGCAGTTGTATATTGGCATGTAAAACCATACTTTTCCATTAAAACTAAAGTTATTACAATTAAGTTTTTATTTAAATGCCTTCATACAGGAGGGTTATTTTTTTAAAAATGTTTCAGAGAATAAAATAAACACCAGTAACTTTCCTTAATTTTCTCTAATTTAAGGTTACTGAGTTGACTTTGTATTAGTACTTAAAAGTTTCCATTTATTAGGGTAGGTGCAGAATTTATTTGGTCTTTGTGATAAATGGGTTAAAATTGTTCATCCAGTTTTTTAGGTAAGCCTTATGCCCTGATTCTCATCAACTGTCTTTATCATTTCAAATATAAGTCAGAACTTTTATAAGCCTGAGAGGCTATTAGTCAAGATAAGGTGATGTGTGGGGTTCTGGGGTTTGCAGTCATTTAATGGGAACTTGGACTTGGGCGGTTTTAAGAAGTAGCCAGGATTTTTACTCTTTTCATAAAATAACACCTGGTTGACATTTGAGAATAACTTCATAGCTATTTAAAATCCTCTTAGAAGTTTTCATGACCACAGTGGTGCCATATTGAAAATCAGGCCAACCAAAGAAGCAAACTGGCATTGTGTGATTTCTTGAGCAAAAACAGTCTGCAAAATTACTCTAGCTTTTAGTACCAGTACCCTGCTATGATAATAATCTAGATATTGATATCAAATGGATGTCATCCTTCATATTAAATTTTAAGTTGCTTTTTTTGTGAATAGCATTTAGGATGTTTTTTGGGAGGGGTACCAAGGATTGAACTCAGAGACACTTGACCACTGAGCCACATCCCCAGCCCTATTTTGTGTTTTATGTAGAGACAGGGTCTCACTGAGTTGCTTAGCACCTCACTGTTGCTGAGGCTGGCTTTGAACTCGGGATCCTCCTGCCTCAGCCTCCCAAGCCACTGGGATTACAGGTATACGCCACTGTCTGGCAGTATGTAGGATTTTTAAAAAATAGTTAATAAATAAATAAATAAAATAATAAAGAAACACAGTGACTTTTGGCTTTTTAAAAATAAAAATAAGCCAGGCACGGTGGCACAAGCCTATAATCCCAGCACTTAGGGAGGCTGAGACAGGAGAATCGCGAGTTCAAAGCCAGCCTCAGCAACGGCAAGGCCCTAAGCAACTGAATGAGACCCTGTTTCTACATAAAACACAAAATAGGGCTGGAGATGTGGCTCAGTGGTCGAGTGCCCCTGAGTTCAATCCCTGGTACCATAAAAAATAAAAATAGCTTTTATTAGATTTGTTTTTCTGATTACAAAAATAATTGACGTTCATTATTTAAAAAGTTGGGAGAAGCCGGGCACGGTGGCTCAAGCCTGTAATCCCAGCACTTAGGGAGGCTGAGACAGGAGAATTGCGAGTTCAAAGCCAGCCTCAGCAATGGCGAGGCGCTAAGCAACTCAGTGAGACCCTGTCTCTACATAAAACACAAAATAGGGCTGGGGATGTGGCTCCAGTGGTTGAGTATCCCTGAGTTCAATCCCCAGTACCAAAAAAAAAAAAAAAAAAAAGTTGGGAGATTACAAAAATGTAGATGTTATTTTATTATATATTTCAGTCTTTACTCTTTTTTTTTTTTTGGTACCAGAGATTGAACTCAGGGGCATTGGACCACTGAGTCACATCCTCAACCCTATTTTTGTGTTTTATTTGAGACAGGGTCTCACTGAGTTGCTTAGCACCTTGCCGTTGCTGAGGCTGCCTTTGAACGGATTCTCCTGTCTCAGCCTCCCAAGTGCTGGGATTATAGACGTGCGCCACCATGCCCAGCCAGTCTTTACTCTTTTTTTTTATTTTGGTACTGGGGATTAAACCTCAGGGTGCTTTACCACTGAACTACTTCCTAGCCTATTTTTTATTTTGAGAAAGGGTCTTGCTAAGTTGCTGAGGCTGACCTTGAATTTGCAGTCCTCCTGCTTCGGCCTCCTGAGTTGCCAGGATTACAAGCATGCACCACCATTCCTGGCTATATTTCAAGCCTTTTGTTTTGCGTCGCTGGTAATTGAACCTGGCAGGGCCTCGTACATGCTAGGCAAGCACTTTACCACTGAGCTTTATTTAGCCATCAGTCTTTCTTACATCACAGGTGTTTGTGTGTTTATATGTAGACTTTAAGCCGGACGCGGTGGCTCAAGCCTGTAATCCCAGCACTTAGGGAGGCTGAGACAGGAGAATCGTGAGTTCAAAGCCAGCCTCAGCAACAGTGAGGTGCTAACCAACTCAGCGAGACCCTGTCTCTACATAAAACACAAGATAGGGCTGGGGATATGGCTCAGTGGTCAAGTACCCCTGAGTTCAATCCCCAGTACCAAAAATATATATATATATATATGTAGACTTTATACACAGGAGAAATCAGTCTATTATAACCCAACTTTTTGCATTTAATATTTCATTTTCCTTTGTCATAAAAATAATTCATCTAGAACCGAGTCTAGTAGCACATTCCTGTAATCCCAGCTACTCAGGAGGCTAAGGCAGCCAAGTTCAAGGCCACCTAGGGCAATTTTGCAAGACCCTGTCTCCTAAAAAAATTTTTTTTCAATGTAAAATATTTTTAAACTTTTACTAGTTGTGTAATATTTGAAAAGTTGCACAATCAAGATAATAATTTATGTAATAAATCTCCTTTGAATATTTAATTTCTTCCACTTTTTTCCATATTTTGTGTAACACTACATTGTATATGTCTGAGTATATCTGTAATTGTTTCATCAGTTTAAATTCCTAGACATAAAATAAGTCAATGAAAATAAGCATTCTTAAATCAGCTGACTCTTTAATCACCATTATACAGTAAAATAGGATGGTGTGGGGGTAAAAAGAAAACTTAAAAGAAATAAAAGTGAAAATACGTTAGCTAAATAGATATTTAAATATCTAGTAAGAATAAAACACCATGTTAAATATGTGGACATTTAAAATAAGATTAAGAGTAATGGAAGCAATCCCTATCCCCACATGGAGTTTTTTTGTTTTATTTTATTTTATTTTATTTTTGTGGCAGAGCTAAGGGTCAAACCCAGGCCCTCAAAAATACTAGTCAAACACTCTATTACTGAGCTATACCCAGAGCCACATAAGGAGCTTTTGTAGAGAATAAGACATGCCTGTTATTTTTGAGATTGATGCAAGGCAAAGGATAAGTGCCATAATAGGGATGAGTGTAGATTATGGGAAACTTCATAAAGGATGAGTTAACAGTTGTAACAATCATGGTTTTATGAACATATCACAGAAACATTTGGTAGAGATTCAATTAGTGATAAATAATTTTCAGTTTGCACACACACACAAAAAGATGCAATAGTTTTTTCCTTCTCAACTTAGGAGAGATCAGTTGTCCAGTTTATCCAGTCATCACTGCAGTATTGTCCTTATCAGAGCTAACAGAAAATTGCCATGAACCTATCCAAGATCTGAAGTTTCCTGTGGAGCATGGAAATACCAGAAACAGAGAAAACTCTCCCTCTTCCCAATCAACTGATCTTCCTAGCATAAATAAAGAAGGCGAAGAGCCAACCAAAGGCAACAATGAGTCTGAAGCATGTAGCAGTTCATTTCTAAGATTATCTTTTGCTTCAGAAACCCCTTTGGAGAAAGAGGCTCATTCTCCAGTTGACCAGCCCGAGCAGCAGGCGGAGTCCACCCTGACATCTGCTGAAACTAGGGGAAACAAGAAAAAGAAGAAACTTCGAAAGAAGAAAACTCTGCGGGCTGCCCATGTTCCTGAGAATAGTGACACTGAACAGGATGTATTTACTGCTAAACCCATGAGGAAAGTAAAAACTGGAAAATTAACTAAAGGGGGTAAAGTAACAACCTCCACCTGGGAAGATAGAACTGGTCAGGAGCAAGAGAGTGTCAGAGATGAGGCAGATAGTGACTCATCCCTGGAAGTCCTAGAAATTCCTAATCCTCAGTTTGAAGTAGTAGCCATTGATTCTTCTGAATCTGGAGAAGAGAAACCTGACAGCCCATCTAAAAAAGATATTTGGAACTCTGTAGAACAAAACCCACTAGAAACTTCTCGTTCTGGTTGCGATGAAGTTAGCTCTACCAGTGAGCTTGGTACTCGCTACAAGGATGGCATCCCTGTAAGGTAAGGATGTTGTTATTGGTCTAGTCAAAATAGCTGTCATCAGTCTTTTTATTTTTATGCTTATTTTTTATTTTTGAGGGTACCAGGGATTGAACTCAGAGGCACTCAACCACTTAGGCACATCCCTAGCCCTATTTTGTATTTTTATTTAGAGATAGGGTTGCACTGAGTTGCTTAGTGCCTTTCTGTTGCTGATGCCAGCTTTGAACTTGCCATCCTCCTGCCTCAGCCTCCCAAGCCACTGGGATTTCAGGCATGCACCACTGCACCCAGCTACCAATCTTTTTTTTTCTTTTAAAGAACTTTTCATGGTGCTGGGGATGTAGCCCCTAGGTTCAACACCTAGTACCAGAAATGTATAAAACTTTTAGTTATGAATCAGAATTTCTTTAAAATAAAAATTTATGTGAGACCAGTAGAGGTTATGGAAATGGAGGAATCAGATCTTTTTTTTTTTTTTTTTTTTTTTTTTTTTTTTTAAATATTTATTTTTTAGTTATAGGTGGACAGAATATCTTTATTTTATTTTTATGTGGTGCTGAGGATCGAACCCAGTGCCTCCCGCGTGCTAGGCGAGCACGCTACCACTGCGCCATAACCCCAGCCCCGAGGAATCAGATCTTAATAGTGGAGATTTTTCTGCTTTCCTTTTTGATTAGGTTGTAAATATTCATTCTGCTTTTATTTCTCTTTATATAGAAATTTGAGATGGAAAAATTGATCTCTTATATCATTTGCTACTTTACCCATTGTTTAGAGAAATTCTCTGTGTTAGGAAATTTTTAGATTTGCTGCCTGTCCCTGTTCTCACAGATGCTAAGAAGACTTGCTATTATTTTACAGTGTGGCAGAAACTCAGACTGTGATCTCCTCCATAAAAGGATCAAAGAATTCTTCAGGTATTTGTCATTTTATTTTTTTTAAATCAACCACAGGAAAAAAGATTTGTAAATTTAGACCCAGGGTTTATATTTACAGAATGGCGGGCAGGGAACATCAACAGAATTATCCTGATCAGCACTAAATCTTCAAATCCTGGCTTTTTCAAGTCTCATACTTCCATCTCTTTTATCTGAGTCCCTTATCTATTCAACTAATTAGTATTAAGATTTCATTGGCTCCCAAGATTTTTGCTTTGAGAAGGACCTGCTTAAAGAATAATCCCTTACTCAAAGAAATAACTGTTCAGAAGCAAGAAGAGGCAGCATGGAGAGAGACTGGGTACCATGGGTTTCTTACTAAGAGAAAGGTCCCCCCTGTCTTCTCTTATTTTGTAAGCTTTATACTAGAGATTTTCAGTGAGAATTGCTATATCTGCTAGAGGAAATAGACTTATTTAAGGAGATCTCATCTTTAGGTTTAATTTAGGGACAAATATATGGTATAATGTTTTTGAGTGTCTTTCCAGACTGTAGCAGACAAATCTCTGGAACTTACTCTTATTTTCTAGAAATATCTTCAGAGCCAGGAGATGATGATGAGCCCACAGAAGGAAGCTTTGATGGGCACCAAGCTGCAGTGAATGCTATTCAGATATTTGGAAACTTACTGTATACCTGTTCAGCAGATAAAACTGTTCGAGTTTATAATCTGGTGGTAAGTGAATGTAACATTTTGAATGTTTTGGTTACCCGTTTTGGAAAATCTTGTTCATACTCTCTTAAACATGGAGGGGAATTTATTGAGGGGCTTTACTGACTTTAGTTGTAGTTGATTTAGCAACTCAGCAAGGTAACTGGGGACTTAGTTTCTTTCTCCCTCTTAACTTTGCCTTCTCTGTTATCACCTTTTCCTAACTGGTAGTTCTTTTGTCAAGTGCCTCTGGGGTTTGTTTTCCTTTTCACCACCAGAAAGGGGAATGGAATTACATAAACAGGATTGGGCCAGTCAGGTCCCTCCCTGGAGTTGGTGATGGGGTCAGTTGCATAGCTGCTGTATTAGGAGTGATGGTATGAATATTGGGGAAGTATTAGAGGAAGCATTTTCCCCTAATAATTAATTAATTATAAATTCCAAGTTGTTAAGGAGAGTGACACTTTTCCACTCCCTCATACTTTTATGATCTGATGCTCATTTTAAGTTTTGGATTTGATGTATGTCAAAACTAATTCTGTTTATCAGTAGTGACAGCCAAGAAACTTTAAGGACACTGTGTTATCTGCACAAACACTGTGAAAGTATGTAAAGTTACTGAAGTCAGTAAAAACCCAAAAGTTAGCTAATGAACTAGAAAGATGTGTTTACTATAAGCAATAAGTATATAGGTTCCTGTAGTCTAGTGATATGAGTAGCAGCAGCAGTGACTGAAGGAAGGAAACAGTGGTACAAGAAGTATGACTGTAAGATCCAGGGGATCAAGTCCAACTCTAAATTGTAAGATTTTGTGTGTGACACACACATTCTAAATAGATCTTGGTATATACATGGAGATGACATTTAGAATATTCCCTTAGGAAATCATACCTAGACCCTGAAGTCTTGTGATAGCACCTGACACATTTTTTTTAGTATTGTGGAGTATTCTCAAGCTGATGATCAAACATGCAACTTTTATGGGTAATTAGCTTCATTTTGGATTTGCTAGGTGCTTGGTCTGTGTGTTAAAGAAGCTTGCCGCAGGCATGAAAATTATGATTTTTTTGTTTGTTTGTTTCTCAGTGTTAGGGATTGAACCCGGGGTCTTGCACATGCTAAGTATGTGCTCTACCACTGAGCTACCCTCCCAGCACTGGCCTTTGTTACAGTGAATTGCCCCAATTTTTTTTGCCCTAAGTAATTTTTGGTATGCCTCAGTTAACATAATTCTGTGTACCTCAGTGTATGTGACTGTTGTGCTAGGCATTCGGTGAATAAATATTTATTGAACACCTTTTGTGTACCAGGCATTACTCTAGGCACTAACAGTATAACAGTGAACTGAAAGTTTTAGCATTTTTGTTATTGTCGATGATGATAATGAAATGTATTGTTTAATCCTACCTCCTAGAAGTAATCACCTAACTTTGCTTGACTTTAGAGTCGGAAATGTATTGGTGTCTTTGAGGGCCATACTTCCAAAGTGAACTGCCTTCTAGTTACTCAGACCTCTGGAAAGAATGCCGCCCTTTTCACTGGTTCTAGTGATCACACCATTCGCTGCTATAATGTTAAGGTAAGTGGGTCTAGACAAATCAAAAGTATCATAATTTTGCCAGGCATGGTGTTCCTGTGTTGGAGGCTAAAGCAGGAGGATTGCAAGTTCAAAGCCAGCTTCAGCAACTTAGCAAGATCCTAAGCAACTTAGGGAGAGCTTGTCTTAAAATAAAAAGGCCTGGGGATGTGACTCAGTGATTAAGTGTCCCTGGGTTACAATCCCTGGTCCTCCCCCATTACAAAAGTGATAATTTATAATCCTTTTGCCCTCCCCCCACAAAAGTGATCATTTTGAGCCTATATTTATTGTATTGAGTGGAGCTACTGTGGCAAATACTTCTTTGTACCCATTTGACTTTCTTTGCTTCTGAACCTGTTTTAGCATATTGCTATAACCTTGGGTAGATATGAGACTTAGACATAAACCACATTTTCTATCTGTCTCCAGTATTATTCATATCCTACTACTACTAATATATATCCCCCTTGGTCTTTCCCACAGATATTCTTAATTTTTATTTTTACGTCATATGCCAAAATGAATCCTATATAAAATGAATTATAGAATGTTTAAAATTTTTAAACCTAAATACATTGAAATAAGTGATAAAATTGCATTAAAATTATATATAGTATATGGTTTCATAATTATATACAATGTATAGCTCAGTGGTAGTACATGAGACCCTGGGTTCAAGCTATAGCACTGCTCCTGCCCCAGAATTTTACGTAATATGTTCTTAATTTCTTTAAAAGGCAGAACTATATGAAGCAAAATGTATAACTGTCCATCATTAGGTTTATCACATACAGAGATGGAATATACAAAAGGAAAAAAGAAGGGAGAGAATGGAGTCAGTGCTACTTCAAGATTCTTGTATTTTACTGGGAAGAAGTCAGTATTTAATTGGACTGTTAATAAAGATTTGATTCCTGCAGCAGTGTTCACAACTTTAGTGTGCATCAGATTCATCTGGAGAGCTTTTAAACACATATTACTGGACCTGTTTATAAAGCTGTACCTTGGTCTTTAGTCACTTAGTACCATTCAGTAATTCTATTTTAAAATTCCTGTGGCCAGGGCCTTGCAATGTTAGGCAGGCACCCTACCACTGAGCCACACCTTCACCCCTCAACAGTAGTTTTTGCATATACTATGTGACTGGCCCTGTACTTGGTTCTAGATAATTAGATTTCTTAGTATAATCCACTTCTTGGAAATAATTTCTTGAAGGTCATATCAAGCAGATACTACTTAAATTTGCATGTGCATTTGAATTACTAGGGAAATTGTTTGTTGTACTGGGGATCAAACTCAGGGGCCTTCCTTATGCTATGCAAGTACCCTGCTACTGAACTAACTACATGTACAGCCCCTTAAGGAAAATTTTTAGAAGTACAGGTTCCCGGGGCTACTGAATTAGAATCTCGGGAACTTGCAGTTGTATATTTTTTAAAAACTTCCTAGGTAGTTATGGCCTGGTTAACCCAGCACCAGATTGAAGGAGGCATTTGAAAGTTTTTGAAATAGAGAACCAATTATAGGAAAACACATTTGATTAATGCCTTTATTGAATATACAACATTTTCCTTTTTAAATGTCAAATACAGTTATCTTTTATCTTTGTTCACTTAATTTCAGAGACTAAGACCCAACTCATAGTGCCCTTTGACGATTTCTGACATTTTTAATTAGAAACATAGATACTATTATTAGAATATACGTGTTTTTTTCTATTGTTATCTATAGCCTGGAGGTCTTTGGCCTCATATTTTGAAGAGGAAAAGATCTTTAAAAAATCCTATGCAAAATAGAGAATGCCATGTTGTTCTTCCTCATCAGAGTCATTTGAAACTCTACTTTCAGGAGGAATTGTTTTCATATCTTATTTGCTGATTATAGATATTATATACTTTTATCAGAACCGAGAGTGTGTGGAGCAGTTACAGCTGGAAGACCGGGTTCTCTGCCTCCATAGTAGATGGCGAATCCTTTATGCAGGACTAGCGAATGGTACTGTGGTGACCTTCAACATAAAGGTTAGTCATTGGGGACAGAAAAGGCTGTATTCCCTTGCCATTTGAAAATAGAATGAACATGTGCAGGAAGAAGTAGAAGGCAGGCATTTCCATTTTCTGTTGAGGAAACAGCAGAAATGGCCATTACTTAAAAAACTGTTGTCTTCTGATGTAAATGAAATGCGATCCTCTGTTCTGTCTGTTTAGACTCAGATGTGCCAGGACCAAAATATAACTGTGCTAAGTTAAACCACATCTGAAGATTTGGGGCCAAATAATGAGTCACTGGTTAAACCAGTCTGTTTCATTTTAAGAATGATACCATAAGAAATGAATCTGAACTCCTTTACATATGACATTGGTGTGGTTTGGAACTGATGTAGGGTTTCATGAGGGTGACCTGTTCTTTTTTTTTTTTTTTT
>CM053401.1:79118546-79264504 GCA_028644305.1 Xerus rutilus | reverse complement strand
GTGGCTTTATTATTTCCTAACCCAAAGATAAATTCATTTGTTAAGCAAGCCTTTATTGAGTACCTGGTATGTGCTAGGCTCCAGATAAGGTTTAGGAAGTTCTTGAGGACCTCTGTGTTTTGCTAAGGTTGTTGGACTTCATTTAGTTGGCTTTAAAATATGAGAAGCCGGGCGCGGTGGCTCATGCTTGTAATCCCAGCACTTAGGGAGGCTGAGACAGGAGAATTGCGAGTTCAAAGCCAGCCTCAGCAATGGCGAGGTGCTAAGCAACTCAGTGAGACCCTGTCTCTACATAAAACACAAAATAGGGCTGGGGATGTGGCTCAGTGGTAGAGTGCCCCTGAGTTCAATCCCCAGTACCAAAAAAAAATAAAAAATAAAAAAAAATAAAATATGAGAGACAAGATTCAATTTATATTAGAAAAGTCACTGGGGAGTTGATGAGATTGGGGAAGACTGGTACTAGTAGAAGCAAGGATATCATTTAGGCTGACTTTATATTTGTTTGTTTTGTGTGTGGTGCTGGGGATTGAACCCAGGGCCTTGCACATGCAAGGCAAGCACTCTACCAGCTGAGCTATATCCCCAGCCCTTGGGAAACTTTATAATGGAAGCAGACATGAAAGGTTAGTCTAAGGATGAAGAGAAGGAAGTGAATGAAAGATGTAATCTAAGAGATGGAATTGATTAGTCTTAAACTAATTAGTACAACCATATCTCCTGGTCATCTAATAGTATGTTAAAATGTTTACTATTAATAGCGACAATCATATATTAAAGGCTAACTGGAACTACTATAAGGGACATAATAAAATACATTGTGATTTCTGCCTTTAAGAAACTTAAAATCAGCTGGGTGGTGGTGGTATATACCTTTAATCCCAGTGGCTCAGAAGGCTGAGGCAAGAGGATTGCAAGTTCAAAGCTAGCCTCAGCAAAATAGTGAGGCCCTAAGCAACTTAGCAAGACCCTGTCTCAAAATAAAAACAAAAATGGCTGGGGATGTGGCTCAGTGGTAAAGTGCCCGTGGGTTCAATCCCCAGGACCAAAAAAACAAAACAAAACAAAACAAAAACTTACTGAAGAATCAAGTGCCAGCTTATCTTATCCAGCTGATAGGAATAGATCACAGGGTAATTAGTGATGATTTTTGTATTTTAGATGTGAAATACTAAGTGCCTGATGAGATTAGATTAGAATAGAAATGGAGAAGAAAGAATAAGTAAAGACGTGACAAACTTGGTAACTACCTGATTCTCTTTTGTGAGATTGATTAATGCTATCAGAGGTACATAATAGTTAAAGCAAGACATTTGAGGCAAAATGATATCAAAAAATAATCAAATGGAAAAGTTCTTTAATTGAAAAGCTCTGAAGCAGATGACTCTAAAGACAGTTTTGAGAATCTCTGCATAGATGTGAATTTTAAAGGTTAGGGCTGGGACTTTTCTAGTTTGCTTATTCTCCTACAGTGTAGTGCTTCTGGAGTCTCCACGGAAAGCCAGGACTGTTTACCAGAGTCTATCCACCCCTGGGGACTGAACTCTCTAGTCTATCTCCCTAGCACTTCAGGATGGCTAAAATCAGCTCTATAGGCTCCCAGTGTTGCTTTCTACTTCATTTCTGGGAGTTTTACTCCATGCATGTAACTAAGGTACTTTTTTCAAGATTTTGGGAAAATGAGAGACTTTATGAATAAGATGGAGGCAATGAGAGAAACAGTAAAAAATCTGAAATAAAAGAATATTTTGGAATTTAAAAAGCTTCCTGAATAGTTATGCCCCTTAAATAAAGGCTTCTATAGTCTACTGAATGTCATAAGAGAGAACCTAGAACCAAAGGACAGAAGAACATTAGAGTAACAAAAAGGTGGAATATGAGACTCTTGGTGGAGTTGAGGCTCTTAATGAAATTATTTAGGAAGGTTATTCTCAGAGATTTTTGGAAACATGATAGAGTGCATAAATTTTGCATGGGAAAAAAATGAAAGCGTTTCTGGGTCAGTAGCATGGAAAATGTAGTGGAGTATGAAAAAAGGGTGATCCTTCATTATCATCAAGACAAGTAAAAGAAGCCCAGCGTGGTGCCGCACACCTGTAATCCCAGCACTTTGGGAGGCTGAGACAGGAGAATCGCGAGTTCAAAGCCAGCTTCGGCAGTGGCAAGGCGCTAAGCAACTCAGTGAGACCCTGTCTCTATATAAAACAAAATAGGGCTAGGGATGTGGCTCAGTGGTCAAGTACCCCTGAGTTCAATCCCCTGTACCAAAAAAAAAGGGGGGAGGGAGTGAAAGGGGGCATAAAAAGAGAATCAATTTTTTATTAGGATCAGGTTAATGTGGGTTAAAATTATAAAATAGTTCATTATGTAGGAGTTTGCCCCTACTAGACTGGGGAGGAAGGAGGTCTTGAACACAGCAAAGAGGGTTGAAGTGGAGATTAGCAGAGGTTGGGAAGTTAAGGATTTGGAGCCAGTTAGAGATTTGAGTACAAATAATAGATTTGAAAGTTTATAGTGTCATTTTGGTTACTTGGTCTTTGAAGTTTTCCAGCTAAGGTTGCTTTTATTTTATATAATGGGGACTTATTTTTCAGAATAATAAACGACTTGAAATCTTTGAATGTCATGGCCCTCGGGCAGTCAGCTGTCTTGCCACAGCTCAGGAAGGTGCCCGAAAGTTGCTGGTTGTGGGATCTTATGACTGTACCATTAGTGTACGTGATGCACGGAACGGACTGCTCCTCAGAACTCTAGAGGGCCATAGCAAGACCATTCTTTGCATGAAGGCAAGTATAGTATAAAAGACAAGATTTGTCTGGCACAAATAGAGTTTCGAATTTTCTCTGTTGTCTAATGCATTTTGAATACACCCACCTTGAAAAGAGCAAGGAGATTGCAACCCTTTTCTTTACGGCTGGGTCACCAAATGACATCCTGATTTTTAATATATTAACTGAGAGACAATAATTAAGAGTACTTTATTGTAGAAGGTGGGTGTACTGTAACGCACTTCTTAATCAGTCTAGAGAGCTAACAAACCTGGCAATTCTTTCCAATTCATCAGAGTTAATAGTGGTGGAGCAAAAGTTTCAGTTGAGAAAATTTGTCTTGCAATCATTATTTTATACCTGGTTCATGCTCAGCTCAAAATAGGATAGAAATTAGACCCACCAGTGTTATAAATCAACAGAGGAAACTGAGAATTTCATACCGAATCTAACTCATTGAGGTTTTTTTCTCTTTAAGGTGGTGAATGATCTTGTGTTCAGTGGTTCCAGTGATCAGTCAGTTCATGCTCACAACATTCATGTAAGACAAGTTGATGTGGTCTAAGGAAATCTCTCATAAAGTGGTGGTTAAAGCTTCAAGGTTTCCTCAGCCCTCTAACAATTTAAATCAAGCCCTTTAGTCAGTAAAAAAAAAAATTAATAATAATCCCTATGCATATGCGCTTGGATAATATTGAGCAATCTAGAAATCCCGACTTTGTAAAAATTTTTAGTAGGAGACAGAATCAAGGTTTTGTTTGAATGCCTCATTTAAGCAACTTAAATTGAGCAGCTTAGGCTCTCAGAAACTGGATATGATATGTAATTTAAAATAGAACAAATAAAAACAGCTGAAAGACTGTACTCAGGTCCTAAAGGCAGCTCTGAAGCTCAGTTCCTGGTCTATAAACTGGGGTATAATCCTACTTGATGGATTTGTCCAGATCCCATGAAATTATAAAAGTGAAAGTACAGGTGGAATGTCTCTTACCTGAAATGCTTGGGTCCAGAAGTATTGCAAATTTTTTTCAGATTTTGGATATTCCCCTATGTATAATGAGATATTTTGGGGCTGGACCCAATCCTGTACTTGAAATTTATTTTTTTCATACATGCATAGCCTGAAGGTAATTTCATATTTTTAGTGTGACTGCATTTTTGACTGATCTGTCACATTAGGTCAGATGTGGAATTTCCACTTAGAGTGTCATGTCTACTCTCAGAAATTTTGGATTTTGGAGCATTTTAGATTTCATATTTTTGGATTAGGGATGTTCATCCTGTACTTCAAAAGCTATAGATAGAATTGTAGCCCTTCCCTTTCTGTAACATTAGGTTCTATCATGATACATTGCATATATTTTATATAGGTAACAAATGCCTATGGAAGCACTTCAGCTTTTAAAATTATAACAGCTGCATGTGTTTACAGATAACCTCAGAATTACGCCTCTTAGAATTATAGAATCATCAACCTCACAAGTAGAAAGGAATCTTGAAAATCAGTCTAGTGACTGACTTCTCTTCTGATGTAGACTGGTGAGCTTGTGCGGATCTATAAAGGTCACAATCATGCAGTGACTGTGGTGAATATCCTAGGAAAAGTGATGGTGACTGCTTGCTTGGATAAATTTGTTCGTGTCTATGAATTACAGGTAAAATTTAGATTTAATACTTTGCTTGAGTGGTTTGAGGAGGTTGTCTTTTGAAATTAGTGTTGATTTTTTTATACCGTAAGGCTGGGGTGGTAGAGTTCAATAGTCTACATTTTCACAAACACGCTAAATAATTATGAAACTGGACCACACTCTGACAAGTATCTGCTGTGAGATACTTGGTGAGGTTCATGGGTATCAAAATGTAAATGGTTTCTAGAGGGCAACCTCAGTCTCTTTTAAGAGTTCTCTTCTAACAGTTCTCCTTATGAGCAATTTTGAGACTTTGATTTTAAAGAAATTGGTTTTACTATTTCTCATTATCAGTTCCTCTCTTGAGGAGTGGAACTTAATAAGACTGCCACTAGGTTATGTTAGAATCCTACTACTGGTTCTTCTAGTTAGTGCCTTAGATACAGTTTTTTTAAGCCTCCCAAAGGCCTACAGGGACTGTTCATTAAGCACAAGGTAAAAATAACCTTAACACTCTATTTTTTCTTTCAAAGTCCCATGATCGACTACAAGTTTATGGAGGACACAAAGACATGATTATGTGTATGACCATCCATAAAAGCATGGTGAGTAGCATTTGCCTCGTCAGAAGTTTGCCTTTGAATGTCTTTACATTGATATTCTACATACTGATGATGTTACTACTTGTCACTTCCCAAAGTGACATCTGTTTCTGTATGCCTCATTATTGAATGTCTGTTTATCTATTGGCATAACAATAGTGAGAAATAACAGCAACATTGTTGAATATTCCATTTTTGTTAATAGTGAAAATAATTACAGTAAAAATCCAATACCACCATTTACTGGAAGATATATTTAAGATGCTTTTGAAAATGGAGAGGTGCTTTTTCTGAAGATGTTATGATCTGAACAGAACTCTGAAGTGGAGTCAGGAGATTTGGCCAGTGTGACATAGTTATAGCAGACCTAAAAGTAGAAGCTAATTCACGTAATCCTGCTAAGTAAGCCTTCCTGTATTTTATTTGGTTTAAATTGTGGGGTTGAGCCAGGATGGATGTTTTTCAAACATTAGATCCCTTTCCTGCAATGAAATGCAGATGCCTAATAAACAACACCAATTAGAAGCCAGAGGTACCTCAGTTGAAGAGTAAGTAGACGTCACCAGGTGTAGTGGTGAACGCCCATAATCCCAGCAGCTCAGAAGTCTGAGGCATGAGGATTTTGAGTTCAAAGCTAGCCTCAGCAATTTAGAGAAACCCTAAGCAACTCAGCAAGACTCTATCTCTAAATAAATAAAATACAAAAAAGGGCTGGGAATGTGGCTCACTGGTTAACCACCCCTGGGTTCAATTCTCGGTACCAAAAAAACAGTAGATGCCTCTGAGCCATGCCAGGCTTGCTCTGAGTCACAGTCTCAAGAGTAGCTCTCTTAGGAGTACAGCTTCAAGGTGTCTAGACTAGAAGATCTAGAAATTACTTCCCATTCTAGTACTCTGGAGCTCATTTTGCTTTAGGCTTGTGTTTTCTTTTAACTCTTATTTTGAAGGTGTTTTGTAGTTGTTTCTTTGTATTTTGATCCAGTATTATAAACCTCTTTCTCTAGATTTATACTGGCTGTTATGATGGCAGTATTCAGGCTGTAAGACTAAATCTGATGCAGAATTACCGCTGTTGGGTAAGCAGTGAAACTGTTCTTGTCACTGGGCTTAGGAGTTGCTTAACTCTAAGCTAGTTTATAGATTTTCATTATCATTAATTTAGCATTTTTGTATTTGATCATCTACTTTTTGCCTTTCACTATAGGATAAGGACACTTATTTTTAGGAATCATGCATAAATGCTTTATACTTCTTTAATGAAAAGTCTTTTAAGAGTAGATAATATCAGCTATACCAAAAGTATATGAAATAAAAGCAGAAGTGGTTTTTGGGGTGTGGTGTTTTGGGGGGGGTGGTCTGTCCCCTCTACTACACATACTTCTCAGGGATTATAAATGTTTAATGGCTTAGTTTATGTCCTCATTGGTTTCTGAGGAATAAGTAATTAAAAATTTATAGTCTTATAATTATAAACCTCAGTTTACCAAGCTAAATTTTACTTTGGTGAAGGGGCCAATGATTAGCCCTTAAAACTTACTTTACTTTTGACTTTAGGCTTATTCATAGCCTAACTACTCTTCAGCTTTCTTATATATTGCTGCCTTTTTCAATTTTGCCAACAAAGATAAGCAAAATATAGTACAATAAGATCCAGAGGCGGTGGCGCACACCTGTAATCCCAGTGGCTCAGGAGGCTAAGGCAGGAGAACACAAGTTCAATGCCAACTTCAGCAACTTAGTGAGACTTGTCTCAAAATAAAAAATAAGGGCTGGGGATGTGCCTCAGTGGTTAAGCACCCCTGGGTTCAATTTCTTGTATATATATTTTTAAAAAATAGCAAGATGGAATAGTCTGACAAAGGAAAGTCTCAAAATTTGCATCACTTTTTAAGAAATAAACTTGTTAGATTGGAGTCACAAGATTTATTACAAACAAGTTATAGGGAAAATGCCAAGCCAGTCTTTATGTCTTCTGACTAATAATGAAAGTGAGCCACATTTATAAGTAAAGTTACACTTTTAAAAAGAAGGTAATAAGATTGTGATTCAAAGCTGGGCGTGATGGCACACGCCTGTAATCCCAGCACTTTGGGAGGCTGAGACAGGAGAATCACGAGTTCAAAGCCAGCCTCAGCAATAGCAAGGTGCTAAGCAACTCAGTGCGACCCTGTCTACATAAAACACAAAATAGGGCTGGGGATGTGGCTCAGTGGTCAAGTACCCCGGAGTTCAGTCCTTGGTACAAAAAAAATAGATTGTGATTCAAGTGATAAAATGTTGTGAGAAAAGTCAGGCTTCCATGACAGTTTCTACAGTAAATATTCCCACAAGTGTAGTTTTCTTTATCAGACATTTATATTTCCAAGTTTACAAGTCATCAGTTCTTAGGATTGTTAAATATATGCATTTTAGTATTACAGGAAAAGTATTTACTTTAGTAATAAATAGACGCAGATAGAAATTCTGTTCTATGATGGCTAAGTAAAGAATATGATTTGAACTGAATTTTGCTTGTTCATGTGTACATATTTGCTAACCTTTTCCCTAACAAGATGTAATGGCTACCTTAGTGTTTTGTCTTCTCAAAATATCAAAGTATTGGGGCTGGGGTTGTGGCTCAGTGGTAGAGTGCTTGCCTAACATGATCCTCAGCATCACATGCAAATAAATAAAAATTTTTAAAAGCCCATCAACAAATAAAAAATTTTTTAAAATACCAAAGTATCAAAAGACTTCCTGGTCTTTCAGCGTTCTTCATTATATTGATAATTTGGTTGCCTCTGGCTTTGTTATGTTTGTAGCCAAGAATAAAAAATAAGAGGCATACTTTTTGCTTCCATAGTATTTATGGGATAAAACAAGGAATGTTCTGATCACATGTTTACTGTGCTCTTCTTTACCTCGTCCCCTCATTCTCTTCCTTTGCAGTGGCATGGTTGCTCTCTGATATTTGGTGTTGTGGATCACTTAAAACAACACTTGCTGACTGATCACACTAATCCGAACTTTCAGACTCTGAAATGTCGCTGGAAGAATTGTGATGCTTTTTTCACTGCTAGGAAAGGATCCAAGCAGGTACATGAGTGGGATTTAGTAAACTGCTCAGAGCAGAGGCTGGCAAACCTTTACTTTATTGCAATTCTGGACACTTTTGATAAATAGGGGGAGGCCTTAGGGGCTTTTATTTTTATTATTCAAAGACTTGGGGAATAATTCAATGAGATTTTCAGTGAAAAGTTAGGTAGGTTTTGAGAAAGAGCTTAAGGAGAATGTTTTCAGATGTTTCAAACCAGTATTGGGACTTCTGTTAAGCAAGAACTCATGTTTTTTAAGTGCATAAGTGCATACTTTCATGTAAATTAGCAAAGTGCCAGCTCCTAATTGTCTTCAGGTATGAATCCCATATAAAACATATCCTTATGGCTTAACTTGGCTTTGGCTTTCTCCTGTCCTACCAAGAATTTGTCTCTCATAGCCCTTCTCCCTCTTCCTTAGGATGCTGCAGGACATATTGAACGACATGCTGAAGATGACAGCAAAATTGATTCATGAAGTTTTGTGTTTTTTTTGCCTCCCATGTTGGGAAGTCATTAGTTGAACTCTTTTCACATAGGCCCCTTACACAGTCACTGTCTTCCTTTCTCCAATGAAGCGAGGAAGGAGAAAAGTGGTTACCAGTCAGGCTCACAACTAGCATAAGTCTGGGCAGCTCTGTGGGATGATAGGGTACACTTTAAGTTCATGCTAAAGGGTTTAAGCAGTCAAATTTAAACAGATTATAAGGAACCATCCTCCTTTGTGACTGCATGACATTTAGTGATTTATGCTACTAGCATTCTTCAGATGTTTATTAAAGATTCAGATCTTAATTGGTTACCTAGTTTGACCCTAATCATACATATATATTTTGTTGATTTCAATTTGTGATTTTAAGTGTATGTTCTTATTATGGTTTAAACCTTTAGTCAGGCTTTTAAATACAAAGTTTGTTCAAATGCTAGGTTTTCAGGATCACCTTTAATTTCTCCAGTTAAAACAACTGGATATTTAAATTGGAAGCAAATCATTTCCTTTCTCAACAATTATGTGCAATGTGTTTTTCTCTACTCACCTGCTTTGTAGATGGACAGAGCTGACTTTAAATGCTAACAGACATACAGTAGATTTTGGATAAATAGCTAGAGTAACTGCTCTGCTCACTATTTTAGAAATTCAAAAGTCCCATTACGTAAGTCCTTATACAGTTGCGTTTCCTAGTGAACTTCAGTGCAAATTTTGATTAAGCGCTCAGTGTGAGGCAGTGTGCCCACCTAATGTCTATCTGCCTTTCTGTTTTGTTGTTAGATCTGGGTGCTGCTCACTGCTACAGATATTTTCAGGCTATTTGAACTGGTGGTGTATCTCTGTCTCCCCAAATTTCTGACTCTCTAAACTTTGGGTTTGAAACCTTTTTGTTTACTCCATTGCCTATCCTCATCTCTCACTGTTGAACCTAGACTGATGGCAACCATCAAGTATTCCTCTGGGCTCACAGGTGATTTCCACCCACCTGCAGCACCCAAAATGGGGGAGTTAGAATAAAGCATCTGGATACAATTTTTAGGGCCTCCAGCAGGCTTACTAGAGACTCATTTCCGAAACCAGTGTCTTTGCTTTCACTTCCCTGCTAGCTGGGAGAAGAGAGGAATATGGTGAAAGGAAAGGCTCTGTCCATTGAGAACATCCAGATCACCAAAAACTTAGAGGAACTGCTTTGTTTCTAGATTTTCTCTAGACTGTTACCGTAAAGCTATACAAGTGTTACTTTCTAACCTTTTGTTTCTGAATTCTCAAAACTCAGAATGATTCTTCGAAGAGGTAAAGAAAAGAGGAAGGGGAAGCCCTGTGTCACTTACTGAGCTGCAGGATATGACACCTACAGTTCGTAGGATTGCCAGCATCCAGGTTTATCCTCTGTTAGTGCACACACGTCTTTGAGTCCTTTCCTCAGGTTCCAGAGCAGGGGCTTCCTCCGGGGCTCATGGACAGGTGCAAGAAGGACTGCAAATCCCCTGAGATGGTATGCAAGACTAAGAATGTATTCTTTATTCTAGGAAAGTCTCCAGTGGTTGTTACTGGATCCATAAAATGTTAAGAACTAATTTAGGAGCTATTGCTAGATAGTGGATGGCTCCTCAAGCTATTTCTGTCCTTGTGAGTGAAAAACTCTTGTTAACCACACTATTTAGGTTTGCATGATGCTGAATAGAGAACAGAGAAGATCCCCTTGATAAAGTATATTTGCACTGTTTCTGTGTGAGATTAAAAGCTTTTCCTACCTCTCACCTCCTTTTCCTATAAGGGTGACCAGAGAAACCACACTGTTCTGAGTTTGGAAATATTAATTTCCAAGAAAGTCTTTTTGGATTTGTTGCTAAACCTGGCATTTCCACATTGGCAGGGCAGTGTGCTAAGAAAGCCTGGTGCGTAGGTGCTCTGTTCTGCCCAAGGATGTGTCTAAAACAACCATGGTGGAACTTTTGTAAAGCAGGAAAGGGGAATGTAAGGTGTTGGACAGTTGTGGGGAACTTTTGAGAGTAATGCAGACTGATAGGATAGGTACGAACTATGATTTGGATTTAACTTGGTAGACTCATGTGCATGTATCTGCCTCTGGATATGCATGTGTGAAAGTTCCTTTGTATGCGTGTGCACCTGTGCTTGTGATATTTTTTCCTCACTTCACAAAAGATTTCTTTGAAAAAGTGGCAGTAATGTGTTCTTTTCAAGAACGTGAAATTCTTTCTAGCATCAGGTTAAAGTGTTATCTAGAATGAACTGTCTAGCCTTCTGTTGAGAAATAAAGGGACCATAAGCATTTCAGCTGTTTATGGTTGTTACCACCTTTAAGTGTCTTGAGTTATGTAAAACTTCCACTGTTTAAGTTCTCCATGACATTGTTACAGCCATAGCTGCTTTCCCCTTACAGAAGAGCTGTGGCTCAGGGGTCTGTGCTGATTCTGCTGTTCAGAGGCTTCAAGGACGGACGGACATAGTTCAGTGACCTGACAAAACAGGCATGTTTCTTATAAGTAGTTGGAGGCCATTTGTAGAATGTGATTTTTAATTGTTTGTGCCTATTCTAACAGCTCAGAGCCAAGAAAACCATAGAATATTTTGTGTGCATATGCCAATGTTTTAATGAGTTTGTTCTGATAAAATATCAGTCACTTCAAATTTTATGCAAAAGTTTTTAATTAAGTTCAAAATATATTTTGGTATATTCTTCAGTTGCAAAACAGTGGAAACAAAAAGAGCAAAGAGTTATCTTGACCTTATGTTATTGAAATTTGAGAAAGTCGTTACTTTTACACTCCTGCTTTGATGAGGAAAAGTTTTTTCTCAGAAGAATTAGCAGTTGAGTGTTTAGCTCATGACCTACATATAATTTATAGACAGTATTGTTTCTGCTTAAGTGATTATTTGCCTAACAAAGGTTTCATTTTGCTGTGTTTTCTGAACAACTTTAGTGACTAGGCATGTGGCCAATCTGGTGGGAGTAGAGGAATGGCATATTTTATGGAAGAGAATTCATTGGAAAAGATTGTATTGTAAAGTGGGATTTGAACAGCACATACACTCTGGTTGCTCAAATAATTGCAGTTTACATAAGTTTACTTATAAATTTTGATCCTGTTACCTAAAGGAGAGCTCCTAGCATTATTATAAAGGCTGACCCTGCCACTTTTATAAAACAATGGTTTCATCCCTGCCATAAGTCAGTAGGACCCTCGGGGTTTAAGAGAAGTGGTCTGATGGACAGGAAGGAGGCTGTCGTGGAGGTGATTTGGGCTATCATGAGTTTCATACAAGTGGATGAGGAATCCTTATGTAAACCAGACCTACTGTTATCAGACAACAGCTTTTAACTTCACCTCCAACCCAACTATGTGGCCCTGCTGGGTCATATGGTGACTAAAGTTTCCCAGAGTTCCTCTAAATTTAAGGTAGTACCCCAGTGAATTGGATACAGAGGGGGTCAAGAAAAGCTGTTGAAAATCTTTCTCCTGCTAAAGATAAATAAATGCCCTAGAGCTGCTCCAGCACCCTTGGTTTCAGATTTTTTAAATATTGAATATGGATAAGAATGAAAACACTTGACCGCAAAAATGTTAAGCAAATAGCCTATTGTTCTTACGTTTTGGTATAAAGCTGTGAACTTCATAACTTTGTAAAGCAAGATATAAAGCAAATACAAGAGGAAAATAAAGTAATTTTACTAATCGACTGTTTACTTTTACCTCATCTGCATACCCATAGTCAACCTTTTCTTTTCTATGTCGGCACAGAGAGATAAAAGGAAATTAGGTGGAAAACACAAGATGCTTATAGATACACTACAGACCATGGTCCAGATTGTTAGACAAACAGCTACACTGAAGGGTTTATCCAACACCATATGACAAGTCAGTGGAGAAGTTAAGATTAAAAACTGCATTTCTGCTTCTTTACCCTTGGGTAACTGGCCCCTCCAGTCACTGGCTACCCATTTATTTTTTATGTCCAATACGCCATTCCCCTTACATGTCTTAGAAAAATATCTGATTCCTACACTCAAGAAATTGTAATAGCCAGGTGTGGTGGCTCATGCCTGTATTCCCAGCAGCTTAGGAGGCTGAGGCAAGAGGATTGAGAGTTCAAAGCCAGCCTCAGCATCATAGCGAGGCACTAAGCCACTCAGTGAGACCCTGTCTCTGTTTTTTAAAAGGCTGGGGATGTAGCTCAGTGGTAAAATGCCCCTGGGTTCAATCTCTGGTACCAAAAAACTTTTTCTGGAGATTGAACCCAGGGGCACTTTACCACTAAGCTACATCCTCATCCTTTTTTAAATTTTGAGATAGGGTCTAAGTTGCTGAGGCTGGCTTTGAACTTGCAATCCTCCTGCCTCAGCCTCCCAAATCACTGGGATTACAGGCTTGCACCACTGTGCCTGGCAATAAGTGTGACTTAAGTTGGGCTTGAGATTTTGTTTTTGTTGTTTCCCATTTTCTATTCTGAAACTAAGGCTTTTCTCTGTGTATTTGGTACTAGGGGTTAAACCCAGGGTCTCATGCACTCTAGGTAAGTCTTCTACTGAGCTACATCCCAGCCTGAAGCTAAGGCTTTCTGTAGGTAATTGAGTGCATAATTAGAATGTATTCAGCCCTACTGGTGGCTAATATCTACATACAACAAAACAAAGCATAGTGGAACCAGCTGTACACGTGCCTTTATTTTTTTTTTTCCAGAATGCAGCCAAATGTGTGTCTGACAACCCAAAGTATCCAGCTCTATTCCACTGGGTCAGTTTACCCCAGAGCAGGCCCATTCTAAAACAGGCAGATCCAAGTGCAAGTTTGGTTACTGTCCCATGGGTGGGAGGGTATAAAGGTAAGAGGGCTCCAGCATGAGTGAGTGGCAAGTTCCATTGCCAGATGCTTCTGAAAACAGCCTAGGGCAAACTAAGCGGGTAGGTAGCATTTGCCTTAGAGCTGAGGCAGACACTCCATGTGGCAAAGGGACAAAGTTGTTCTCCCAAGGGTCAGGCTAGACATGACAGATCAAGACAGTATAGACCAAAGAAGTGCCTCAAAGTCTGCTGATGCAGCAACTGGATCCTTTGAAGTAAATACTCTAGCTATATTGGGTGAAATTGAAATCCTGAGTGATCTTGCATGGCCGTGGATGAGGCCAGGCTGGTTCAAGCATACATGGTGAGCTGTAGCCACTGAAAGAAGAAATCCCAAGATCACAATGTAGACAAGAAAAGGAAACCCCAGCCCTAGGAGTCTTACGGGATAGGGGAAAGGAAACAGACACCAGAAAGATAACATGTTTTCCAGTGTAAAATAATTTGGGGAGCTGAGGTCCCTTGGGAGCCTTTGCTAAGTACATGTGCCCTGTGGACCACCTTCCCCACCAAGTTTCCCTTCTATCCCATCCCTCTACCACCATTTGGAAGTAAGGAGTACACAGTGGGTCCATTCTGCCTTATTGACTCCTCCACCTTGAATTTTTTTTAAACATTTATATTTTTAGTTGTAGATGGACACAATACCTTTATTTTATTTTTTATGTAGTGCTGAGGATCGAACCCAGTGCCTCACAAGTGCTAAGCAGGTACTCGACCACTGAGCTACAACCCCAGCCCCATCCGCCTTGAATTTTATGATTCACGGTTAGTGTACTGCATCTGTTAGGTTTTACCTCTAGAACATTGAGTTTGATGATACCGTCTCCATCCTTGTCAAATGCATTAAAAGCTCCTGGGTAAAAAGAAAACACAGGCCAGGGGCCTGTTAGAGGCTTACTCCAACTTCACTACTCAATTTTCTAAAGAGGACCATGTGGTGGTTTTTTTTTTTTTTAATTCTTTTTAAGTTGTAGATGGACACAGTATCTTTTTTATTTATTTTTATGTGGTGCTGAGGATTGAACCTAGTGCCTCACGCATGCAAGGTAAGTGCTCTACCACTGAGCCACAATCCCAGCCCAGGACCATGTGTTTTTAAGAGGACTGTCTGCGGGCAGAGCAGCGCCAGTAACCCTTCTTTTGCTGTCCTTTTCTGGGCCTAAAGAGGGCCTTGGCCTTTGTTCAGCCTGAACATAGTAGACTGGAAGATTATCTGGCTGAGATTCCTATTGCCAGAGCTGTCCCTGTGGGAGGGGGCTAGAAGTATTCAAGAGAGCAGAAGGGCAGCCCCTACTTACTGAACATGCCCTCCAGCCTGACGAAGCAACAGATGAAACTGTCAAAGTCAATGTTCATGTGTTTGTCTGCATACCGCATGGTAATGATGTCATAGAGCTGGCTGTTGAGGTGGAATCCTGTGAAAGGGGTAGGATAGAGGAGAAACGTGAAGGTGGAATTCTTAGACTGCTGTTCTGTTTCCTCTAAGCCTTTAGGCATGCTGCCCTCAAAAAGGGAAATGAGAAACGCTTCTTTCTTTACTAGGCTCCTTTCTTTAGTAGCCTAGTCCCTCTCCCATTCCTATACCCACCAATTATAGTCCACATGCCTGCCACCCCCTTTCTTCCCAGCACCTGCATCATTGACAGCATTTCTCATCTCATAGCTATTGATGGTGCCAGATTGGTCTGTGTCATAGTGTTTGAAGATTTTCTGGCAATAGAAAATTTGAGGACAGGTCACACACGATCCCTAATTCAACCCTCTTTTTCATTCCCACGCTACTTTCTCATCGCACCTGCCAGGCCTTGATCTTCTTCCAGAGGTGATGGAACTCTTGCAGGTTCAGCCTCCCAGATCCATCTGTCTGGAGGAGGAAGGTCAGGGCTACTGGCACATAGCAAAATCCCCCTGGTCTGGGAGGGTGTGGCTAGGGGACTCTACAGGGAAGGTGGCCCCATAGGAAGCCTCTGCCTGGACTCCCCTACCCACTGCCCTATCCTATTAACCACCCTACCACCACCACAACCAATAAAGTTCCTGCAGGCTCCATAGCAAGCCTGCCCTCTAAGGATCCTTCATGTTTAGGCAGAATTTCAACCAGGATCTCAGGCCCAAGTTAAGAGCTGGCAATAGGGGCCAGCCACAACCCAGTGTCCTTCCTCCGGACTCCTTTCAGACGAGCATCCAGGATGTTGAGTCAGGATCCCCTTAAGTATTTCCTTGGGCCCTCTGCCTGACTGGACATCCTTGGTTTTCCTGGCCCCTGTAGGCAAATGCCAAAGGTTTGGGAAGGGTTGACAGGAAGGATACATCCATGAGAGCAATCATGCTACGGCAAGACTCCAGTGTGAATCCTTGTGTCTTCAGATCCTTGTCTGGGGGCATGGAGAAGAATAAGCCACTTTCAGACAGCTGGCGCCCTGCCCCTCCCCCACACCTGGTTTGAGTTGCTCACGCTTGTTCACAACTGTGTTAAGAACATTCTTGAGCTCATCTGCACAAATCTCCATGTCCTGAGGAGAAAAGGAGAAGAGTCCTGGTTCAAGAATAAAGTAGCTGATGGCGCAGACTCTGCAAAATAAATCCCAGCTGTTCGTTTTTGTGAAATCCTTATTGATGCTATTCTGTCATGAGAAGCTGAGGTTTTTCCGAGGAAGATGAGGACAGATAATGCACCCTCAGCTGTACAGACCAGTGAGCAACTAACTCAGCCCAGAGGCCTCTGAGCTCCCCGGTGGATGTGTCAGTCCAAAATTCAAGGACTTGTAGGTTTCTGTGCTGCACACATACATTCCCCAAATCCAAAATGACTTCTACTGAACAATAATGAAAAAACTGTTAATTTGAACAGTTAATCAAGTAGAGAAGTAAGCTCCTGTGGGAGTCCTAGGGTTGGGAAGTACGTACGTCACCAGCTATCTGCTTGAAAATGCTGCGGAATTGTTGCTGTTCCTCACTTTCGTGGTCTGTGTTGCCAGGCCGTGGCTGTAGAAGACAAAGAAAAACTGGTTCACAGGAATCAGGGATGGATGGAAGAATTTCAAGGAAAGCTTTTGGGCCAAGGGAGCTGGGGTGCCCAAAACAGCCATAGGTGTCAGCTGGAGCTGGGCACAGGGCTAATGCTCTTCTTAGTCGAACATGGTGAACTGGAGTGAGAATCATCTCGGCCTTAGTGGCTCTTCACTCCATACCTTGCTAGCCTTGACACCTCCAGCCAAAAGACACTAGTGATGCTGACATGTAGACAGCCTCCCTGGGTCCCATCCCAACCCCCAAGCTAAAGCTGCTCCACTGTTTTGAGCCTGACCATTTCAATCAAATAGGCCCCAGCAGATCAAAACAGGGTTGGCCATTCTAATTCTTCCAGCTGTCTGTCTCAGGGGATCCCCTCCTCCCCATTCCACTGCATTGCTACTCCAGGATAAGAGAACATGGCTGTGCGCTTTTCTGGGGACTTCTGCCCTTTAGCCTCACCTCCACTAAGCCTTATATGGCCACCTCTCCCTACTCCAGTAGTACCCTCCCCCTGAGCTGTAGAGGAGTGCACTTCTGATATCAGTTCTCCCACTTTTCTGCTGCTATATCCCCTCTTGTCAGGAGCTCAAGGACTAAATACAGAAGTTGTTTGGTCTCAGCTCTCAATCTGATTGTCTTACTCAGTCTTAGCCTCTACCATCTGTCATTGTCCTGTTATCCAGTGGGGAGGCTCAGCCTGTCATTCCAGTCCTAGGACTAATTTCATGTGGCAACAAACCCAAGACATTCACCCAAGCAGCATCCCAAATTTTAGGGGAACTTGCTGAGAGAAAAGGTCAGTGGGACAAATCCAAACATTAAATGTTAAAAAGACACCCCCCTGTAAACCCTTCCAGCCCCCATGTCCCCCCAAAGCATAGGAGGACCCCTGTTGTGCTCTAGCGACCCCATTCATGCCACATGCTCAGAAACCTGTGGGGATTTCTCTTGCTTATCAGGGCTTGTTTTGTCTTTGCCCTCCTCTGACTCCTGGTCCACACCCAGCTCCTTGTTGCTGTTTGCTCTGTCTGAAACGAAGATGATGGGCTGGAGAGAGGAGGGAAGTGGGGAGGGGCAGGAAGGAAGCAAGGATTACAGGCTGAGCAGGCACATTGAGGCAACCTCCCCCCGGAGCAGCTTTGTCCAGTGAAGAAGAAAAGGTCAGAGTCAGGAGCTCTTAAACCTCAGTTCAAGCTCCATCTCTGCCACTAATAAGCTGTGGGACTGGGGGAAAGTTGCCAGGCCTCTTTGGACCTCAGATGTTCATCTTTTAATACCTACCCCATCTCTGATGGTAGTACAGTGGTGCAAAAAGGTAGTGCACGTGAAAATGCTAACAATGTTATGACAGTACAATCTAGGGCAGTGATTTTCAAATATTTTGTAGACTTTTTTCCCAAATGGAAATAACTTCAAAGTCAGTTTCCCCAGAATTCCAGTATAAAGTCATTAAAAGCAGAGTTTCAGCTGGCCACAGTGGTGCATGCCTGTAATCCCAGCTACTTGAGAGGCTGAGGCAGGAGGATGCTAAGTTTTTGAGGCCAGCCTCAGCAACTTAGGGAGACCCTGTCTTAAAAAGGGATGGGGGTGTAGCTCAGTGGTACAGCAGCCCCTTGAGTTCAATCCCCAGGAACACACACACACACAAAAGCAGAGCTTCTCTGGTTAACGAGGACAGCTCCTCCTCAGTACCCACATCACCATGGTGGCTACTGAGGAACCTCCCATCAACCTCTGGGACTCTGCAGAGTGTGGTCAAGCCATGGTCAGAACACTGACTAGTCCCCCCTGTCCCTCACATAATACCTTCACTGGCCTGTTTACTCATCTTTTAATGGGGATTTACCTTTTCTCCTGACAGGGCTCTTGTGGAGATCAAAAGAGAATATAAATTGTACTGCATGTAAAATTGTACTTCAAAAACATTTTAAGATGCTACACAAATATAAGAGATATTTTCAAGATATGCTCATGCAAGTGAAGAGGATATGCAAAGGGGTGGAGAGCAGCTGCCATGTCATGCCAACACAGGTAGGGGATGTGCATCCCATAGGCAAATTCAGGGCAAGGCTCAGCTGTAGGGTTTGGGGGCTGCAATGCAGAGAATAGGGTAAGCAGATTCTCAGAGCAAAAAAGCAACCTGACCCATCTCTGCAAGAGGCCCCATTGTCTTTCCATGCTGCTTGTCTAGGACATCTCAAATGGGCAGGCCTATGAATACAGTTTCCCCAGCTTCGGCTCCCAGCAGGCTCTGAAGGCCCTGGCTTGTTCTGCCTTTTAAGAAAAGGGCATTGTCCAAGCAACTGAAGCTTGCAGGGACCCCAAAACAAGTGGAGGTCATAGTCTGAGAGGGGATAAACAAACGCAGGAGACATGGTATAGTCACGGAGCATCCCTGCCAGGCACACGAATCTAGGCCCCAATGTGGGTTTAGACAACACAGATGTTGGAGTACAAGGGGCTGGCACCAGAGAAGTGAGGGCAAGAAACAGGCCTTAGAGTTTCCAGTTCCAGTTCCCCCACTCACTATGTGTATGCTCGGGGGCAAGTCACTTCACTTCTGAATCTGTACCCTCACCTGTAAATGGGGAATAACAGCATCTACTGTTTAAATACTGTTACAACTAAAAAATCAAAAACCTAGTTTTACCACCAGCACAGTGCTTGGTGAGTGTTGGTTCTAGTCTGGGCTAGTCACCATATTTGGAGAAATCCTATGATGGACCCTCTAGGCACCAGCATAAACACTAGCACCAAACCTTGTTTGATGGCCTATGGTATGTGGTTCAGGGCACAGGTGGAGCCAGACCATTGGGCTCCAAAGCTAGTTCTGCCTCTCCCTGGCTATGTGACCCTGGGCAAGTTAGTCAGTTTATACTTTTTGTTCCCCTCTAAAAATGGGGTTAATAGGGGTTGGGGTTGTGGCTCAGTGGTAGCGTGCTTGCCTCACGTGTGTGAGGTACTGGGTTCGATTCTCAGCACCACCTATAAATAAATAAAAGTTCCATTGACAACTAAAAAATGTATATATAAAAAAATGGGGATAATAATGGTGCCAATCTCACAGGGTGGTTGTAAATATTGAGTTAACGCATGGAATGCACCTAGCACAGTGTCTCCTCAGCAAGTATCAGTTGTCACTATTACACACTCAAGGCCCCAGCAGGGGCACAGGGAAAGAGGGAGAGGAAGAGGCTAGTCTGGCGCATGCATCAGATGAACACGCACGCACACACGCACACACACACAGCCCTCTACCCACTCACCCCATTACACCCACCTTGGTTTTTTTCTTTTTCTGCATAAGAAAAGGAAACAGTAAATGCAGAATAAGTGAAAAGCAAGTTGCCAAAATGGCTGGTGGAATTGGGCTTCCCTACATGCTGATCCATAACTTACGGTAAGGCTCTGGGGTCCAGATATCTGGATTACTTCAAGTCAAAAAGGGGAAATAGGTGAGAGGAGGAGAGAATTCTTTTTCCACATCCATGTCCAGAGATGTGGCTGCTCTGGATTTTTTAAATAATCCATTGTTGTTGAATATGGCCAGGGGAAGGGACCATCTGGCTTTTTTTTTTTTAATGAATTTGGTAGCACACACCTATAATCCCAGTGACTCAGGAGGCTGAGGCAGGAGGATTCCAAGTTCAAGGTCAGCCTGTGCAATTCAGTGAAATAAAAAATAAAAAGGACTGGGGATGTAGCTTAGTGGTAGAGCGCCCCTGGGTTCAATCCTGGGGTCAGGGGATAAGATAGGTTACTAAAACACCAAAAAATGTGGCTCACTCAAACTGACTTGAAAATGAATTTGAATTACAGAAAAAAATCTTAACTTTTGAGAAAACCTTTAATGTAGGGAGATTTAATATGGAAGTCTAAGTTTGGGGCTTCTTTTGTAAAATTAGAAGTTCAAGTGGGCTACACTAGGCCTGCAATTCCCTGTGGTAATAATGAACCGAGCGGCTGTTCTCTGCAGCCTCCAAATTGCCATGGTTGCTGCCACTCCAGTTGTCTAACACTGAAGCCAAGTGATATGTGAGAACTGCAGACAAATATGGCAGTATTAGAGAAAACCAAACCCCTACACCTGCCTGTTGTATTTCAGTTAGGTGACATGCCAATTCCCATAAGCATTTAAATGTACCACTTCTGATATACTGTATATTGATTATCAGTGTCCAAAGAATAAGAATAGAACCAAATGCATGCTTATACTAACACCAAATGTCTGTCCTGATCCTAAAGGCACTTGGAGATCTGAGCATTAGCACAGCATCAGGATCATGACCATGTATGTCACTACCAAGACTACAGTTCAATGGTTGCATTTGTCGACCTGTTGGCTCATGTCACACAGAGTACAAGGGATGTTTTACTAACCAGAGCCCAAAGTCCCAAGACAGACATGAGATTCCTCAGTGTAGAGACTGTAATGCACACTGACTCTGTGCTTCTGGTGTTAGGCTTCTCAAAGCTCTTGGGAGCCTGCTTCAGCAGGGAGATGGGGTGGGGACCCAAGTCTGGAGTCAGTTTCTGGATTTGAGTTCTAGTCCTGCCTGTCACTTATGAGCTCTGTGAATGTGAGGAAGTCATTTAACCCTATGGAGGCTCTGCTTGCTTGATTCAAAGGCAGGGATGATAACTTTATCTACTTCTCAGAAAACTTGCAAGGGGTAAGTGAGATACCATATAGAAAAGTACCTTGTAAGTTGTAAAACATGTGAATAACAACCTCCATTCGAGTGCCCATGCTGTACCAGACATTTCACACACTTGATCTTATTGATTTAAACCCCACAAAAAAAGCATTGCCAGGTACATTATTGTTATCCCCAATTTTCAGAGTAGGAAACTGAGTTGGGGGATTCTATAATTTGTCCAGGTCAGGTCACTCAGGTGGTAGGTCTGAAGGATCCAGGTTTTGAAACTGGGTCCAGAGGCATGCTGGTGCATTTCCTTTTCTCTATGTGAGAAATCCGCTGTTTTCCAACTTCTTAATCCAGCGTTGGCTGTAGTTCTTTTGTCATCTTTTCCTATGGCCTTGTTTCCTTCCTCTAATTGCTCAAACTACTCCCCTTTTCCACATTTCCCAGTCCCTGAACTAACTAAATGGCCTTAGGACTATAAGACCCATTACTTCTGGCCATGCCAAATAGAAGTTGCAGTAACATCCCCCTCTGCCAATACCCACTCACCCATCCATAACCACCTCTTCCTTGCCTGAACTGGGGAAGCTTTCTGACCCTTGTCACTCATAAGAGCTAAGCCACTCACCACTGGCCGATCCACGGAGATTGTATTTTCAACTTCCCTGTGAGAAACACAAACATGGTGTCTCAGTGTCACCAGAAGCAAGCAGGAAGCACATGGAAGATCTGCTCAGGTCACGTGGCTTCTTGGTGGCCAAGTTGGGACTAACCTTAAGAGATCTCTTGGAACTAAACCTCTACCCCAGGAACCAGTCCCATGTAGGCACCATCCCCAACAGCCAATCCCAGCCACAGGGGTTCTTGTTGGTGTTGTCCACAGCTCCCCAAAGGGATGACCCAGCCACCTCCCCATGGATCTTGCACTTTCAGGGACAGAGATCAGAGTGTGGCAGGGACTATCAACACATCTGTGGTGGCCAACGGCAGGATGTGGCCTTACTGGCTTCCCTTGCCATGCTAACCTAAAATTTCAATCTCCCCCAACACTCCCTATACCTCTTCCCTACTTTGTTTTTATTCCTTTATCAATTCCCAAATCTAGCATACTATAGTATATATACATATATATGTGTATATGTGTGTGTGTGTGTGTATACATATTTTTTTCCTATCTATTGTTGTCTCACATCAGCTGTTAAATTCCACAAGGGAGAGGATTTCTCTGTTTAATTCACTTCTCTATCCCCAATGCCTAGAAGAACGAGAGATACAGTAGGTACTCAGTAAATATCTGCAGGATAAATTAACAAATGAGAGAGATGTGGCATGGCGTGACTTAGCAGTGGGAAAGAGATGCAGACTGGTCAACATGTCCCAGGAACCTTAAGTAAAACAATCCAGTTACTTCCTGTCTCCATTCTGTGGAATGAGCTATGCGAGCTTTTAGGGATAGGAGGGGAAAGTCAGGCTGTTACTTACTCAGAGAGATTCCGCTTTTCAGAGAAAACCCGGAGGATGAATTCCCCCTCCTGATGGGGCTCATAGGTGGAGGGCACAATGACATACTCGCTGGGAGGCAGGCGGAAGCGCTGGGACACCTCCCTCATGTTAATGTAGGTTTTGCTTCTGGCTTTTGAGGCATTATAGAGGAAGAAGTCCTTCTGCAGGTGCTGCTTGTTCCCGTGCATCTGGGGGACAGAAGAGCCTGTGGAACCTGAGCCTCTTGGGACAGCTGTCCTGTCTGGTCCACAATCCCCTCCAGGGGTCCCTTCCCAACTCTATGGTCACCCATTCACAGTCTCCACCTGCCTACTTCCAATTCCCAAGGCCTCAAATAGCTCAACATCACTGGAGGTCCCTACCTCACTTCCTCTTCCTTTTTTGTCGAGATTCAGAAGTGAAGGTCAAGTCTATTGTTTCCACACACAAGGCCACTTACCAGAACTGCTGCTTGTCTGCTCCGAATCCCCTCAGGCTGGGAAGGACCCCAAAGAAGCAGAGGGGCCTTGGCTGGGTTCTGAGGGAGGTGATTCCTCCATCCCAAAGAGGGCAGCCACCCTCAGAACATGTCTGTGTGACTCCGCATGTGAGTGTGTAATTGGGTGGGTGTGAGTATGAGTGTGTGAAGGTGTGTGTGTGATGGGCAGAGTGTCTGGTGAGAGGGAGAAAGTACACATCTTGGGGGTGCAGTACCCTGAGGCACCTTCTCTGCAGATGAAATAATGTGGGCAGGGCCCTCTCCTATCATAGTCTGCCCACAAACCCCACCAGGAATCGTCTTGGTGAGCCACAGACAGACTCAGGACCCCCAGGGAATGCTGCACACAACTGCTGGCGCTGCCACTGCTATACCTCTTTGGGAACCTTGAGGAGAAACAGAAAAAAAAAAGATATCAGATCTGAATGAGAATAAATAGTTGGCAGAAGTGAGACCAGCAATGATAGAGATGCAGGGTATGACGCCTCATGAACCTGCCCTGCCAGACCCAGCTCCTCTCCACTGCACTGCCTGGAATTTCCTGCTTGTTAATAAACACAAGTGAGCCTGATAACAGGAGTTCTGGGGCTCACTCAGTATCAGGGAAGCTAGAGGATCCTTTTGTAGTCCCCCAAATCCTTGTTTCCTGGACTGGAGCTGGTCAGGGACTGCACACCTCGTAGATGGCGAAGCCAATGGTGAATAGGTTGGCCCCCAGTTTCCGGTCCTTCCGCCGGTTCTTCTGCATCAGGGCCACCAGGAAGCTGCAGATCACCTCAGAGTCATCAGGGTCATCGTCCTCTTCCAGGAGCTTCAGGCGATACTGTGGGTTGGTCCAGAAAGTGTCTGTGTCCCCCAGAAAAGAAATGTACATTCAGATCTGCCTCTTGGAGAAAGGGCAGGAGAAAAAAATGAGAAAGAGAACCTATTCATGCCCCATGTGATGGTAAATTTAAAGTGTCAACTGGATTTAAGAATACCTAGAGAACTGGTAAAGCATTATTTCCAAGTGTGTCTGTGAGTGGCAACAGAAGGAATTAGCTATGTGTTGGTAGACTGAGTGGGGTGGGCACCCTCTGGTTGGCTGAGTGCCCAAATAGAACAAGAATATTGTAAGAATCTCAATCTCTCAATCCCTCTCTCTCTCTCCTGCATTTGGAATATTCTCCTGTCCTTAGACATCATAATTCCAGGCTTTCTGTTCTTTGGACTACAAGACTTATATAGGTGCCACCACCACCCCCTGCCAGTTCCCTTCTTTAGCCTTGAACAGAAAATTATACCACCAGCTTCCCTGCTTCTGAGTCCTTTCAGCTTGGAATGAACCACACTTACTGGCATCCAAGGGTCTCCAGCTTGCATGTGGCCTGTTGTGGGACTTCTCAGCTTCCAATATCATGTGAGCCAATTCCCCTAATAAATCCTCTGTCTATCTATGTATCCATCCATCCATCACCTATCCAAATATTTGGTGAGTGGAGTCTCTACTTTTATCAGATGGAACCACACTGATTGGATGTGTAGTTCTCGTTCTCTGAACTTTGATTGTCAGCCTTTGCTGATGGCTTTGCTTTCCTCACCTGCACCATAAATGTTGTTGGTCCCTGGGCTCTGGTCCTCTCCTCTTACCTCCTGTGTCCCTAGGTAACCTCACCTAATTCCACTTTTTTTTTTTTTTTAAATAGATGGACACAATGTCTTTATTTTATTGGTTTGTATGTGGTGCTGAGGATCGAACCCAGGGCCTCACGCATGCGAGACAAGCGCTCTACCGCTGAGCTACAATCCCAGCCCCTAATTCCACTTTTTAATTGCCGCCTATATACTGATGGCACTGGAGCCAGGCTCTCTTCTGACTCACTCACTCCTTTCCTTCTTTCTCTTCTCCCTCCCTTCCTTCTTTCTTCCTCAAACATTTAAGAGTTCTTATCGTGTAATTCTCTACTACAAATCTTCATTTGGATATTGGATAAGGACTTCAAACTTGCCATGTCCCAAACTAAAGTCCTCTCCCTATAATCTCACAACCAATCCCAACTAAAACCAACATGCTGATTTTTTTCCCCTCAGTGTGTCTTTTTTTAAAAAAATATTTATTTATTTTTAGTTGTAGGTGAACAGAATATCTTTTATTTTTATTTTATGTAGTGCTGAGCATTGAACCCAGTGCCTCACGCGTGCTAGGTGAGCACGCTACCACTGCGCCATAACCCCAGCCCCCCCTCAATGTGTCTTATGTTGTCTTATACTGCAATGTTGACACCATCCACTCAGGTCCCTACACTGGGAATCAACCAACCAACCTACCTTCCTTTTTCTTTTCTTTCTTTTTTCCATTTTTTACTGGGGATTGAACCCAGGGGCACTTAACCACCAAGCCACATCCTCAGCCTCTTTTCTATATTTTATTTAGAGACAGGGTCTTGCTGAGTTGCTTAGGCGCTCACTAAGTTGCTGAGGCTGGCTTTGAATATGCAATCATCCTGCCTCAGCCTCCTGAGCTGCTGGGATTACAGGCATGTGCGAGCATGCCCAGTACCCTTTTTTTAAAAATATTTTTTTAGTTGTAGATGGACACAATATCTTTATTTATTTTTATGTGGTGCTGAGGATAGGCAAGTGCTCTACCACTGGGCTACAGTACCCAGCCCCAGTACCCTTTCTTTTTTCTTCAGAGTACTTGGGATCAAACCCAGGGCCTCACATGCTAGGTAAGGTCTCTACCACTGAGCTATGCTCCCAACCCTACACTGGAAATCTTGACATCATTTTTCATTCTTCCCTCCCTAAATTACTTAATATACACTCCCCTAAATCTGCCTTCTCCCATCCATCTCTGCAGCTACTGACTTAGTTCCAGGCTTTAACATCTCTGATTTGAATGACTACAGCTAACTTGGTCCTCCATTACTATTCTCAACATGACTTACCCAATATTATTCTCACAGTTTCCTGCTTAAACGTTGTTACCAGCTCCCTATTGCAAACTCAGGGATATGAGCAGGATTTCATAAGAATGGATGTCTGATACTTAGCAGAGACTCAGTAAATGATCACCAGTAGGATTCTATCTGGAACTTGTTCTGCTTGGACCCTTCCCCCATCAAGAGTATCTCCCACCTGGGAAGTTGCGGCAGCCTCCAGCAGAGCAGCCCCTCACCCAGCGGCCCTCATTCACAGACACTGTCCAGGTCTGAAGCTTGTCAGACTCCAGGGCATCAGCTGTGAGGTTGCAAATCTCCAGCTTTGTAAAATGGTAGATGAAATCGTCATATGACATCCTGACAGGTTGAAAGAAGAGAGATCCATATGAGAGCAGGTAAGAGGAGGCTGGGGATGGGAAGACTCCAGGGCTGACACAAGACAATAAATTAGTTCAGAGGAACTTGATCAATGTCCCAGGGAATCCTGATTTTTCTTCTTAGGGTACACTGTCAGTTTTAATGTGTCTACCCCAAGCTATCCTCAAGTCTTCCAGTAATGACTCAAACTTGTATGTTTGATGGAAAAGCTAGATAAAAATTTGGTTATCCAAAAGGTTGTCATGTCCCATGTGTTCCATTACTGTGCACCAGGCAGAGTGCCAAACCCAGGGGAAAGAGAGAACCTTTGGAAAAGGATAGACAAATAAGCAAACAATTTTAAGGGTGAAAAGCCTCACAAGTAAATGAATCTCAGTCCTGAGGGAACTAAGAGCCCTGCAGGAAGTTCCCTTTAAGCTGAGACTTGAAGGCTGGCTGAGTACAGATGAGCTGAGTGAGGGTGAGGGTGGCATTAGGGATCAGGGTAAGTAGAGCTTCCCAGGCTCAGAGGAGAGTGGTGTTAAAGCCAAGGAGCAAGTGTGGCTGGAACAAGAGCTGCATTATGCTGCCCTGGTCCTGGACTCAGTCATCACTGTGACCTGACTCTGGTTACTGTGATCAGAACCTCATTGTTGCTAGCCCTCTAGCTGGAGGAGAACAGAGCCCCAATCTCCCAAGAGCTAAAATCCAACAGCATCTGCCTAGGGACTGAGGTCTGAGATTTGACCTCCCTTCCCTGTCCCCTTTCCCCTTCTGAGTCCTCTGGGTCCTGGACTCACCAGAACTCTCCATCCTCAGTGACCTGGTGCTGCAGGCGGGCCTTCTCCTCTTTGTCCACAAAACTCCAATCTTTCCAACTGGTAGAGAAATGGAGGGATTATGGAAGGAGAAAGAAGGGAAAGGCCTGAGGTGTGTTGGGACAGGAGATATCGGAGAAATTAAAAGTTGAAGTAGTAGCCCATCTCCAAATTGCAGACAGTGTGAGCCATGAAAATGCTGGTCTGACCTGTCTGTCACCCCTAGTAAAAAACTATAATATCTTCCAGCTGAATCTTTCCTCCTCCTCACACTTTAAAGATTAAGAGCTGGATTCTGGGATCTGTAGTTCAGTGGAAAAGCACTTGCCTAGCATGTGTGAGGCACTGGATTTGATCCTTAGCAACACATAAAAATTTTTAAAAACTTAATCTGTCAAAAAAAAAAAAAAAAGAAAGAGCTGGACTCTGCAAATAGACAAACTGAGATTCTCCTTTAATAACAGACCTAGCTATGTAACCTTGGGCAAGTCAAATGGAGATTCCTGAGGCCAGAAGAAAGGACATTGGTAGGAGGAGTCTCCTTGAGTAACTGAGGGTTGGGCCCCACTTGCCAGCAGTGCCTGCAATGGAAAGATCAGCAGGAGTGGATCAAGTTTGGACATCAAACTAAAGCTGAGCAAGGATCCCTGCAGGTGACAGCTCAGTGGAATAGACAATGATGGGGCACCAAGGGCCTTTCCAGAGCAGAGAGCCTAGTTCATAATCATTCCCTCCAAGCATGTCTTCTTTTCCCATCCAACCCAAGCTAGTCAAGGGGCTCCCTCTTTGTGATCCTTACCACAGCAATGGTCTCAATTATTAGTGCATGCCTGTTTTTTGGATGGGCTAGGCCTGTGCCTCTGCGTTCTTTTCTACATCCTCAGACAGTAGCACAGGGCCTGGCAGATAGTACCAAGGATGTAAGGATTTGTCACATGGATAAATGAAGCAATGCATGCGCATGTGTGCAGGAGGCAGGAAGCAAAAAGTCAACACTTTATCATAGACTAGCAAGGAAGGCTGCCTGCTCACAGAATTTGCCCAGTGCCTACATCTGTGCCTCCTATTCAGTTGGTGCTCAATAAACATTTGCTAAAAGAATGAATGACTGAAATAAACAGTAATTGCAGTGCACTGGGATAAGAGGTGTTAGGTACATAAGCACAGGGCCCACACAGAACCTGGGTTTGGTTCTTAGCTACTGAGTCCTGCTATCATGTCCTAGGAATAAAAAGGGAACTCAAGAGGCCACCTGCCATTCAGCAGAGACAACCTGGAATCAGTGACTGAGTGGGACTGTAGAGGGGTTATAAATGTTCTTTATCCTTCAAATAACCTTTCCATGTTTGCTATTTTTGATGCCTCTAGTTTATTCCCTTAAGTGATAAGCAGTAAAATTCTTTCAAAGGGATTGTGTACCTTTGTATGGTGACAGAAAGGGAGAAAAAGAAATCTCAGCACTAGTTAAGCACATTCCAGAAACTGTCACATTTACATCTTATAACATCCACAGGCTAAGTGCTAATTGTTCCCATTTTATAGATAGGACAAAGACACACTAGGAAGGGAAGTCACTTGTCCAGTCCATACCCCTGCATTGAGACTCTGCTCCTACCTGGGCCTGGCCTAAGCTTTCTGGAATCCTTCCTTTCCAGCCTAGTGACCAGCAACCTCTGTCCCTGGCTTCACACCCAGCCCTTCCCTGGAGCCCACACCTGTACCTTCTCAGAATGATGATCATTTGTTTCGAAGGTGATATTACACCAAGTATTCATAGTACTGTCATGGCTCAGTTCCCAATCCAGCCTTTCCCAGACCCTGTTGCCCTCTCCCACGGTCTGGTCCGTAGCTTACCTATCACTCCACGAGCCATTCCACTCTACCTGGCCCCAGGGGTTCCGCAACCTCACCAGCTTCACTTTCTCGCCTTTGAACAGGGCCTTAAGCAAAGGGAAAAAGTTATCATGCTCTGGAGCCTGTCTAGGAAGGGGAAGGTCTGTCTTGCCTGAGGACTGGGATAGGGATGGAGAGATAATCTGTTCTAGGGACTGTCCTGCCTGTGGAATGTTAAGGTGAGGGGTCAAAACCTTAGGACTGAGTCAGAAGGAATTAGGATCTAACCATTGCCTAACCATCTTCTAAGAAGTGACCTTCCTGGAAAACATCCTAGGCCATGTGAGCTTCAGAGGAAGAACATACAATAGGGCCCTGAACTAGCTTATACACATTAGGTGTCTTTGTGTGACTTTCAAAAAAGCCATCTACCGGCTGAGGAACTATAGGCAAATGCTTCCTCTAGATGGACCAATTAGAAAAAGGTGCCTGTCCTCCAGTTGGTTGCCATGGGCTGATGCAGACAAGAACCCCTCTCTGCCCATCCCTCTGTTCCGGGCACAATCTCTCCGCCTTCCACCTGTGTGCAATGGGCCTGACAAAGTTTCTATCTCTGACATGACCCAGGAAAACCCAGAATTCCTAGAGGGAACAAAACATTCTGTTTGAACATGAGAGAACAAAAATCACAAGAACAGGAGACCACCTTTGTAGAACCAAAGCAATGGTTCTATTTGTTCCTTGGAAATTTGGGGAAAATTACCATCCCTAACACTAAAAAAACAAAGATAAACTGAGCACCATCTGAGGCAAAGTCCTCCTCTACAAGTTCCCAGGAGCCTCCCTTACTCCCAGGTGCTTGGCTTATACCTTGAGTGAAATTCCCTATTTGAGGCAAGCTCTCTGGATGAGGAAGGGGCCCAAAATCTAAACTCTGACTTTAGGAGATCAATTCAAGTAGGTCCCCATACCCCACCAAGCCCCAGCTCTCTCACCTCCTCCAGCCCAGTGACCGAGTAGGCATGACCTTTGACCAGCCCGCAGGCCATTCTTGTCTCATACTGAACAGGAACAATTGTCTGCGGAACAATAACCAGGCAGCCTGTTAGGAGTTAGGGGAGCAGAGGTTCTGCTGCCTGGAGACTAAGTTCATACTAGTCCATTTTCTGGTTTCTGTGAGGGCATGAACTACTTAATTCCCTGCGTGTGTGCCTCATGACCAGGAGCAGGGGCCCTTGCTAGCCCTTTAAAAGCATCAAAAAGACAGCCCCAGAGCAGTTGGTCACTCTGAGAAGGCTCTGTCTTGACTACCAAATAAGAAGGTAGATGCTGGGATGCAAGGTGAGTGAGAGCATTTCTGCTCCTCCTTTATGGACCCCTTAGGGTTCTTCAAAGGAGGAAGGGGGATATCTGAGGATGCCCTGGATTCTGAGCTCCTCCTTCCCCTGTGCCATCCAGGATTACCTATTCCTAGAAGAGAAAGGGGGCTCAATGAAACACATGGGTCTAAGCTTTTCTCTTTACATCCCCTCACCTCCTCCACACCCCCCTAGAAGATGATACTCAAGAAATCAAGAGTCACAGCATCCAGGGATGGATTTCTTAGGAGATCCCTGTTCAGAAATGACTGTGCTTAAGAGTGCAGGGATGGGGCTGGGATTGTGGCTCAGTGGTAGAGCACTTGCCTCCCATGTGTGAGGCCCTGGGTTCGATCCTCAGCACCACATACGAAGCAATAAAATAAAGACATTGTGTCCATCTACAACTGAAAAAATATTAAAAAAAAAAAAGTGCAGGGATAACTGTTCCATATGCACAAATTTCTGAGTTGCAGCCACAGGAGATCCTGTGGGTCTCCAAGGGTAGGACTGCCAAGGCCCAATGAATTCTAGATAGACTGTCTAGGTGTCAGCAGGCCTAGAAACACACCAGATTCAAGGGGAAATTCCTGGAGCCATGTTGGGCTGTGGAATTCCTGGAGCCTTTTTCAGGTGATGAGTGTGGGTTGAGCTGGGGTTTTTGGCATCTCAATCTCTCCCAGATCTGTCCTCAAATGATCCATCACTCATTCTCATGTCTACATCTGGGAAGCTAGCTGGATGCGATGGCACATGCCTGTAACCCTAGCAGCTCAGGAGGCTGAGGCAGGAGGATCACAAGTTCAAAGCCAGCCTCAGCAACTTAGTGAGGCACTAAGCAACTCAGCAAGACCCTGTCTCTAAATAAAATATAAAAAAGGGCTTGGGATATAGCTCATTGGTTGAGTGCCCCCGAGTTCAATTCTAAGAACCAAAAAAAATAAAAAAATAAAAAAAAAACTTAGGAATCTAGTTGAAATGAATCCTTTGGCATTACATAAGCCACTTCCATAAAGCATTTAAAAATGACAGCACCCCCCCCCCCCAAAAAAGAAAACCGCTAACTTTCCAATAACAGGGCATTGGGGAAGTTATAATAGCTGCATGTTGGGATATTGTGCATCTAGTAAAAAAAAAAAAACGTTATAGGAGAATGCTTACTGGCATATTAAGAATATAAAACTAATTGAAAAAAGCAGACTACAAACAAGTACAAAATATGACAAGATTTTTAAAACAAAATATAGATTGTATGCATAGAAAAATCCCAGAAGGACATATACCAAATATTAAGAGTGATTATTTTTAAATGGGGAAAATTTAGGTTAAATTTTTCTCTACACTTTTTTCTGTGTCACTCAGTCTTCTTCAATGAACATGTAGAACTCCTGAACATATTATAATGTAAGGCCTATGAGACTTGACTTTCTTCACTAGACTATTGAGCAAAGGGAAGAGAATTTGCTTCATTTGCTCTGGCTGCTAAGGAGAGTCTGACACCAGCAGGGAAGGGTCATGCACACTGGGGGTTGGTCTATCTTGACAGTGGGAGGTGTACACACCCGCGTAGGTCTGTCATCTGAGCCTCTGGGGTCGAGGTCTGAGTCCCTAAGCAGCGAGTTATCCATATTCCTCACCATCCGTGCAATCAACTCCCCCATGTTCAGACCAGAAGGAGAAGTTCCATAGGTCATGTTCGTGCCATCCTGAGGCCCGCCGGGAGTGGAGGGGACAACCCAGGACAGGGGAAGAGACCAAACAAAGGAGGGTGGAAAGGGAAGGAGATAGAAGGGAGGGGACAGACAAAGGGAAAGAGGCGAGATCAACAGAGCATGAATAGAGAAAAGATGGAGTAAAGTGATATAGAAAGAAAATGTTCATCTAATTATGCTAACTGTCCTTCTAAGCCTTTCTATCCATTGAGAGTGTCGGGCAAGAAGGGAGGAGGAATTAGTTTGGGCCCCTTCCTCTGAAATAGAAAGTACCAAGACCACATTGAACGTGCTCAGGGCAGGTGTCTCTCCTGAAACTCAGGAGCCCTGGCCATGATCTGCCATCTCCTTACCCTTGGTTCTATATCCATCGGTTCACACCACCTTCTTGCAGCAAGAGGCTAATCTTACAGACAACACAAAGCCCATATTACAAGCAGGCAATGTGGTCAAAGCCAAATGACTAGGAGGCTTTCTTAAGGAAATGATTGGTGGGTTCAGGCCCATAGTCAAGGATGAGGCCAACTTATGGGGCAAGTTTGCACTGAGCAACCCAGACAGGAGAGGCCTCCACAACATAAGCCACTAGACTTATTTCCACCTAAATTTCAGTGTTTGGAATGTCCTTGCCCAATTCCTTTATTGGAAATTTTCAGGAACAACATTCTTTTTAAAAATTCCTAATCCTCAAAGTCAAGAATCTGTTCCTGCATCTTAAAACATTATGTCTTGGATAGAAGCTTGATGTTGCCATTAACTGAGTGAAAAGCTTCCCTGCCCTGAAACCCACACCCCAGACTTACATCAATGGAGCAGCCCATGAGGGAGCCTCTCTCAATGGCTTTCCTCATAATCTTGTACATGTCTCTGGGAGCATCCTTGATCTCGAAAAACTCTGTCACCCCTCCTGTGAAGTCCTCCATGGCTTCTGTGGTGTTCCCACCTTTCAGGGCTTCATAGGAACCATGCAGCCTTGAAGAAAGGACAAAGACCAATCTGGAGTCACAGAGTTTCAAGAAACATGACCAGGTACCATTGCCACCAGAACTTTACTCTTAAAATCCTGTAATATTCTCTCATTCCCCCTAATGAACAATTAATATGACTGCCTTTCTTCAAAACAGCAAAGCTGAACTCAAGAGGCTCAGGAACATAGCCAGAAGCACTGGCATTGGAACCCAGCTATTTTTTTGATAGCTTTCTTTCTACTATATGCTGAACCTTGAGGTTGGGCTGAGTTAAAGCCACTAGCAGTAGTGGTGGAGCTTCTATGTTGAGAGACAGTATGGCATTATGAATATGCTGTAAGCCCATACGTTTGCTATGAGCTCATGAGATTGAGCCAAGTAAAATCCTAGGATCTGAGCTCTAGAGATACGATGCTCTGACCAATGACTTTCAACACCATCAGGAAGGTGGAATTCAGAGAGTTCACTATGGAAAGCTAAAGATTTCTTGCACAAATCTTCATTTCTCCTCTTAAACTTAGTGTTCCTGGAGATGTTACTGCCTGGACCTGATCTTCTCTGACTTTGGGTTACAGCTGAACTCCCATAGCACATATGAACATATACACATGCATCCTGCCATGAGACCTGGGCTCCCTCACCTCTCATCCTGCCTTACATTCTATAGTATTGCCTTACTTAGCATATGCCTTCTCCAGCAGAGCACTCCAGAACTCATTACGGTGGTTGGATTTGGTGAAAACCAGTTGATTGTTGTACGTTGGCAGACAGTCATCAACAACCACATCCACCCAGTCTCCATAACGCCAGAACTGCACAGAAGCATGAAACAGTCATATACCAGTCGGATTACCATTAGGACATAGGCTTGTTCATCCCATTGAGTTTGTGGTGTGTAAATCTATTTCTAACTGTACTGTGAGCTTCTTGAGGGAAGGAAGTGAGTTATAGACCACTTAATTTCTTCCACAGAGTCCAGCCCATTGCTGGGTACAATAGGTGCTCAATGAATGTCTTAGGATTTGAGATTTTCATTCCCAGGCTCAGGAGGTATGGAGCTGCAGCTGAATGTGTGTGTCTCAGATGATTCTCAATCTGTAGCCAACATTGAGAACTCCTGTTATCAGTGAAAGTGCTGTATTGATTTATGCATCTCTCTCTCTCTCTCTCTCCCCCCTTCCCCTCACACACACATACACACATACATACATACACACACACATTTTGGTGGTACTGGTACTGGGGATTGAACCCAGGATCATCTTACCCCAGGCCCCCCCCCCCTTTTTTTTATTTGAGTTTGAGACAGTCCTTGCTAAATTGCCCCAATTGACCTCAAAATTGCAATCCTCCTGCCTTAGGCTCTGGAGTAGCTGAGATTACAGGTGTGTGTCACCATGCCTGGCTGATTTGTGTACTTCTTGATGACAAACTGAAGAAGGATCAAAATGTAAGAGGAAAATGAGAATACACTCTGGCTATAGCAGAAATATTGTCTGATTATTTCTGGATATTCTTTTTTGAACAAATGAATTTGAACTGAAGAAGGCCAAATGTGTAGGTTAATCTCCCTTCCAATGGTACTTTCTCCCTCATTAAAAAAGAAGACAAAAATCTGTTTGGTCTTTGTGTTTAGAGCCCTTTAGATATGAGACCCTTTAAATGTCAGAGGGAAACTAGTAGTTTGATGGCATGGAAGACATAATTCAGGGCCTTGCTGCCATGCCCATCACAAGCCAGCAGGATGCAGAACATGGACCTGAAGACAGACCCTTTCTGAGGCCTTCAGTGCTGAGGTACAAGACCAGCAGTTACATCAACTGATGACTCGAGTCATCCCAGGACATTGAGGAGCTATTAGAACTGGAAACAGACTCCTCAGAACTCCAGAAAGTACCAGATCCCCACATGCAGAATTCACTTCAGTTCTGGTCCAACACTAGTATTTGGCTCTGTACCAAGATGATTTGGATTCAATGTTTCCAATGGCTGAATGGATTCTAGAATTAAGAGACTCAGTTCTGGACCAAACCAGAAGCCTGATTCCCAGATTAACAAGTTTCTTCCAGGCTCTGGAAGAGATGAGTGAAAGACTTAAAGGGCATAAAGTAAAAGGAGCTGTAGTTTGTGAACTAGGGATTTGGACATAACCCAAGGGGGCCTATGGCTTCCCAGAGCTAATGTCTCAAGGGCCTACTTGAGAAGGCCTGCTGGCAATAACACAGTAGCCAGCCAGCTGGAGTGCAAAAATAGACCCGCAACAGCAAACAGGATGTCTTCCTGGCATTCTGGGGCACAGCGGAAGGTGTGTGGGGCCCAGGGGGCAGAGATAAACACCTGCTTTCTTACAGGCTTGAAGCATTAAGGGATCGCTGCCCACTGCTGTGGCTGGGTGGGTAGAAAGGACCTTTTCTGAAGCTGTTGGGAATTCAAGGCCAGGAGACCAGTGGTGGGTGCTACAGCACACCCTTATGACCTCACCTGGAAGTGGAAGATCCCTGCGTAGTTTTCCGTGAAACTTTGATCATGGGGTATAACTCGGAAAAGAAGCCGCTCATTCAGGGTCAGACAGGCAATGGCTGCAAGAAACCAGCAGTCCCCTGCAGGTAAACACATGACACAGGTTTCAAGTGGGACCTGTCCCTCCAAGGAAGAGAAGACCCCATCCCAGCCAGCTGCTCCACTTTGCTGAAGAATGGGGAGTCACATGGTGCCCACTTTCCTGCTTCTAGATCAGATCTTACAGAAAAACAAACTCACTTCCATTTTGGATCTCCATAGAGGCAGAGCAGTGGGTGATCATAACTGGGTTCTTTTCTTTTTCTTTTTCTTTCTTTTTTTTTTTTTTGGTACCTGAGATTGGACCCAGGGGCACTCTTAACCACTGAGCCACATCCCCAGCCCTTTTTATATTTTTTATTTTGAGACAGGGTCTTGCTAAGTTGCGTAGGGCCTTGCAAAGTTGCTGAGGCTGGCTTTGAACTTGTGATCCTCCTGCCTCAGCCTTGCATGCTGCTGGGATTATAAGAGTGCACCATTGCACCTGGCTGGGTTGTTTTTCTTGGTAGGAAATTTTCCCTGCCCTGTGCCTTTGCAATCTGAGTCCATTTTCCTTTTCTGACCTCAGTGAAGACTAAGTGCCAGTAAACCGTCAGCTAAGCAGATTTGTATCATAAGAAAGGCTAGCTAGGCAACTACCCTGGAGTCAGTATACAGGAACACTAAGACATTGCTGGCAGTGGAATGAGCTGGCGATATTCCTTTTTTTAAAAATTCATTTCATTGTTTATTTCTCTCAATTTTCTCTGTTCTCCTTTAAGAAATCCTATTATTTAAATTTTGGGCCAAAACTGGTCCCCTGATTTTTATTTATTTATTTATTTATTCTAATTAGGTTTACATGACAAGTTGGTGACATTTTCTTACTCCCCAAGCATCCTTTCTGGCAAGGTATCATATGTAGTGGAAGTGACATTGTGTGTGTGTGGACACCCAGGGGACATACCTGGTACTCTCACAGTCCTAAAGCTGTCTTCTAAGGAGGACAGGCTAAGTTAACTGCAACACTGAGTATAGAGGAGAGGCTGAAAGCTTCCCGCAGCAACTTTCTCCTCCTCCCCACTGGGGCAGCCAGTCTGTCCTTGGAAACTGGGTATAGGTATCTTTGAAGGGCTCAGGTCACTGGCCTGCCTGGTGCTCCGCAGGCAGCCTACCCTCAGGTGCAGGAGTGCAGACATCCCCTTTCTCCTCAGCTTCTCCCTCTAGAGCCAAATAAGCCAAATTATTTTCATTTGGTCTTGGATGCCCTTTTCTCTCAAGTTTTAAATCGTGCCTGCTGATGCTTTCTCTAATTTTACTTACCAGAGCTTGTCTGTAGTACATGTCAAAAGTAATACTTCCTAAAACACTATTGGTGTAACTTTATCTGGTTTGCAACCAGAGAAACGGAAAAACTGAGCTCTATATATGTGCTATGACTTGAAATGCAATTAAATAAACTAAAAAAAAAAAAAAGTAATACTTCCTGAACAAGAAGCTGGGAGAGAAGGGTCTGATGGAACAGCCAAGGTAACAAGCAAAGAGAAAACTGGATGCTCCTTCATATTACAAATGTCATTTTTGTTAAAAGACTCCTTTAATATGGAGTTGTTCTGGGGCAATTTAAACAAGAGTTCCAGTTACAAGCACTCTTTTTGGTAATACAGTTTTGGGTGTGTGTGTAAGAATTCTTCATGCCCAAGGGGCACGTTTGATACATAGATAGTCACAAAGCTGTTTTCTAAAGAAGGGGGTGCAGCTCAAAGCAGAGCTTTCATTGTGCAGAATGGGGTGTGTTGATGTCTTTGAGACTCTAAAAGGGAAGCTGTAGCATCCAGCACATCTTCTGTGATGAAAGGCAAAGTACTCATGAGAAATGGGGCAGGACACAAAGTCATCACCAGCACACAAGTCAGTGAGCAAAAAGTAATTGCTATAAAATTCTTCTAAAAATACATTAAAAGCAAAAACACATTTTTGTTTGTCCCTTTACCTCCTAGAAAGGTACCACACCTTTTAATCACCTCTGGATCATCTGGCAAGTATGGCTGGAGGGACTTTCCTACCTAGATCTCCTTGACAGATGTCAGTCCTGTTGGCTCCACCAATGATAAATCTGGGATTCTCACAAATCTCCTGTGAAACAAAAGGGAAATGACCAGGTAAAACTAATAGTAGCTATTATTTGTTCAGTCCTGTTATTTAGTATTGATTGGCACCCTGTATCAGGAGCTTTACACCCATTTCTAAGTCTCAAAAAAAACACAACAACCCAGCCCTATGAATTGGATACCATCATTCTTTTTCAGATAAGAAAAGTGAGGCTCTGAGAGGTTAAGAAACTTGTCAAAGGATACACAGATAGTAAGTGCTAAAAGCCAGCTCCATGCCTCCTTTTCATTATCCCATAATGCTCCCCAAACTGTCTCACTATTTGAGTAAGGATGCACCTTGAGAGTGCAGTGTCATTCCTGCTTTGACAAAATGAAAACAGAAAGGATGGCTCTTGCTCTTTCTGTACCAGAAAGAATGCCAGAAGGAAAATTAAGATCTTTCTCCCCAAGATGTGGCAACATAGATACTTAAGGTCAGTGTATGTCCCTACTTCAAAGGACCTGAATGCTGGGGAAGCAGAGAGTAAACTTGGTGTAAACCTCACCAGCCTCCTGGTCTGTTGTAGGGGGCACATCTTGATTCAATTCCACCCAGTAAAGTGCCAGTGGCTCCAGCAGTTTTTAAGTCCAGGTACTAGGTTAATGTTTATCCCAATAGAGGGCGCTCTTGGTTTTGTATGAAGACTTCAAGTATTTTTGCCTGTGGGTGGAGGTTGGTTTTCTTTACTTTTAAAAATAATTATAGATTCAGAGTTTTGGTTTTAACACTTTTCTTCACAGTTTCAAGAATCCTTGCTATTCCTGTGATACCTTTCTCTCTGCTCTCTCTCTTTCCCAACAACCTAAAATTTCCCAAGAGAGCTAAAGCTCCTGACACTTAAGGATAGAAAGTCTTGCTTATACCACATTCCAGCCTTCCTCCTCTGAATGCAATGAAAGGATAAACCACTACCAATAACTTTCTAAACAATTACCTATATTTGGAGAGAGGAAATAGGTGCAGGGAATTGGGATGGAAATAAAACTCTGAGCACAACCATTTGAAAATAGCTTTGACATCAAAACCATGTAAAATTTTATATAATTAAAAGGTAGAATTAAAGAAATGTAATATAAAAAGCAATATGTAAAAGCTGAAAGCAAACTGAAGCAAAGGAAGCTAACTGTATATCAAGCTGGTAACATAAAAAGAGTTATTTCAAATGACTTAAAATACAACTTTTTGGCTATTTATCCCTTTGGGGACATTGCCTAAGGATAAACCCAAAACCATAAAGAAATAAGAGCCATAAAAAATAATATTTTTCTTTTTAAACTGACATGTATAAAGTAGGATAAAGCAAATAAGAATTTATGCTAATGTAATTAGTGTAAAAAATATGTAAAATTGTAAAACAACTAAAAACCCTACAGTGTTCAAGTTCAATTGCATATGTAACTCATGAATTACAAAGAAGCAAAGCAAAGCAAAGGAAAACAAATACTGAAACTATAATTCAAAAATCTCCCATCCAGGTGCGGTGGCGCAAGCCTGTAATCCAGCACTTAGGGAGGCTGAGACAGGAGAATCGCGAGTTCAAAGCCAGCCTCAGCAGCAGTGAGGCACTAAGCAACTCAGTGAGACCCTGTCTCTACATAAAACACAAAATAGGGCCGGGGATATGGTTCAGTGGTCGAGTACCCCTGAGTTCAATCCCTGGTACCAAAAAAAAAAAATCTTTGTCTAAATAAAAGAATATATTTAATACTGCATATTGAAATAGCAAATGGAATACTAAGAATATCAACCCAGAATGACTGACATGAAGATATATTGTAGCACATCTTTGAACTGGACTCCAAAGAAAAGATACTCAAAGAAAAGAAATGTGAACCAAGAATTTATATATAGCATAACCTTCTTTCAAGTGTAAAGGGTATGAGCAAACAGGTTCCCAATATGTAAGAATTCAGGGAATATTGTTCTTATTAGCTCTTCCTAAGAAATATACTAGAGAACGAGCTCCAGGAAACCAGAAGAACTTGAAAGACATCAACATGGGGATGTACTTAATACAATACAGCTATTTACAGAACTAAAACTAAATGATGTTTAGCCAGGCATCATGACTGCTTGGAGGCTGAGGCAGGAGGATTGTAAGTTTGAGACCAGCCTGGGCAATTTATCAAGACCCAGTCTCAAAAATACAATTTTAAAGAAAGGGCTGAGGTGAAGCCAGTGATTGAGTACTTGCCTACAATGTGTGAGGGCCTGGGTTCCATTCCCAGTGCCAGGGGGCATATAGGGTGTTGGGACCTAAATGGTGGTTAAAAGGGAGAATATACTGCATGTAATGTAGTATATGTACTATAATGTTCAGGCAGTGCACAACTATTTAAAACTATTTCACATGGGAGAAGAAAGAGGAAAGTATATGAAAAAATTCTGTTTTCAGGAAATACTTAGTGATTGTTATTCTGCAGCTTAATATTGTTATTCAGACAAATAAAAGTTGAGGGAATTCATTGCTAGCAGACTTGCCTGGCAAGAAACAATAAAAGAAGTTCATCAAGGAGAAAAAATTGATATACATAGAAAACTTGAACTCATATAAAAAAAGAAAGCATGTAGGAGAAGGAATAAAGGTAAAATAAAATCTTTCATTTTTCTTATTGTGTTAATTTCAGACAAAGCAGACTCCCAAACAGGAAATTATCAGAGAAAGAGAGCCTTACATAATGATAAAAACATGTGGTGATGTGGGGAGTGGGGGTGGCACACGCCTATAATTCCAGAGGTTCAGAAGGCTAAGGCAAGATGATCTCAAGTTAGAGGCCAGTCTTAGCAACTTAGCAAGATCATGACTTTAAATTAAAAATTACAAAAAGGCTAGGATGTATCTCAGTGGTTGAGCTCTAGTAAAACACACACACACACACCAATTTTCCAAGAAGACGTAATCTTATGTGTGTGTGCACCTAACAGTATCAAAATACATGAGACAAAAAGTGATAGAATGAAAGGAGAAATAGACAAATCCAATATTATAGTTGGAGAGTTCACCATCCCTTTTTTAGTAATTAAAGACCAAACAGACACAAAATCAGTAAGGATATAGTTGGCCTGAACAACACTATCAATTTGATTGAATTGACTTTAATAGAATATTCCACCCAAAAATAGAGGAATAAGCAGTCTTCTCAAATTTCTTTGTTACAAGTTTTTTTGCAGATCACATCTGGATCATCAAACACATCTTGACAAGTGTAAAAGAACAAATCCTACAAAGTAGGTTCTCAAATCATAGTAAAATGAAACTAAAAATCAACAACAAAAGGATGGCTGGAATTATTTGGAAATTAAACAACACATTTCTAAAGAACACATAGGTCAAAGAAGAAATTTGAAGTTAAGATATTTAGAACTAAATGATAATTAAATACAGCATCACAATTTGTGGGATGAAGGATAAGCAATGCTTAGAGGGAAATTTGTGGCATTTAATGCATATGTGAAAAAAGAAATAGGATCTAAAATCAATAATATTCTACCTTAGAAAAGAAATCTAAGCCTAAAGCAAGAAGAAGAAAATAAATTTAAAAACTAGAGCATAAATGAGTGAAATACAAAACAAGAAAATAGAAAGTTAATGAAAACAATTCTTTTGGAAGGATCAGTGAAACTGATGAAATTCTAGCCACATTAAATAAGAAAAAAAGAAGATATAAATTACTAATAAAAAAATGGAGACATTATCACAACTGATTCTATGCACATTATAGGAATCCTATGGACATTCCCATACCCACTAATCTGATAATTTAGATATATGGATACATTTTAAAAAGATACAAAACTACCAAAACTCATGCAAAGAGAAATAGATCATCTGAATAGGGGTATACCTCTCAAAAAGTCAATAACTAATAACTCCCCCAAATGAAAAGCACCAGAACTAGATGTCTTCACTGGTGAATTCTACCAAATATTTAAGGAAGAAATGGTATCAGTTCTCCACAATATTTTCCATAAAACAGAAGCAGAGGGATCCTTTTTTGTGGCTCATTTGGCGAAGCCAGCATTACCCTAACATTCAACCCAGAAAAAGATATCATAAAAAGAAAAACACAGACCAGTATGTGGTATGAGCACATAAAAATATCCTCATGAAATATTAGCAACTCAAATATAACAATGTACAGAGTTAGATGCCCCAAGCAGGATTTATTCTACTTACGGGTGGCTGATTTAATATTCAAAACTCAGTGTAATATGCCACATCAACAGACTAAGAAGAAAAAGTCCTATGATCATATTGATTGACGCAGAAAAAGTATTTGACAAATCTCAACACTCATTTAAAATCAAAACCCACAATTCTTACCACGTAGGTATAGAGAACTTCCATGACTTGGCAAAGAACATCCACTTTTGCAAAGAACAACTAAACCTCCATACCTAAAAGTGAGAAACTAGATGCTTTCCCCCTAAGAACAGGAACTAGGCAAGATATCCCCTTTTACCATTCCTATTCAACATCATACTGGATGTTCTAGCTAATGCAATAAGAAAAGGAAATGAAAGAGGCAAAGATTAAAATAAAAAATAAATCATCTTTATTCACAGGTTCCATTGTCTATATAGAAAATCCCAAATGAATGACAAGAAAAAAGCAAAAGAAAATCCACTGAGAACTAATAAGCAAATGTAGCCTCAGTGAAGGATATAAAGTTAGTCTATGAAAGTCAATGGCTTTTCTATATATACCAACAACAAGCAATTGGAATTTGAAATCTGAAACAATTCCATTTACATGACCACTCATTAGGTGTAAGTCGGTATGAACTCATGTTTAGCTTCATATAGACAGATGGTTATACCTAAAAATGTTTATAGATAAGCATATATGCATGAGTCAGTACACACATGTGTATCTCATCTTTATCAGCTGAGAGTCAGACAGTAGCAATGAGCAAAACTAGCAATCAGATTTTGGTTTCTAAAAGGAACCAGTGTTCCTTGGAAAAATGACTGATTTAAGATTGGGACAGTAAATGAACTAGATTAGCCTGGAGTATCTTGTAGTGGTAGAATGTAAAGAAGTGCTCCAGAATAAAACCTCACAACAACAAGGGTATGTGAAATAGACACAGGAGCCAAATGAGAACGCCCAGTGACCACAGCTGGAACAATGAGCAACAAAATAAGGCAGTGTTCGATTATAACCCAAAATGAAAAATAAATATCCCTGAGTCCAAACAGATATAAATAAGTGATTGAACAAGTTAATGGAGAGAACAAAGCTCTCAGTCAGAATTATTCCCAGTAATTTGCATAGGTCCTCTGCCCTCAAGCAGGTGGAGCATAACTCCCATTTGTTAAGTGTGGCTTTATGCTTAGGGTCTTGCTTCTGAAGAGTATAGTAAGGAAAAGGAGGGGGAAATAGGGGCTTCACAGTAGAGAAAGCTGATAAACTCTAGACAAGTTAAAGCTCGACATCAATGATGAGGTGTGTTTACAATCTGTGCCCTTGATAGATACCTAATGAAATTAGGTATCTCTTTACCTCTGCAGGCCTGTTACCCCAAATCCGTAAGTCTAATCAGGAGAAAAAGAGCAGAGAAATGCCAGTTGACGGGTATTTTACACATACCTGACCAGTACTCTTTTAAAACTGTGAAGATACAGAAACAAAGAGCTTGAGCGATTGTGTTAGACAATAGGAGCTAAGGAGACGGCCAAGACACAATCAAGTATAAAGTGTCTCGGGTGGAATTTCCGAATAGAAAAAAGCATGCAAAAACTAAGGAAATCTGCACGAAGCATGGTCTTCAGTTCTAATCACTATTGGTCTATTAATTGTAATGAATGTAACATCTAAGATATTAACAGGAAACTGGGTGCAAGGTACAGTGGCCACTACTTATCCACAGGAAATACTTTCCAAGACTCCCACTCATGCCCAAAACTTTGGATAGTATCAAACCCTAAATATACTGTTTTTCCCTATACATACATGCCTATGATAAAGTTTAATTTGTAAAGTAGGTAATTAAGAGAATAACAATAACTAATAGAACGATAATTATAACAATATACTCTAATGAAAGTTATTTAATTTAAGAATTGTTTATTTCTGGAATCTTCCATTTAATAGTGTCAGACTACAGTTGACTACAGGTAACTGAAATCATAGAAAGCAAAATTGAAGATAAGGGGAAATACTGTAACATGGTAACTCTACTTTCTCCACAATTTTTCTGCAAGTCTAAAACTGTTCTAAAATTTAAAGTTTACTTTAATAAGACATTAAAACACATCAAATATTTTTTCATACATTCAAATGAATTCATCTGCTGGGTTGCACACACACACTGCCTCAGGGTACCCCAGTTTAGAGTTCTTTACTCTAAATGCAGAGAACCCTCCTTTCAGGAAGAACTTTGCCAAATATGCCCTTAAAGCACTTTGACCTACTCCCACTGACACAAGTGGGCTCTTCAGTTTCCCCAAAACAGGGTAGCCAGTAGCAAACTGCTTCACCCTGGAAGGAGACTGGCTGGTCAGCATGGATCTTTCTGTTTAAACACCTCACTAATGAGAGAGCTTTAGTTAAAAAGTTAAAGACCAGTCTCTAGCCTCCCATTTCTCTACTATTCTAAACCTTGCGTGGAATTCTCCCTGAAACTGTGAGTCTAAGTACTCTTAACCACTCCACTTTCCTAGCCCTGAACTCTTGCTCTCCAGAAGAGCCAGGATGGTCAATTATAGCTTATAATTTTAGTTTAAATTCAAGACAATGTATTAGTTCTCTTTAAAAAATATTTATAGCCTCAAAAGAAAATTTTTTTTTTCTTATAAAAAAATTAAAAATTGAAAAAAATATTTACAGTCTTGGGAACCTAATAAAGTATTATAATAATCTCTAGTTCAGGAATAGAAAAATAACACCTCCAATTTCAGAAGGAAGGTATTTAGGGGCACAGGTAAGGAGAGCTTTCATAAGCCACTTGCTCAGAGGGGCTTGGGGTCCATGGCCTCAGGTTCTGGACCACTTGACCTCCTGTTCCCCAAGAGCTATCTCCTGAATCCATGTCCCTTTCATCCCTACCTTTGGCCTTTTCCACATGATGGCCTTCATCTTGGTTTTCTGGCTCAGCTCATGAGAGCCCAGAGCCTGTATACCTGCTGGGAAGACACGGTCTTCAAAGAGGCACTTCTGAGCCAGACACCGTTGTTTGAGAACGACAAAATCCTGACCCTCAAATTTGAGGGGCTGTGCGACAGTGCCCTCGCCATTTCTCCTGTCCCTTTCTCGGATCACGCGATCACAGAAGAATCCTGGCAGCAGGTAAGGCATGGTGACTGCTTAGGGAGTGGAACTGGGCCTTCACTGAGGCCTCTCTCCCACTGTGCCCTCAGCTCAGGCCTAATCCTCTTGTGAATGGCCCAGAGCCTATATAGCTCCTCCACCCTCAGCAGCGCGATGCAAATGAAAACAGTCCAGAGAAAGGCTGTGATCAGAGTCAGCAGCTTTGGCTGGAGGCCCCTGAGCCCATGGTCTAGGGGTAACACGGTGCCAGTCAGAGAGGGAGCTAGGGAGGGGAAAGAAAGAGCCAGAAATGGCCCCAGGACAGACCACAATGGCTTGTAGACCTTATGGGCATCTCCAACAGCCTTGCTGAGACTCTTTCTTTAAAAGAAGAAAATATAGTTACAGAGAGGCTTACCCTGCCTCAGCAAAAGGCATTCATGCCTTTGACACTGGCGGTCAATGGGATATAGCATGGGGCCTTCTAAACATGCTGTATACACTAATCCTATACAGGCTGCTGAATGCATAGGAGGAATCTGCTTCAAGCCATTGTCTGAGGGTAATGAAGCCTCCATTCTCCTGATGTCCCTTCCCCACCCACTCCCAAAGACCTTGACTAGCCATTTAGGGACTCTAATCTGTGAGAAGGATGCAGAGAGGAGGTAACTGGACCTCAGATTAAAGTCTCTTTTAAAATAGGCCCCATGGCAGAGAACAGACATCCACTGATGCAAATTCAAATTCAGGACCTATGGGCAAGAATGTGGTGGATGGGGAAAGGCAGATAAAGATGTGTTGGAATTATATTCCCAAGAAAGCTGGGCTTCTCTAAATTTCACCATGCTTAAATGGGCAATGCTAATGTGAGAGCAGGAAGTTGAAGTAGGTGGAAACAGGTCTGGCAGGATGCCCACTGGATAGTGCCCAATTTCCCTGTCTGCTCATTGATCCCCACTGACCTTCCTCTGCTTTGTGCTTCTCAACAGGTGGTCTTTGAAGTACAGCATCAGAATAACTTGTGATGCCAATTTAAAATGCAGATTCTCAGGGCCCATCCTCCGAATTCAGATACCGCAGGTATTCAGGTAGGGGTCTGAGACTTTACATTTTATTTTTTTATTTTAATTTTTTTTAATTTTTCAGTTGTTGATTGACCTTTACTTATTCATTTGTTTATATGCTGTGCTGAGGATTGAACCCAGTGCCTCCCACATGCAAGGCAAGCACTCTACCACTGAGCCACAATCCCAGCCCAAAACTTTGCATTTTAAATAGGCTCATTAGGAAATTCTTATGTTCACTAAAGTTTGAAACCAAGATTTTAGCATTACAGGGTACTGGAATATCTCAAAATAATTTGAGGTCAGTTCTTTCAAGAGACAATTTAATTTTTAGGGCTGGGGTTATAGCTCAGCGGTAGAGAGCTTGCCTAGCGTGCACAAAGCCCTGGGTTTGATCCCAAGTGCTGCAAAAACAAAACTAAATAAAAAAAAAATTTTATTTTTATTCTATTTATACATGGAGTCTTAAATAATCAAATACAAGAAGAACACGGAGGACTATCAATCTTTGCCCTTCTTTCCATTGCCAAATCCTTCTCCTCAGAGGAAGTCATATTTAATTCTAATTTTGGATTTCAGCTATTGCAGTTTCTAAGCTCAATAGTTAACATTTTACCACCTTTGTTTACTTATGTATTTGTATTTTATATTATTTCCTTTGCTAAACCACATTAAAGAATACTGCAGTTATCACACTTTTCATCTATAAATACTTAAGATTATATTTAGGCTATAGCATGCATCTTCTAAGGACAAGAACATCCTCCTACTAACCACAATACAATTATCACTAAAAAAGTTAAAAATTATTCTGTGATATTTTCCAAGATAAATCCAAATCCATTTGCTAATTTTTTCAGTTGTTCTCCCAATGCTTTTTTTTTTAAATATTTTTTTAGTTGTAGATGAACACAATACCTTTATTTTATGTGGTGCTAAGGATTGAACCCAGTGCCCCACACATGCTGGGCAAGCACTCAACCGCTGAGCCACAACCCCAGCCCCCCTCCTGATGCCTTTTATTACCCACTGCTGAGGACTGAACCCCCAGGGCAGCTCTACTACTGAGCTACATCCCTAGTCCTTTATATTTTGAGACAGGGTCTCTATAAGTTGCTGAAGCTGGCCTTGAACTTGTGATACTCCTGCCTTAGCCTCCTAAATCACTGGGATTATAGGTTATGTGCCACCATGATCAGTTTGCCCAGTTTTAAAATTGATTTTTAGGAATTCTTTTTGAGTGTGTTACTGGGGATTGAACCCAGGGTCACTTTACCATTGAGCTGCATCTCTAGCCCTTAAAATAAATTATTTTTGAGACAGGGGCTCACTAAATTGCTGAGGTTGGCCTCAAACTTGCAGTCTTCCAGTCTTAGCTTCCTGAGTCTCTCAGATTACAAGTGTGTGCCACTGTGCCTGGCCTGTTTTTGGTACCAGGGATTGAACGCAGAAGCACTTACCTACTGAGCCACATCGCCAGCCCATTTTATTTTTTGAGACAGGGTCTCACCAAATTTCTTAGGACCTTGCCAAGTTGCTGAGCCTGCCTTTGAAACTGCAGTCCTCCCATCTCAACCTCCTGAGTCTCTGAATTACGTTGTGCCTGGCCTGCTTTTGTATTTTTGAACCAAAATCTAATTAAGGCTCAGATATTAAAATTTAATAATTAAATAGTTGGATCAAATGCTGTTGAAGCAAGAATTAATAAACTAGAAGCTACATCAGAAGAAATCATCTAGAATACCATATAGAAATGAAAAAATAGGAAATTGAAAAAAAGGAGACGATGATGATGTCATTAAGATATATGCAGAGCCGGGCATGGTGGCACACACCTATAATCCTAGCACTTTGGGAGGTTGAGACAGGAGAATCTTCAGGGTTTTTTAAAAAAATATCTTTATTTTATTTATTTTTTATGTGGTGCTGAGGATCAAACCCAGTGCCTCACACATGCGAGGTAGGCGCTCTACCACTGAGCTACAATCTCAGCCCCGAGTCAGGAGAATCTTGAGTTCAAAGCCAGCCTCAGCAATGGTGAGGTGCTAAGCAACTCAGTGAGACCCTGTTTCTACATAAAACACAAAATAGGGCTGGGATGTGGTTCAGTGGTCGAGTGCCCCTGAGTTCAATCTCCAGTACCATCCCCCCACCCAAAAAAAAAGATACATGCAGGATAGAGCAAGGCAAGTTCAGCTTTGCATCTACTTTGAGTAGGAAGTATGCAGAGAACAACAATCTAGGAGCTTTTTACAATTGATCAATGATTCCAATCTTCAGGTTCAGGTATCGTAATGAATCTTAAGCAGGAAAGACAAAGAAATATGTTTAGGGGCTGGAATTGTGGCTCAGTGGTAGAGTGCTTGCCTCACATGTGTGAGTCACTGGGCTCGATCCTCAGCACCACATAAAAAATAAAGATATTGTGTCCATCTACAACTAAAAAAAAATATTAAAAAAAAAGAAATATGTTTGGACACAACATAGTGGCATTACAGAATACCAGAGAGAAGATCTTTACCTTACGTGTGGAATCTAGGAAGGCATAAAAGCAACAGGGAGACTACTAGAGAAGAGGAAGGGAGAAGGGAGCGCAAGGGAAGGGAATGGGGCTGGATATGATCAAAGCATGTTATTTGCATGAAAAATATACCACAGTGAAACTCATTATTTTGTATAATTAAAATGCACTAATTAAAAAAAGGAATTTCTAAACGTACTCCAGGAAGAAGGAAAATTACTCTGGAAAGAAAATTCTAAGACACAAGAAGGAATGGTAAGCAAAGAAATTGGCAAACCTGTAATCCTAAGCAAATATTGACTGAAAATTATAATTTCTCATGTTTAAGGTTGGAAAATCAAGATAGAACTAAAATGCTGCATAGCAATGGCACATTACTCAGAATAGCACTTAAAGTACTCTGTGGTCCTCATATTAGGAGAATGATAAAGTCATTGATCGGTTTCAGATTTTGTTAAGACAAAGTATGCATGTTAACATTTTTAGGAACACCATTGGAAAAACTATAAATTTGAAATTAGAAAAAAAAGAATGAGAGAAAACATGTACTGAATTTTTAAAAAGAAAGAGTAAAGCAAACATTTAAGAAGAAACCCACATAGAATATAGTTAAGATGACAAGAACAAATTAAAAATATATCAATATTCATAATCAATTTAAATGAATTAAAATCTCCAGTGAAAAGACAAAGGTTTCAGACTGAATTTTTAAAGACAAATTTAAGCGATTAATAAGAAACATACTCAAGGTATTAGAATACAGAAACGTTAAAAGTAAAAGAATAAGAAGAGCTGGGTGCGGTGGGGCAAGCCTGTAATCCGAGCACTTTTGGAGGTTGAGACAGGAGGATCGAGTTCAAAGCCAGCAACAGTGAGGCACTAAGCAACTCAGCGAGACCCTGTCTCTAAATAAAAAATACAAAATAGGGCTGGGGATGTGTCTCAGTGGTTGAGTACCCCTGAGTTCAATCCCTGGTACCAAAAAAATAAATAAAAATAAAAAATAAGAACAATATATTTCACATAAAAACTTGCCCTAAAAGTTGTGCACTTACATTAACAAAATTGAGTTTAAAACAAAACAAAAATCCAAAGCTTTCTTAGAGAGCATCTCTACAAATTCCTACAAATATTAAGATTACCAATGACTCAAGAAGAAAACAATTTCATATGATCCCACGATTATTAAAGAGATTCTATTAGTAGATTTTTTTTTTAATTTTTTTTTTAATTGTAGATGGACACAATGTCTTTATTTTATTGCTTTGTATGTGGTGCTGAGGATCGAACCCAGGGCCTCACGCATGCGAGGCAAGCGCTCTACCACTGAGCTACAATCCCAGCCCGTATTAGTAGATTTTAAAAACTACCTTTAAAGAAAACACTGGAAAAATTCTACCAAATATATAAGGAACCTTTAGTTTTCATCTTACAATCTGTTTCAGGGAATGGAAGAAGGAATGTTCCCCACTTATTTTATGAGACTAGTGTAAGCTTGATACCAAATTGGACAACACAATAAGCTAATCTCACTAATGAGCATAGATACAGAAACCTAAATAAAGATTAGCAAACCAAGATTCAATGATGTGTTAAAAAAATGCACAAAGGACTAAAAAAAAAAAAAAAGAAGACATTAACAAGTGTTTCATGGATAGCAAATTAACCAGTGTTTAAGAAATAGACAAAAGAGGCTGTGCCTGTTCATGGCAAGGAAAATGCATATTTTCCTGTGTTCCTTGGCCATTTCTGCTCACCCCTCCTGTTTTCCTCTTTATACAGCTGAGTCATTTCAGCTTGTTCACCACGGTGTCTAGAGATATGTCCCCATCATGACCCTCAGGAAGAGCTGCTATTTTGTGGAATATAAAGAGATAGTCCTAAAGTTTGGAGAATTGTCACTCTCACCAATATTTCTGTACCCCCTGCCCTGGCTCTCCTTGGAATGGCACTATCATAATCTCTGAGAGAAGGCTGGCTCTCAAATGAATACCTCATTTTGCTTATTCATTACCATCATCACTTATTGATTCATTGTGAGATGTCATATATATAGTATCTCATTTCATTCCCACAACCACCCTATGAAGGTAGGAATTTTCATTTGTTTTTCACAGATGGGAAAACTGAGCCCTAGGACTGGTCAGTAGCTTGCCTGAGGCCACAGGGTTAAGTAGTTGGGCTAGAGTTTGCATTTGGTTTGTCTGACTTTAAATTAGTTTGGGCTGTTTGTGCTGGTGGTAATTGCTACCTTACCTTGAGCACCTTGGACTTGATGGATGTCAACTCAAAACAGCTGCAAGATGAGGATATCCTTTTCTCCATTATAGAATCTTGTAAGGTTACAAGGTCGCTCCTTGTAAGTAAAGCAGCAAATTTTCTTTTCTTTTTTCCCCTAGAAAACATTCATTTCTCCCCATCCTGGAGAAAGTACTCTTTGTATTATTATGAGAATCCTTCTAATTTTTCCTTTTGCTATTTTTATTTTTTGGTACTAGGGTGTTTTAGTCAGCTTTATCGCCATTGTGTCTAAAAGATCTCACCAGAACAATTGTAGAGGAGGAAAAGTTTATTTAGAGGCTTACGGTTGCAGAGGTCTCAGTCTATAGATAGCCAGGTCCATTCCTCAGGGCTCAAGGTGAGGCTGAACATTATGGTGGAAGAATATGGCAGAGAGAAACAGCTCACAGGGTGACCAGAAAGCAGAGAGAGAGAGAGAGACTCCCCTCACCAGATACAAAATATATACCCCATAGCCACGCCCCCAATGAACCACTTGCTCCAGCCACACCCCACCTGCCTCCACTTACCACTCAATTAATCCCATTAGGGTATAATCCAATTATTTCTCCTCCAAACCTTCTTGCATTGTTTCACATGTAAGCTTTGGGAGGACACCTCATATCCAAACTATAACACAGGGAAATTGAACCCAGGGGTGCTTAACCACTGGGCCACATCCCCAGCTCTCTCCCTTTTGCTCTTAAAGAAAGAAGTTGAATGTTTCTGCCATATTAAGAATTTAGAGAATAGACACATTTGGCTAAATATGTCTAAAGAATCAAAGGAAATTCTGGAGCAGTAAGGTAATAGTAAAGAGACCTGACATCAAAAGTATAACATATCAACTCCTCCCACCCCCCAGGGATAACAGCCTGGAAGAAGAGAGAAGTTGGTCCTGCCTGAAGATCCAGATGGGAGCGGGCAGCACCGGTTCATACAGAAGGCAGCAAAAACCAGCAGGTGTGGTTGGGTCCATGCTGATAGGCAGCACGGAAGAAACTGAATGGGAAAAGTAAGATGGGGAGGGCAAAACTGTGAGTTAAGTGAGAAAGGGGTCTTCTTTGTCTTAGTTTTTCCATCCCAGGGTGTTATTTCCTCTCACATTTCACATTTTCCCCTCACATCTCTGAAATTGTGATGCATCTTATATTAGAAAGCCTCCTTCCATTGAATTCAGCTAGGATGTGGGTGCTTGTGACTTGGTGGACACTCTAAGATCAAGAAAGTGCTAGCATTGAATCTGGGCATGGTGGTGCATGCCTATAATCCCAGTGACTCAAGAGGCTGAAGTAGGAGAATTGCAAGTTTGAGGGCAGCCTCAGCAACCTTAGCAAGACCTTCAGCAACTTACTGAAACCCCATCTCAAAAATAAAAGTAAAAAAAATAAATAAAATGGACTGGGGATGTAGCTCAGCAGTAAAACATCCCTGGGTTCAATCTCCTGTAAAACGCGCATACACAAACACAGAGGTGTTTAGCATCAAAAGCTTTACAATTGGGCAAAATATGGCTTTGGCGAGTTGCAGCTTGGGAAATTTACCTAATTCTATCCTTAAAAGGAGTCTAATTTAAGAGATTTGGGGGTATGGGAAAAGCATTAAGTAAGGTCAGCTGTTTGGAGTATTAAGGGGCTACTAACTGGCAAAGAGTTTTCTTCAGGTTCAGGTATTGGCAGAGGGAACTAGCTGGCTGAAGGAGTGAGGAAGAACAGGCGTGAGAATGAGGTTTGGATATGGGGTTGTTGAACTAGTAGTGGCTAGAAGGGAAGGCAAACACCAGAGAGCTGTGGGTGATGTTGAGGCCTCAATTCACTTTCCTGATGCTTTTCTGCATAGGACAGTCTCCTTTTTAGACTGCTCAGGTCTCAGAGGTCACTACATCCAAGGAAGCATGTGGAAAACTGGTTTCCAAGAAAGGATTTACATTTCAGAAAGTTCTGGAGTCATTTCAGTTTTTCAGTTTCAACCCATATTGTAATATTTCATTTCCATTTCAATTCAATGACTGTAAACAACTCATTTGACCTTTCTGGACCTTAATCATTTCACCCGTAAAGTGAACATGGACTACATCTGGACAACATCTCCAAGATCCATTCCAACTCTGATCGTCTCTAATGCTATTTTCTAATTTATGCTAATGAACCCAAGGCAATGTTCCCCTGATATTTTTTGTTGTTATTGTTCCCCTGATCTTAACCCTAGGATTAAAATGGGCGTTTTAATTAACATTGGTCTTTGCTATCTGGTCCTGTAGCAACTCAAACAGTAGAAAATTCACGATCTCGTTGCTTGGTGATGGTGATGATGGTGGGAGCATACTCTGAAACAGCCAGGTCTCCTGGTGCACATCATTTCACACACTGACCCCGATAGGGTAAGTTTCAGGACCAATGTAGTGCCTAGAGCATAAGAGACCCTTTAAACATTTTTATTAATTTGCAGTTCTTTGAAGGCTCAAGTCTATCAGTGAGTGACTTCAGTAAAAACCTATTTGCAGGTTTGGTCCCCTCTCCTCTGCAGTGGTCTTAGAAAAGGCTTTTAGGAGCTCCAGGCCTTGGAAACCAGGGATGTCCTATGTCTTGGTGACCTATACCCTCAGAAGTGGATTTTCCTTCATGAGTTTCAGCTGTGTACCACTGTGGGCCTGGCCTGTGCTGGTTAAGGGAGTCTAAAGATGAACTTTTCTAAAGAGAAAAGGCCTTTGCTCTCAGCAAGAGGGGAAGAAAAGAGAAAGTCATCCATGAACAGTCTTGGAGAGAAAGTGAGGAGGAACTAACCAGATAAAAACAAGAAAGGCACTCTAGGCAGAGGACAGCATGAATGAAGGCCTCCAGGGTGAGAAGACCTGGGGCAATGGAGCAGTTGGACATTCAGCTCTGCTGCTGTGTCAGGGTCTCAGGGGAGGAAAATGAAGATGAGTCTGGCGGTGGGCAGTGCCAGCTTGAAGAAGCGCTGACGTCTTGGTTAAGAAGTTTGGACTTATAGTTGTTGGAGTGCCATGAAATTAATACTTGCAATCCAGATGGCTGTAGTTTACACTTTTTCTATATGTTTCAAATCAGGTGTGTACCATATGTACTGAGAACACCACAGAACGAACTATCCAAAGTCCATTGATTTTAATATGTTTTGGTTTGTAAACAAATTATAGTAATTTCTTGCACATTTTCAGAAATTAATTATATAAGAGTTTATGTATCTGCTCCTAGATACAGTGTGTAAATAAAAATTTCACACACACACACACACACACACACACACAAGAAGTTTGGACTTATTCTGAAGGCAATGGGGGGACTAGGATATGTCAGTGAAGATATTTCAGCAGGGGTGTGACATGTCCAAGCACTGTTAGCAGGGAGGAGGGGGGGGCAGGGGTGACCATCTTTTCTAAATCAAAGGCCCTCAGTCAAGGGCCTTAGCAATGGACTGTTAGGAGAGCAAAGTAGCCCTTGGCATACACAGGGTTGTTGGGTAGTACAGCTCAGGGTCATGAAGAAAAACATGGGTAAGGAGTGGCACTGGTGTTCAGCCTAACATCATTTCCTCATGGAGGGTTTCTCTTCCCAGACTAGTTAGCTCCTTGCCACCTGATCCCATACTACCCTGAACACTGACTCCTGACAGTGAGACAGTCACTATCATTCAATGCCCATCTTCCCCTGAGGACTTTAGGCTCCAAGAAAGAATAAATTTTTATCTTTCTTATTGCTGTCTCCCTAGTTACTTGCCCAGTGTCCAGCATTAGTAGATCCTCAATAAATATTTCTCCTTTTTGTTGGTGGTGATTACCTCTTAATCAAAATGTTTCTTGAATTAAGAACAAGAGTCATACTGAAGGAATGATCAGAGAAGAGAGCCAGGGGAACATAATTTTCCTTCTGGTAGATCACTGTAAATGAAACCTAGAGGCTGGAAGGGTTTCCTAAGGGACTAGGTGTTTTTATCCAAGTTCTGTCATGTGCTCACTGAGTATATTTCACTCTGTCTGCCTTGATATACTCATTTGTGAGGTGAGGTATACAGACAAAAACAATTGCTAGAATTCCTCCAGTTCTAACATTTCATGCTTGAAAAAGTAGTCTGTCTGCCACACTCCTCTTTTTAGGGCTTCTGTGTTTCAGAAGTTCATGGCCACTGGCAAAATGAAAAACAACATCATGATTTTAGCCTGAGAAGTGGAAGGAATCTGTATTACAAAGTCATTTAAACAGAAGGTAGACCCTGGGCTGTGTGGGAATTCATTCTGGAGAAGGGAGATTTATTTTTATAGGATGAATTAAACTGAGTTCCATTCACTTTCATAAAAAGCAAGATGTTTTTTTCAGAGAGAGAGAAAATGAGAGAGAGCAAGAGAGCGAGAAAGTAGAGAGAGTGAGTGAGAAACAGAACAAGCAGCAGCCCTGCCTCCCATTCTCAGTTTGGTGAATTATCTAAGACTTGCCCCTCTCCTCCCTGCTTCACACACGAGGACAGAGCCCAGCAGAGATGCTGCCAGGATCCATCCCCCAGTGTCCATGTGCACAGCTGAGCTGCACGAGGTGTGGAGGGGGAGGACTTCACTGAGGAAAAAACCCTGACCAGCAACCAGTTAGCTACTCACCGGAGGTCTCTTCCAGACGAACTGAATGGGAAACTTCTGGCTATAAAAGAGAGAGGTCTCATCTGGTGGGAAATCAGGATCCACAAAAAGAACTTTCTTCTCTAGACATTTCTTGTGAAGCTGCTCAAATGTCTTCTCTTTCACTCCAATAATAGGAAAATTGCGGCTGATGATGGCTGAATAGATACCACTTGGGTGTCCACCCCCAGCCTCCGTGGTATTGCCCTGGGCTGGGTGGGGAACAGGCCCTGGGGACCTGGGCTCAGCCCCTGTCCATGGGGCTACAGTTGGACTAATGACAGTTGGCATGGCAGGCAACTTTGAAAGGAAGAGCTTTTTAGAAAACAAGAGATAGCTACCAACTGCAAAGGGGAAGATGAAGTGATCCTGTCATTTGAGAGAAAAACGTCCACATCCAATTCGAAGTTTAAAATCCATCAGATGTTCACCCGGCTTAGGTCCAGCTTAAAAAACTGAGCTGTGATCCTGAAACCATAAGTTTTCCTAAGGAAGGAGTACTAAAGGAGTTCTGAGCAATTTTTACCTGGGGGCTCCTACCAGCAGCATGCATGCCAGAGGGAGAGAAAGAGAATGAGGGTTGTGTTTCAGTGGCCTGAAGAAGCTTGAGCCAGGAAAACTAAAAATAGATGTGAAGAAAGATGGTGAGTATGAGACACAGGCTAGTGTTGGAATGCATGGTAAAGGGAGAAGGTCCTGGTTAGAGAGATTTTCAGTTGCATTAAGTACTGGTGTTTACAGGAAATCAAAGGAGAATATCTTGAGTGAGGTGAACATTGAAAATCAGTATTATTGAACAGTTACCAGACTATCAAACAACTAGCTATAAATCAATGGAAAACAGTAAAAACTAGCTAGAGTGTGAAACACTGAATTCTAGGGGAATATTCTGTGCACTTTAGAGAACATGATTTTTACTTCCTAAAACTCTAGGATATCAGAACATTATTCAGTATTGGATTTGGCATCTCTTCTAGAATGTTCTGGTGTCAGCACTAGGTAGAACTGTTTAGGTAGAAAATGCTGCTCAGCAGAATCCTCGGTTGAGGACTCTTCTTGCCCACTTGACTCAGGCGTCTCTTGCCTCCCCATCCTCAAAGTAAACAGTGGGATCAAGTTTGCTACAAAAAGTGCTTCTGAGTAGATTATATATTGACTATTCAGCCATGCCACTTTAGGCATTTGGGACAGAAATAGATGCTAAGCCAGGTTGGCCATCAAGTCCTAGGAGGTCATATCTAAGGAGCTGGTTCAGAGCTCTTAGGTGAGAGTGTAAGTGGCATGGGAAGGGAACTGCCTGCCTGGTCTTCACTGTCTTCTACCCACAGTAGTTGCTCTCTGAGCTGAAAGGAGATGGCTACATCCCAAGTCTGGCCCAGTGGGGACTTGTCCTAGACTGCAGCCATGCCTGTTCCTCTGTGATCAGTCTCAGTAATTCAAAAGTAGAAGCTTTGGAAGGAGGAAAGTGAAAGTTGAAATAGGAGGGTCCTACCAGGCTCATTATCCTTGATCCTGGGTTACAGCTTTGAGAAGCCCTCTGTCTGGGACTACAGGGACCTTCCGAGAAAATGCCACGTGGATCTTTACTACTCTTGGAGAGGCAGAATAGAGTAGAACAGTCTCTGGTAGCTGACTGTCCAGGTTCAAAGTCTGGGCTGGCCACTTAGTGCCTGTGCCTGTATAACTTTGAGTTACCTCTAAGATTCTAGCTCACAATTAATTGGTCTCATTGTTTGGGGCCTGTGGTGAGGCAGCACATCCTGGCAGGAACTTGTGGCAGAGCAAAACTGCTCACCTCCTGGCCAGGAGGCAAAAGGGGAAGAGGAATGGGCCAATGTCCCACAATCTCCTTCAAGGGTTCATATCCAATGACCTAAGGACCTCCCACTAGGCCTTACCTCCTAAAGGTTCTACCCCCTCCCAGTAGTGCCACCCTGGGGACCAAGGCTTTAACACATGGACCTTTGGTGAACATTTATTTGAACCATATCTCTCATTGATGAAAATTCACATTTCATTCACTCCATGAGCATTTATTGAACATCTTCCAGGTGTACAGCACAGGAATCTAGGTGCAATCCTGCCCAGGCTTGTGTGATGGTGTCTTCAATCAGAGGCTTGCCTATCCACTTGTGCTAAAAGAACCCCTACAAATATTGATTCCCACCCTCAAACCTACCAATGTCCCAGAAAGCAAAGGTGGAGTTTCCTTTCTCCACTGTCATTACTTTGGGTCCTGTCCCAGTGCTTTATGCCACCCTGAAATTCACAGCACTGACCCATCTTTTATTGTTTTAGCTTATTTAACTTCCTACTTGCCCACAAGACTATGAAAGTGGGACTAGGTTCCCATTCCACCGTCAGGATTAAACCTATGAAAGGCCCTTAATGAATTTCCTTGTGAGCGCAGAAATTTCTTATACGTAAGGTCTGCCAATGCAATCACAGTATCTTGGCTGATTTGCTCGTATGGGAGGAGCTGTTTCTGGGCCACACACCTGCTGAGCTTTCTTTCCTCAGCTGTCTAAGCCAGCTGCATCTGTTAGTAACTCGAATGAGTATGTGACAGCATAAGCCTCTTGTCAGAGCAGGTTGGGAATATCCAGCACCCAGAGGGCAAGGTGCTATTCATTTTTCTTTATCAGTTGTGGATAAAATGTCCTTTCAGACATGTAGGACAAACTTTATTCAGCTGCACAGCTGTGGAACCTCATGCTATTATGGAGAAATCCAATCCGAGCTCATGAACAAAAGGCAGATAGCAAGCATATAAACAGCTGTATATTTCAACTCCCAGAGACCTCTTAAAGGGTAAGAAACTAATTTTTTTTCTTTTTTCTTTTTGTATTGGCAATTAAACACAGGGATGCTTTTCCATTAAGCTCTATCCCAAGCCTCTTTATTTTTATTTTTCATTTTGAAACAGGGTCTCGCTAAGTTGCTTAGGGCTTTGTTAACTTGCAGAGGCTGGACTCAAACTCGTGATCTTTCTGCTTCAGCCCTCCAAATCACTGGGATTACAGACATGTGCCACCATGCCTGGCAAGAGACTAGTTTTAATAACATATCTCAGTCAAGGTCTCATGACAACTGTGGCTGGAATGGTTTGCTCTGCACAATAGTGACAGCTAATGGCTCCTCTCCTTGTCTTTTCTGCCCCCCCAAAAACCCATTTCTTTGATTTAACACTATTAAAAGCAACATATTTGCTTATAATTATAATACTTACAATTCATTAAATGCCTATTATGAGCTAGCCACTTCATGGAGTGCTTTTAAAAAACTTATAAGAAAATAATTGAAGACTCACATATGTTTAAAAAAGACTAACGTAAGAGTTGCGAAGACAAAACGCCTTAGGGACCTCCAATCTGATAACTCAGTGTTTTGGTCTCTCACGACTTTGATACATTTGAGTAGTATTTGTAGGGTATTTTGTAAAATGTCCCTCAACCTGGGTTTGTTTGATGTTTTTCACATGATTTAGATTGAGGTTGTGGATCAAAGGAAGACTATCACAAATGTGATGTGTACTTTTCCTCAAATCATATATGGGTGTACTTGATATTGTTTTATCATAGGTGATTTCAAACTTTGATCACTTGGCTAAGTGGAGGCTGAGTGGTTTCTCCATCTTTCCCTTTTCATACCCATAGAGTATTTTTATTTTTTTGTGGTGCTGGGGATTGAACCCAGGGCCTTGTGCATGATGCGAGGCAAGCACTCTACCAACTGAGCTATATCCCCAGTCCTCCACAGAGTATTTTTAACCTGTAGAATAACTCTGTAGGTTTGATTAATCCCACTCTACAATTGAGAAAATGAGAAATCTGTTGTATTTTTAGTTAAATCACTGGAAACTCACAGAATGTAAATAGATTATTTTATTTAACAAATAAGGAAACTAAGGCCCAGAGAGGCTTGATGGCATGGTAAGGATCAGCCAGCCTGTTTATTGTAGAACCAAACTAGAACCCAGATCCCTGACCTGCAGTAAAGAAGCAGATGCATGGCTGAGACTTCATTAATGTGAATCAGGCATAAGGTCTCTGGATCCTCACTTATAAATAATCATGGCTCCCTTTCCAGAGCTCTGATTAGGGAGGAATCTAATACCATCAGCCTTGCTGGAAACAACTGTTAAGAAACAGCTGCCTAATTCTGTGTGACTTGCCATGGCACTGCAACCTTTAGCAAGGCAGGTTACAAAATGAGCAGATCAGATTTCAGGTGCCAATGTCTCCATATCTGTATTTCTCCTAGAATGCTGCTATACGTCCTCCATTGTTTGTGGCTAATTTGGTAGTCTGTTTCCAGTGTTGCTGCTGATGGCTTCCTACTCCCCGCTCCCCACCAGGCTGAGAAGTTATTTTAGTTAAAGTGCCCTTTGGAAGTATGCTGACCATTTGAAGGTTTGGTAGGTGAAAATATAAAAACCAGAGTGGAATGCTTGATATTGTCATACGAATCTCATTACCCAGAAGGTTTTTAGGTGTGGTTAACTATGAACTAAAAACCATATAGCTCTAGCCAGGCACGGTGGCACACGCCTGTCAACCCAGCAGCTGAGGCAAGAGGATGGCAAGTTCAAAGTCAGCCTCAGCAAAAGCGAGGCACTGAGCAAATCAGTGGGACCCTGTCTCTAAATAAAATATAAAATAGGGCTGGGGATATGGCTCAGTGGTTAAGTGCCCCTGAATTCAATCCTTGGTACAAAAAAAAAAATAAAAAAAAAAAGAAAGAAAGAAAGAAACATATAGCTCTAGGGGATGGGATATGGCTCAGTTGCCTAGCATGTGTAAGGCCCTGGGTTTGATCTCCAGCACCACATAAGTAAACAATAAATAAATACCCTCCAGATATTTGTGTGTTTTGACTACTTCTGTTACCTATCATTATGATACCCTGATATTAAAAGAGATGTGAAAGTGAAAGTGGAAGAATTCTGCACAGACTAAACTCTCTTGTTTTCCCTAAACCCAAAGGAATTCTTCTATGTAATCATAGCACAAACAGGACAATTACCATGCAATCAAAAGATCTCATTCAAAATGTTGCCAAACTGTTCCAATAATGTCCTTTTATAGGTCCAGAATCCAACCCAGGATTACAACTATGGTCATGTTTCTTTAGTCTCCTTCGATCTCGAACATTCCCACCTGTTTTCTTGTGTGGCCTTCATGTTTTGGAGAGTATATGACATCCTTTAAATTTGAGTTTGTTTTGTTAGAACTTTTACTTAAATCACTCAGTAAATATTTTATCAAAACATTTCTGTTGACACATGTAGATTAATTTTTAATGGTTGCATAATATTCTACTACATGGAGGTGCTATGTTTAGCAAACCATCTATTAAAGGACATTACATTTATTTCCAGTTTTTCACAGTATAGACCACATTGCAGTTAGCAGCTCTGAGCATTTATCTTAAGTGGAACTTCTGGGCTATAGTATGCAAATTTACAATTTTGATAGTGCTGTCATCCTGAAAGATGATAGTTATTTACAGTTCTGTCAATGGCACACAAAGTGCCTGTTCCCCACACGCACACCAGAGTGGACATTTTCATTCTTTTTTTTGGTACAGGGGCTTGAACCCAGGGGCACTTAACCACTGAACCACATCTCCAGTCTTTTTTATTTTGTGACAGGGTCTCACTCAAGTTACTAAGGGCCTTGCTAAGTTGCTGAGGCTGGCTTTGAACTTGAGATCCTCCTGACCCAGCCTCCGAAGCCACTGGGATTACAGGGGTGTGCCATAGCACCCAGCTTTCACTCTTTTTAATTTTGGCCAATCAGACAACAAATAATTTATTTAATTATTAATGAGGCTGAGCATCTTATATACACTTATTTTGTCTGTTTCAGTTTCTTTTGTGTTTACTTTTGCCCATTTTTCTGTTGGGTACTTTCTGTTTTTAAACAAATTTATCAATTCATTCCTTGGCATTTAAGAAGGAAAGATAAATTATGCATTAATTTGAGCTTTGCTAGAATCTTTGTTGAAACAATTTAAATTTCTCACATAAAATCCTGTTTCCTGTGAAAACATCAAGAATTAGCCACAAGGTAACTGAATATTGGTAGGCCAACTCAGCCACACATGGGTCTCTGGTATATAGCTTTCTACATAGAAGGCAGGTAAAATATGAGAAGCAATAAGAGCAGAAAACAAAAAAACACACAGACAATATTTATCTGTTGTCAAATGTTTCAGTATAGATTTGGGTCAAGGCAGAGAGCATTTCCTAACTTTAATAGTTCCTGTTTTATTTCTTCCTGCAAAGATATTGTAAATGGAACAATAGACATAAAACAAATGTTGGTCTAAAGATAAGTCTTTATTATCAAACTTTAATTGCTATTAAAAACCTTTGGGCCTGGGGATATAGCTTGTTAGTAAAACACTTGCCTAGCATCTTCAGCACCACAAAACAAGAACAACATCAAAAAACCTATCATTTATAAAAATAACGATAACAACAACAACAAAAAAACCCCCATCATTTATATTAGGAAAGAGCACTCGGTTTTCAGGCTAAGTTTTATTTTAGGTTGGCAAAGTAAAGTTGAAGCTGGTATCTATGACTTCAGTTTATTTAGGGGTCTTCTTTTCTCCTTAATTGCAAAACATATACAAATAGGAGCAAAGGATACACATGTAGGTATGTAAACTTTCATTTGGTACAAAATTCAAATCTCAACTAATACAATTAAACATGACCATGGAGAAATGTACAATGTTTACTGCATTTGGGAAGATTCCTATGTTAGAAAAATAAAATTAGAAATAAATACATTCCATACTCACTTTTTAATCAATATAATCTGCCAGTTAACCAGTCATAGCCAACAGTTACTGAAAATCAAATGTAAAGGTGCTCTAGCAAATATAAGAGAAATTTAACATGCTTTTAAGGACATACTTGAGATATTATGGCACAATCTCTGAGAATGCAGAATAGAGCACGATTATAAGTGGCGCAGCATTTCAGAGAAGGGCAAAATCACTACTAATGGGTACTGAAGAGTTGGGATGTTAGAGTTGTTAGAGTGTGTGGAAAAGTGAGATTTGAATTGGGTCTGGAAGGATGGTAAGATTTGTCTGGGTGGAGGGAGGGAGGATACTGCAGCTCAGGGAGGGGAAGGCACAGAGGTGACATTTTAAATGACATTTAAGTCTGATAAGAAAGTGTGCATGCTAAGGAGTGCTGAAGAGTTGAAGCTGTCCCAACAGATGCTGTGGTAGGCAACAGGGAGCTATTGGGGTCTCCAGAACAGAGGTCATTATGATCCAACTGGTATGTTGTAATGTTCTACCCCATGCCAAGCTATATCGGAGCCAAGGCAAAAGAAAACCTCAATAATCCTAGCCTGTCTTTATTTAAGATTTTGATATTTTTTTCAGCATGACTTTTGCAATAATTACAATTTTTAAAAATAGTTCATTAAAATATTTCTTATCATGCCTGAAGCAAGTGCCTCACTTGCCTTCTCCTAGTCCTAGCCCTGTGCTCTGTTTCTGAAGTTCAGTGGTAGAGACATGGGCATTTATGGCATTATTATTAATTATAGCTTATTCATGTTATCAATATCCTTAGGCTAATAGACAGTATTTAATAAAAACAATCAAAAAATTTAAATTTTAAGATTAATTTAGAACTTTTGAGCCCGAGAAGCAGGAAAGAGAAAATAATCCTTTGTGCTCTTGAGTAAAGCTCTAGAGGAGAACAGGTTCCCACTGCTGTAGTGTATGCAGTACATACAGAAGAGGGTTATTTTGCCCATGTCAATGTAGGTGAAAGATAACCATGGCATCAGACACTACTGTCCATTTGGAGACTGGCATTGCACAGCTCCCCTGTTGTAGCTGGAGTGAATCTGCCACATGGCCTGAGGCAAGCCCCGACAAATGGGCCACTTAGATAGGCTTGGCCCACCTGAAGATCCATCTGGACCTGCTCAAGAATAGGCCACTCCTGGCCCACACAGCTTACTACAGGGTCATGGTCCAAGAGGCAAGGAAAACTCACCAACTCTATCAATGTCTCAGGGCTTTGTGGGTATGTGAGAAGAGTGGTTATTTGTACAAAGAGTCTCAATCATTAATCATCTTAAAATATGAAAGCTATTGTTCATTAGTATATTAGTGACTAATGCAAGATTATTTTCACTCAAGGAAACCTAATTACATTACAGCACAAATCTCAAAAGAGGCCAAAGGAAGAACTGAAAGATGCAGGCAACTCCTTGTGATCAACACCAGGGCAGCTTCTTTGTTATTTGATGTGGACTTCCCAGTCACAACCAATGTTCAGTGAAAGCTTCTCCAGGTTCAGGGTGGATGTTTTGGCACAATACAGAAAAGCCACAGGCTGATCTTTACCATCTACATAGCAAGACAATAGAAGAGGGAAAAATTTTTTTTTTTTTGGTATTGGAGATTGAATTCAGGGGCACTCGACCACTGAGCCACATCCCAGCCCTATTTTGTGTTTTATGTAGGGACAGGGTCTCACTGAGTTGCTTAGCACCTCGCCATTGCTGAGGCTGGCTTTGAACTTGTGATTCTCCTGTTTCCGCCTCCCTAAGTGCTGGGATTACAGGCTTGCGCCACCACGCCCGGCTAAAAGAGGGAAAGTTTGAGAAATACTTAGGAGGTAAAAATCTTTCCTTCAAATCTGATGTGTTTTCTGACCCTATCATAAAAACTTATACTTCACTTAGAAGAATCTAATTTTTTTAGTGTGTGTGTGGTGATGGGGATAGTATCCAGGGCCTTGCATGGCCAGGCAAGCTCTCTACTCTGAGCTACACACCTAGCCTGAGAATCTAATTTAATAGCAATTTTATTCATGAATTTCTATAATTTTTTTTTAAATATGAAAAACTTTCATTGTTTTGAATGCAGCCCTAGTTGAAAGGATACTGCAAAACACAAAGTGATGTGTCCAAGAAATTCAGTAGGTAAAGGAGGATATAATTCCCATCCTCTGCCCTTTCATAAACTCCAGAAACATTGGTAGGATTCTCCAGGGCTTCAGATGTCTACAGATTTAAAAAACATTCAGAAACACCTAAACTATTAAGTCAAACCCCACATAATTTCCCTTAGAAAAAATATTAACAGCAAGAAGAAAGACTAGAATGGCCTTACTCTGGAGACTAGAATACTTGACCTCTACCGGTAAGTGCAGAATCCATTTGGGCTAGACACATTATGTTAGTTTAGAAACTAAGCATTTCCTCATGGCAGATACTTTCATGTTTACAAAAACAAATGCTGAGGTAAGAATGGACTGTTTTCTTACCAGGTGAGTGGGTGATCACAGAAGATGGCTCCTTCTTGAGGCCTAAGAACAAGATCTGCTCCACCACACATTTGCTGAGATAACGACCCCTCTCATCTGCACAACTGGAATAGATTCAAATGGTATTAGAAGAAGTATGGGGATTTGAATTAATCACAGGTCAACATCTCTTGTGAGTTCCCTTCCATCTGTCCCTATGGAGTCATGATTCATATTGACTATGAATGAAGAGATGAAAAAAGATGACTCTGTGCCAAGCACTCACAAATCACTGGCTAAGTCAATCTCCCTTTAACAAACCATTTGAATAAATCACTGAAGTTCACAAAAATCACAGATATGACTAGGATATTATAATCAAATTATAAGAAATCGGGCACTTAATGAGTTGGTGGATGGGATTAATAAGAGCCCAAATTGCTTTTTTTTTTTTTTTTCTCCAGTTTTTAGATACAGGGGAAATGAAATGATTCATGGTAGAGTAATTGAAAAATGTTCCAATTCATTTCTTTAAATAATAACCAAAAACATCAGCAATGCATTTATTTGAGGATGCCAAAAGGATAGTATAATTTATTTAAAAAAACACATAGCTTCTTTAGCTGCTATCACCTGTTGATCAAAACACTGGAACAGAATGAAAACCTCCTGTGCAAAAACTGGTTCTGGTGGAGGTACTGGAATGAATGGCCATCGTCGAGATATAACTCCCCCAGGGCAGAACCCTGTGAAGTGAATCAGAAAACATGTTTTATGTAACAGCTTTATAGGAAAAGAATGTCAGCTCCTAAAGGGACATAATTTTGAAAAATGTGAGAGCTTATGTCAAACAAAAACTTAGATTTGCTATAGTTTGAAAATGGAATGTCCTCCAAAGTCCCATGTGTCGGTCCCCAGCCCATGGTATTATTGAAAGGCAGTGGAACCTTTAAGAAGTGGGGTGCAGTGGTAGTCTTCAGGTTATTGGGGTCGTGCCTTTTGAAGGGGACTGTGGGAGCCCTGAGTGGCTTTGCTCTGCCATGTACTCCCCTCATGGTGTGCTACAGGCCCAAAGGCAATGGGGCCACCTGAAATCTCCAAAACTGTGAGCCAAAATAACCCTTTTACTTTTATAAGTTAATTATCTCAGGTATTTATTTTAGTGGTAGAAAGTTAACTAGCAATATTTAAGCTGCACAAAGTAGTCATACAAATAACTAACATATTCAATACCCAATCACTCTCAAATAGATAATGAAATAATAAGAATAGGGAAGTCACATAAGAGGAGCACAAATAATTAAACCTTGCTGCAAGAAATTTAAACTATAAATTATGGTCAGGGGCATCCCTGGAAATATTTTCCCAGAATGTGACAACAAGGTCAAGAATGTTCACAGAATAAAACTGATGTTAAAAAAATTAGAATATAATGGATAAAATGAACTATCTATAGATCTTCCATTTAGACAGAGGTATCTGGTGCCTATTCTTTTCAGCAGGAGGACCCTTTTGCATATCATACAATGTCATAGCACATGGCAGATTACTGTTATTTTTTTTTTATTTGTATTTTATTTATTCATTATTATGTATTTGCTTCTGGTACTGGGGATTGAACCCAGGCTGCTATGTCTCCAGCAATTTCTATTTTATTATTTTGAGACAGGGTTTCCCAATGTTGCAATGGGGCAACATTGCAGGCCAATGTTGCCCAGGCTGGCCTCCAATTTGTGATCCTCCTGCCTCAGCCTCCGGAGTTGCTGGGATCACAGGCCTGCACTACCGTGCCCAGCATTTCCTTAGTTTTGACCTGGTGTCCTTTTCCTAGGCTGGCATGCCACTCAGGGACCCCATCACAGTCAGGCATCATAGCTCCTTAGCCTTCTCTTGGCTGTGACAATTTCTCAGACTTTATTTGTGTCGTTTTGTTTTTAGTGCTGGAGATTGAACCCAGGCCTCAGGTCCTTATGCCTGCTAAGCTATCAGCCTCTGTTTTGTTTTAACAGAGATATAATTCACATACTAAAGTATCCACACACACTTTTTTGTTGTTGTTGTTGTTTGGTACTAGGATTGAACCCAGGGCCGCTTAACCACTGAGCAACATCCTCAGTTCTTTTTATTATTTATTATTTTTTATTTTTGGTACTGGGGATTGAAATCAGAGGCACTTGACCACTGAGCCACATCTCCAGCCCTATTTTGTGTTTTATGTAGAGACAGAGTCTCACAGAGTTGCTTAGGGCTTCACTGTTGCTGAGACTGCCAGATTACTGTTATTGACGATGCTTGATATGCAATGGATCCCTAGTCTTTTACATTTATTCTGAGATTTCAAGTGAGTCCAAAATCCTTAGTTTGGTCCACAAAGACATGCCTAACTGAAACAGAAAAGAAAGCTATAACTTATTTTACAATGCTAATATAAATAAGATACATTGCTAATATAAATACTCTCATTATTATTTTTTTAAAAAATATTTTTTTAGCTGTCAATGGACCTTTATTTTATTTATTTATATTCAGTGCTGAGAATCAAACCCAGTGCCTCACACATGCTAGGCATGTGCTCTACCACTGAGCCACATCCCCAGTCTTTAAATACTCTTATTATAATAAGAGTAAAAATTTATATTTGGCCCTATATTTTGGCACAAGGACAGGAGAGCAGTCTGATATAGGTTTCATGTGGCTCAAGAGATCTTCTCAAAAGGACAAATCAGATCTGGATCCTCTCAGGCTTTACTCAAGGAGATTTCAGTTGTTTGAGCTACCTGATGAGAAGTCATTTAGTGGAGTTGGGGTCCCTGAAATGGTCCATAGTCACAGGTACCCTTCTGTGAGAAAATGGGTTTCAAAGCTAATCCACAGGGTGCCTATGGTCTAATGAGCTTTTATCCCAGCAGTAATCACTGTTTAGCTAAGAGCACCAACAGTCAACTACTCCAGAAATATATTTTCCTCTTTCCTCAACCTCAGTTCTTTTAAGACAATTCCAAGAAGGGCAGACTAGCTAGGCAATAATCCAGAAATGATTTAAAACTTTGATTTCTAGATAAACACTACAAGTACCTATTCTCATAGGTGGGGCTCACCACTTTCATATGCTATTAGATCCTTGGAAGACTATAAAGAGACAGAGAAGTAATAAAAAGAGTAACCTATTTTCCCAAATACCTTAGTGCTGAGAGCAATCCGGAGTCCAAATGGGGAATTAGTCATCCAGCCAGTAGATTTTCCTATAGTTGTCTTTATGGGTACCACACTTCCGCCTCGTTGAAACACTGGTATCTATAGCAGAACAACAATCTCAGGAAAGGTGTATTTGTATAAGAAAATTTCAAAGTAGAATTTTAAAACATTTAATTATATAAGATTCACACTCTTTATGAATACAGACTTGAGGGCAAGATAAATTTGTGGGCACAGAGATAGTAAATGTGGGGATCCTGGCATTAAAAGGAAAGAGCACGAACAACAATCAAAAATAGGTCCACTTTTTTTTTTGGTATTGGGGATTGGATTCAGGGGTACTCAACCACTGAGCCACATCCCCAGCCCTATTTTGTATTTTATGTAGAGACAGGGTCTCACTGAGTTGCTTAGCACCTCACCATTGCTGAGGCTGGCTTTGAACTCGCAATTCTCCTGTCTCAGCCTCCCTAAGTGCTGGGATTACACTGCACCTGGCTAAAACGTCCACTTCCTAATTATTAGGGAAACTGACTAACCTTCATCAATTTATCATATATACTGTTTTTTCTGTTTTTCTTTGCTTTTTTTTTTTTTTTTTTTTTTAACTTTCTCTTTTTCTTTGTAGACTGGGGATTGAATCCAGGGTCCTGTACATGATAGGCAAGAACTCTATCACTGAGCTTCATCCCTAGCCCTTTTTATTTTGGGACACAGTCTTACTAAGTTGTCCAGGCTGGCCTGTACTTGTGATCAGCCTCTTAAGTAGCTGGGATTACAGATGTGCACCACCAAGTCCAGCTACTGTTTTTTCTTTTAATTGATAAATTTTGTTTTGCCTACTCTATAACTGGCCTTTCCTATGTTGTAGTTTAGCATTCTCATCAATTATAATAAACATGTTTACTTCAAGAGTCCTACTAAGACTTGATTTTTCTAAGTGGTGTATGTGTGTATATGTAAAATATTTCTTGGTTTGGGGAAATGACTTTTGTTCTTTATCACGGCACCAGTACACTTCTTGCTCTCTGCTTCTCTGGATCACCAGAATGACTTACTCAATTCTGAGGGTAGATCTGTGAAACTGCTTCTGTTATAGCTGGGTGTGGTGGTGTATACCTGTAATCTCAGAGGCCCAGGAGGCTGAGGCAGGAGGATTACAAGCCTGAGGCCAGCCTCAGCAATTGAGTGAGGCCCTAACCAACCTAGGGAGACCCTGTTCAAAAAAATAAAAAGGGCTAGGGATGTAGCTAAGTGGTAAAGCACCTCTGGGTCAATCTCCAGTACCAAAACAAAACAACAAAAAACAAGAAAAAAACCCAAAAACCACCAAAAAAGCAACTTCCCCCAAATGCTTCTCTTATAGAAATCATTCAGGGTACTTTAAGTGACTCTAATAATATCATGTGGGCACGGCCCTCAGCTCTCAGTTTTCTTTTTTTTTTTTAAATTTTTTTTAGTTGTTGATGGATCTTTATTTTATTCATTTATTATTTATATGTGGTGCTGAGGATTGAAGCCAGTGCCTCACGCTTGCTAGGCAAGCGCTCTACCGCTGAGCTAGAGGCCCAGCCCCAGCCCTCAGTCTTCTGAAATGGCATTTGGCAGGGAAAGCCTGGTAAGGATCACATGAAGGCTTGTACTCTGCTCTGGGTAAAGTATTAACAAGAAGAAGAGTAGAAGAACATATATGAAGTTGATAGTGAGGATGGAGTAGTTAAAATTTCCTCCTATTCTTAATTTGCAGTAGGCAGCAAGAAGTAAAGAACATCTTTTTCCTCTCCACATCTTCCTAATTGGCCAATTCTCTGTTCTTTTCTTCTTCTTTTTTTTTTTAGTACCGGGGATTGAACTCAGGGGTACTTGACCACTGAGCCACATCCTCAGCCCTATTTTGTGTTTTACATAGAGACAGGGTCTCACTGAGTTGCTTAGTGCCTCGCTGCTGCTGAGGCTGGCTTTGAACTCATGATTCTCCTGTCTCAGCCTCCCAAAGTGCTTCAATTTTTTTTTTTTTTTTTTAAAGAGCACAGTGTTAAGTTAAAATGGAGTGGGCTCTAGATAAGGAATCGGCAGACTTGGGAGCTTGTCTCTTTTCTCTCACAATCCAACTGTGATCCTGGACAGATAAGTTAACTTTTCTTTTTTTTTTTAATATTTTTTTTAGTTGTAGATGGACACAATATATTTATTTATTGCTTTGTATGTGGTGCTGAGGATCAAACCCAGGGCCTCACGCATGCGAGGCAAGCGCTCTACCGCTGAGCCACAATCCCAGCCTCCAGTGTTACTTTTCTTAGACATACAAATGTAAACATATGGGGAAGAGTTGGGTTTATTCCTGATGTTTCATACTATGGAATCTGAATATATGTTTTTTAAGACATTTTCTTCACATTGTAACAGCATTATTGGTATAATTCATGTACATTTCACATTTAAAGTATATAATTAAACAGGTTTCAGTATATTGGTCTTGCAACCATCACCACTATTGATTTTAAAATATTATGACACCCCAAAAACAAATCTGTACCAAATAGCACTCACTCTTCATCATACCCCAATTCCTCTCTCTGCCCCAGCCCTAAGCAACTACTAATTTATTTTATGTTTCTATATGTATATGTTGTTATGCAGAACATTAACATTTTTGGTTCTTTGATACAGGTATACAATATGGACTGAAGGTTAGTAGCCTCCTAAAATTCATTTGTGGAAGTCTAATCCCCAAGGTGACTGTATTTGGAGATAGGACCTTTATGGAGATGAATAAGTAAAAGAAGGTCATATTGGTGAGGCCCTGATATGATAGAAATAGTATCTTTATAAGAAGAGACAAGAACTGGGTTGAATCCTTACCACCATATAAAAATAAATAAATAAAATAAAGGTATTGTGTTCATCTATAATTTAAAAAATATTTTAAAAAAGAAGAGATAGGAAGAGGTTCCCCATTAGGAACTACATCAACTGGCATTTTGATCTGGACTTCTACTTCAGAATTGTGAGGAAATTAATTTCTGCTGTTTAAGCCACCAAATTGGTGGTATTTTTTCACGGCAATCAGAACAAATACAACACAACAGGTGAAAATAACTTACAGTATCCAAGGCTACTGGAATCTTCACGGTACATCCTCCTTTCCAATGAGCAAATGTCTTAGAGTGATACCAGATCTAAAACAGACAAGTAAGAAAGAGTTTAAGAGCAACTCTGCTCATAAGTTATTCATTATAATATTCACTTAACTGCATTTCAAATAATTAAAGTAAGTAGAAATAAGTGTGGTTTTTTGTTGTTGTTGTTTCATTGTGGTGTAGGGGAAGTGCTTTTAAAAATTTATTTTTGGGGCACTGGAGATTGAAACCAGACGTGCTTTACCACTGAGTTACATCCCCAGACCCCCCCTTTTTTAAGTAAAGCCCTTAGGTTAGGGCCTTGCTAAGTTGATGAGGCTGGCCTTGAACTTGCAAACTTCCTGCCTCAGACTCCCAACCAGCTGGGCAGCTAGGATTACAGGCATGTACCACCATCTGGGCATGGAAGTTTTTAAAAAAAATCTTGGATAGGGGGCTGGGATTGTAGCTCAGTGGTAGAGCGCTTGCCTCGCATGTGTGAGGCCCTGGGTTCGATCCTCAGCACCACATACAAAGCAATAAAATAAAGACATTGTGTCCATCTACAACTAAAAAAATATTAAAAAAAAAAATCTTGGATAGAAGTTAGGAAGAATATATGCTTTAAGAAGATCTGAAACAGTGGGGTTTGATGGCTCATGGCTATGATTATAGCTATGCAGGCAGCTAAGGCAGAAGGATTTCAAGTTTGAGGCCAAGTCTGAGCAACTTAATAAAACTCTGACTCAAAATAAAATAAAAAGGGCTGAGGATATAGCTCAGTGGTGGATGCTTTCCAAGCATGTCCATGGCCCTGAATTTGATCTCTAACACAAAGGGAGAGGGGTTGGGGGGGAGGGAGAGAGAGAAAAAGAAAGAAAGAAAAGAGCTGGGCCCAGTGGCACAAGCCTGTAATCTCAGCACTTAGGGAGGCTAAGACAGGAGGATCGCGAGTTCAAAGCCAGCTTCAGCAACAGTGAGGCGCTAAGCAACTCAGTGAGACCCTGTCTCTACATAAAACACAAAATAGGGCTGGGGATGTGGCTCAGTGGTGGAGTGCCCCTGAGTTCAATCTCCAGTACCAAAAAAAAAAAGAAAAGAAATCTCAAGGGACTATGAATAATTAATTTAATGAAGGTCATTTGTTTATCTGTACACTTAAAAGTTATTTGCTAAACAACATACCACAATGCCAGATGCTGGATATACATGATAATTAAGATGTCTAATGAGTGAAAAAACAGTTCCTGCCCTCCTGGGTCTCATAGCCCACCTGGCTTACAAAAACTTAGTGCCTCTAGCAGTAAATGGGATGATAAAATAGAAAAAATAACAACAAAAATGAAGAAAAGCACATTACAAATGAGACAGGAGAAAAGGAAAGCACCAGAGAGAATAGATCTGGGAGGAAAACGAGTTGAAATGTGGATTACTATTATGGTATCACTTTTTCACACAGTACAATTCAGAGCTAAGGTTCTAACTCTTACATGAGATCCTTATCAAGAGAGAGCTAGTTGCTGAAGTACAAAAAACAGTCCATACATTAATTTAATGGAATAAATCCTTAAGATATCATTAGAAGGAACATGAAAACAAAAACTTCATTTTCTCTCTTTTAACCAGTATACTGTCTGGCAGCCAGTGTTGCAAGTTCACCTAGTGGGATTACCACATCCTTGATATAGCACAGTTGTTGAGTCTGTCACTGTCCTGTTGTGAAGGTGACAAAGCTGTGATCTGACCATCATTAGCCACAGTGAACTCTTTTTTTTTTGGGTTGGGAGGACTGGGGACTGAACCCAGGGACACTTAACAACTGAATGACATCCCTAGTCCTTTTTATTATTTTTTTAAAATTTTGAGACAGGGTCTTGATAAATTGCTTAGGGCCTCTCTAAGTTGCTAAGGCTGGCTTTGAACTTGTGATCCTCCTATCTCAGCCTCCTGAGTTGCTGGGACTCTAGGCATGCACCACTGTGCCCAGCTGCTACAGTGAACTTTTAATTCAGCAGGGTCAAACCCATCGCAGTCATGATATATTATTCTTGGTTGGAGTCAACTTGAGAAACTCTCAGACATGCTCAGCAGGACCATTTATTTAGCTGTTGTTGTATTTAATGTTTTCCTCAGGTTTCTATTTGGCAGGGGAATCTTTATAAAGATCCCTCAACTTCGGAACTTCAAATTACTGGAGAAGCCAAGAGGGAAGACTATATAGTTCATAAACATTCTGGAGAAAAACCTGGTTAGTTATATCAATAATAAAAAGTGCAGGTAGCAGAATGGTGGCCACTGAAAAAGATTCTCTTGACATGGTGGTCTCAGACTAGCCCAGCATCCTCCATGGCTCTTTCCTCTGTGTGCTGAAGCCAGCAATGAAGCTCTAGTTCTTGAGGACTCTCTCTAGGTCTGAATCCTTTCTGCTCTTCATTCCACACTCTCTTTCCCTAGTCTGGAGCACCAAGTTTCTGTGGTCTCTGCAGAGCAAGGGTTGTCCCTGCTTCTTCCTGTGCTCTGCCTAAGTTCACTGCCCTGGGCTTTAGTAGGCCAGGACAGTTCATACAGTAATAAAAACAAGTGACAATAACTAATAAGAGAGCAGAGGAAGGTAGAGATGATAGAGGGAAGTCATTGTTGATCTTGATCCACTTTGGTGAGAAGACAAGCCTTTGGTACCAAAACTTAGGATGCAAAGGGAGCCAGAATCAAAAAGCAAAGTTTCTTTATACTTAAGTTTCCCACCAGAATCTGATACCTCATAGTAGACAAAAGATATTTTCCTACCCCAAGCCTCAGTGTGTTTAAGAACTCACTTAAGCAAGTCCAAGTATGAAGACAAATTCTGATCCTTCTTGGAGTCATCACCTATTCATCTTTCTCCCACTTGTCCTCCATTAATTTCTTAGCCTCAGTGGACAGTGTCATGACTTTCAAAAATCATCAGTCACTACTGTCATTTGGTGTGTGTTCACCACTGCATGATGGAGAAATTTAGTCACTTAAAGAAACAAAGTGATGAGAGAGAGATGAGACTTGAGATATGTGACTAATTGTTATTAGTCTTACCTCATTTGATCTTGGCAGAAATATATCAACCATGGTGGCTTTTGGTTCTGTGACTGGATGGACCAATAAAGCACTTCCTTAAAAATGGAGAAGAAATAAAATTTAGTGTTATTAGAAGAATTCTTTCCCTTTAGTTGAACAGTATTGTGGTTTTTGTTTTGTTTTGTTTTGGTATGGGGCTTAAACCCAGGGGTTCTTCACCACTGCCCTAGATCCCCAGCTTTTTTCATTTTTTTAAAATATTTATTTTTTAGTTGTAGGTGAACAGAATATCTTCATTTTATTTTTATGTGGTGCTGAGGATCAAACCCAGTGCCTCACGCATGCTATGCGAGCGTGCTACCACTGTGCCATAACCCTAGCCCTTTTTTTTTTTTCTTTTTTTAAATTTTGACACTAGGTCTTGCAAAATTGCTTAGGGCCTGGCTAAATATCTGAAGCTGGCCTACAACTTGCAATCCTCCTGTCTCAGCCTCCTGAGTAGCTGGGATTACAGGTATGTGCCACAACGCCTGGCAGTATTATGGTTTTAAAAATCATTAGATTGTGAACTTCTTTTTTTTTTTTTTTGGTACTGGAGATTGAACTCAGGAGCACTTGACCACTGAGCCACATCTCCAGCCCTATTTTGTGTTTTATGTAGAGACAGGGTCTCACTGAGTTGCTTAGCGCCTCACTGTTGCTGAGGCTGGCTTTGAACTCGCGATTCTCCTGTCTCAGCCTCCTTATGTGCTGGGATTACAGGCTTGCGCCACTGCACCTGGCTAGATTGTGAACTTCTGTAAGGCAGAGACTGTGGTGAGTTGAACCAATGATTCATCAGAGAGATGCATTGTTAGAAAGAGGGCAGGGGCTCAAAGAGGTGACTGTTATCACCCATCATTAATCCATACATGGAATATGAGGGTTATAGGAAGGAACCCTGACACAATTTATTACAGTATCATTTTGTGCATAACTGCTTAGTGCACCAATCATCTGAAAGCACCACTGCATCTCTCCATGGGCTTTATTGTTTTCTTTGAGTGATGCTGATGAAGGTGAGTCCACAACTGTTATCCAGAAGTGTGTCACTGTGGCTACTCAGGTTCTTTTTCTTGGGCAGTTATTGGGAAGGCTATAGCAAGTATTGGCAAGTATTGTTAATTTTGCTTTGATCTTGGTATTACATAGGTAAAATTTATCATCTATAAATTCTTTTATTCAATAAATACTGAATGCCAGGTACCTTGATAGGCTCTGGGGATAGAGTGGCAGATAAAACAAGCATGATCCCTGCTGTCATGGAGTTTATAGTAAGTGGAGAGGGAGATTAAGAAATAATTGAAAAATAGAGTTAAGACAACTACCAAAACATGCAAAAGTACAAAGCAGAAATGAAAGTTTTTTAATAGGACAGATTGATTTTGATGGAGGAGGATAGACTAAGGTATAAGGAAGCAAGTAGTGGTTAGAGAGGTTTCTCCAAGGCAGTGATTATTGAAACCTAATGTGTGAGGGATTGAACCCAGGGCCTTGAACATTCCATGTCAGTGTTCTACCACTGAGCTATATTCCCAGACCAAGGACTCTTTATTTTTTAACATTTGAAGTTTTCCATTGTTTGGAAATGCGGTTACCTTTTGGGCAACTCAATGTTTAGATTGGCTTTTTGAGCCCTGTCCCTAAGATGATAAACTTCCATGTTTTATATTTGATGGTTAATCCTTGTTAAAGAGGCCTATTATTGTATATGAAATAAACTCTTAGGCTGGGGCTGTGGCTCAGTGGTGGAGCACTTGCCTAGCATGTGTGAGGCACTGGGTTCGATTCTCAGCACCACATACAAATAAATAAATGAAATTAAGGTCCATCGATAGCTAAAAAAAATTAAAAAAAAAAGAAACTCTTTTGGTTTTTTACTATATCTGTATGATTTACTTTTTTTCCTTCCCCATAGTGGGAAGGCTTAGAAGGCTCTTCTAATAGGCTTAGAAGAGTGGATACAAAACAGAAGTTCAAACTATACCTGCAAATAGAGTGGATTTATTTGATGTTGGCAAGAATACTACTGTGAGTGCTATATTGCAACAGAATAGATCTATGATTCCACTAATGCATTAAAAATTTTTAATGAAGGAATTTCATTTTTTTTCTGTTTTCTTGGGATAGGATTTTAAAAAGTGCTCTTGTGGAAAATTCACTAAAAACATGATTATGGTATTTATAACTATAATTAATAAATGCTCACCCAGCATGTATTCATCTTCCACACCAAAAGCCGCTAATTCATCAGGGAATTCTATCCATAGAGGTCTGAGAAAAGAAAAAGAATGTTACATTTTAATGTCACTAGATGTTTTTTAAGATTTTTATATTTTTAGTTTAAAACTATTCAAAGGAAATTGGAAAGCACTGAAGATTCAAGATTCTTTTTCATATAATTTAAGTTTTTATGAACAATTGCTATGATTACATTTTTATTATGTGAAAAAAGCTTTTTATTAACTAAAATATTCTAAAAAATATTGAGAATTCTAGTACCTGCCACTTTTCTTTCTGATTTTTGAGCACTAAACACTACTCTACTGGGTAGAGTCAGAGCTTTATGCAAGTCCAAATATCTAACATCTTTGGTTATGATTTTACAATGATGATAATTCTATGCTGTTTTTTAGAAATATTTTTTTAGTTGCAGATGGACACAATATCTTTATTTTGTTTATTTATTTTTATGTAATACTGAGGATCAAACCTAGTGCCCCACACATGCTAGGCAAGTGCTCTACCACTGAGCTACAACCCCAGTCCCCTCTATGCTGTTTTATTCTTGCGTTTGCTGCCTTTTATGCATCACTTAATCATTACATATTTGAGTGAGAAGAACTGATGTTTCTTGTTTTCAAGCTGGCAATATTTGGGAGGGGGGAAGAAATTCTGAGTATTCTTTTTGTTATTATTTCATGTAACTAGGAAGTATTTGGGTTAATAAACAACAAAACTGTCAATATATATCTATCCGAATATTAAATTAATGGTTCCATAGTCATTTTTCAATTTCATGAGGAAAGGATATCTTTTAATAAGCAAAATTTATTTTTAGTTTATTCATTAGGCTTTGTAATAACATATGCATTTTTTAGTGAACAAAGCAGCAGTCTCTACACCTGGGTGATGTCTAGAACCTAGAAGGGAAACTTCTAACAAATACAAATTCCTGAGACCTACCCAAGGAGATTCCTAGAGGTTTTGGAGGTGCAGCCTTTGGAATCTATAGTGGAAAGCTCCCCCGATGATTCTGATCTCATTTAAGTTTAGGAACTTCTGATCCTGAAGTCTTGGGTTGGTGTTATGTATCATTCCCTAACCTAGAAAGATTTTTTTATAAACATATATTTTGATTTCAAAATAGAATTAGAATTTATAAACTAGGAACAAATGTTCACCTCAAACTTAGAACAGTTCAGCCCTGAGAGTAAGATAAAGGAAAGCCTAGGGCTGGTAGGTAAGTTATTCTTTCTGAGAAGATGCTTACAGTTAAATAATGAATTGCTATAGTCACTTCCTAATTCTTTGAGATATCTCTATTTTTGTCTCTCACCAAGTATGTACAAACATTTAACCTCAGTAGTAGGGGGTCTAGTTTTTATTATCTGTGTCTTTGATAGCCAGGATCCCATGCACAGTTGGTAGTCAAGAAGCTCACTGAAACTTGATTAAACATGTGGCTTTTCTTCACTTTTTCTTTTAAAATCACTGTGCAATTGGTCTAGTCTGTAGTCATGGTAAGAGGATTAGGATGCTGTGGCTCCTGAATGGATGATGCTTTTTTTACCTCATGACAGGTTCAGAAGCCACATGCGCACGGTAGAACAGAGAATACAAATACGGCAGGAGGGTATAGCGCTCTCTGATGGCTTCTCGGATGAGCTGGGTGTATTGCTCTCCAAAGAGCCAGGGTTCCCGCCGCCTGGTGTTCATGGTAGCATGGCCGCGGAAGAAGGGTTGGTAGGCTCCTGCCTGGTACCAACGCACCAGCAGTTCTGCGTCTGGATTCCCAATGAAGCCACCCACATCAGCTGGTTAGAAAGAAAGGCCAAGTAAGGCAACCAGATTGCAAATAAATGATGTACACGGGTAACATAAGGCCTTGATGACTGGCCAGAGAAAGGAGCCATATGTGCTTTCAAAACTATTGCCTCAAATAGGGGAGCACATATATAAAACAGCCTATTTGGGGATCTGACAAAACACTCTATGAACATTCACTTCTTGTCAAAAGACCAGAAGATTTACTGCAAAATCAATACTCCTATATGTTCCTGAACTAATATTACCTCGAAATCATAAAATGTTCACTTGATTGAGTATTTGTGTGTGTGTGTGTGTGTTGGCAGGAAGGGGCTGGTAACCGATTTCCTTTGGAAGCAACAGGCAAACCAAGATAAAAATTAAAGAAAGAACTAGAGAAGCAAATAATCAGAATTAGAAGTTTAGAGCTGGGCAGGGTTGCATATGCCTGTAATCCCAGTGGCTAGGGAGGCTGAGGCAGGAGGATCACAAGTTCAAAGCCAGCCACAGCAAAAGCAGGATGCTAAGCAACTCAGTGAGATGCTGTCTCTAAATTAAATACAAAAAAGGGATGGGGATGTGGCTCAGTGGTCAAGTGACCCTGAGTTCAATCACCAGTACAAAAAAAGAAAAAAAAAAAGAAGTAATTTAGGTAGAATTTCATGCCAAGTCCTAGAGCAGGATATGTATTTCTTATACTGTATGTGGACCAATGCCAAAAACCCCCACAAATATAAAAATATAACATTAATTTGTTTCTATTTCTGCAGAAAACAAGAGCAGCTGGAACTGCAGTCATATTGAGCAACTTTTAACCTTTATCTACAGAGAATTCTCAGAATGCAAGGAAGGCAGGCTATCAGACACTTATTTTAACTAAATTTATCTTTCTCAAGAGCTTATCTTTCATTTAACCATTTTAAAAACCATTTTTTTTGTTATTGTTGAGTTCCTCATATTTTCTAGCTATTAATCCCTAGTCAGATATGTAAAGTTTGCAGATATTTTCTCCCAGTTTGCTGGTTGTCTCTTCACTCTGTTGATTTTTTTTTCTTTCGCTGTGCAGAAACTTATTAATTTTATGTAATTCCATTTGTTACTGCTTTTTGTTGGCCGTGCTTTTGGGGTCTTATTAAAAAAAAAATCATCACCTAAAAGAAAAAAAAAAGAGCATATCTTTTTAAAAAATACAGTTAAAGTATGTCATGGAATTTAAAATCTGCTGAGAATTTACTTCTCCTTGTCCTCCTTTTTCTTATTGTTATTTTTTAGCAGTACTGGAAATTGAACCTTGAGTGTTGCACATGCTAGGTGAGAACTATATCGCTTATATACAACTCTTGCCCCACACTAACTTCTGATTCACTAAATACTTTGTAAATTTTACTTTTTTCACTTAAAAAATTTTTTTTTGTAGTTGTGGATGGGCAGAATGACTTTATTTTATTTATTTTTATGTGGTGCTAAGGATGGAACCCAGTGCCTCACACATGCTAGGCAAGCACTCTGCCACTGAGCTACAACCTCTCAGCCCATACTTTTTTCACTTTTAAGAAGAAAAAATGTTACAGGAAGGAAAACTTAGTTTCAAATGCTGCATCTAAAAAGGAAGTGATGAAAGAATGAGGGAAAGAAGTATTCTTTGGTGCTTCACTTTTCCCCTTCTGACAAACTGATTCCATGTCTTCAATTTAGACAATATCCAAGAAGTTCTGAAGCATCCTGCTTTCACTTTTCTCTCTAATCTTCTCTCCTTCACTTTCTCCTGTTTTCTCTTTCCCATATTTATCCCAGCCCAAAATAGCTAAAGAGAAGGGATTTATGACCAGCTTTGAAGAAAACATTCTCACTTTTCATTTTCTCTTACTTCAAACTTCAGGACAGAACTCATCTTACCTCCACAAAAAGAGATCCCAGTAATGCTGAGGGTGAGTAACATGGGGATAGAAATTTTCAGATAACTCCATTCTGCTGTGTTGTCACCAGTCCATACTGCACCTTAGGTCACCAGTAAGAAGATATTAAACACACACACACACACACACACACACACACACACACACACACACACGTAAGTTCATGTACTCAATTTCTTATTTAGAGTTCAGATTATTTATTTGGTACCAGGGATTGAACCCAGGAGCACTTAATCACTTAGTCACATCCCCAGCCCTTTTAAGTTTTATTTTGACACAGGGTTTCACTAAGTTGCTTACAGCCTTACTAAATTGCTGAGGCTAGCCTTGAACTTGTAATCCTCCTGCCTTAGCTTCCTGAGTCTCTGGGATTATAGGTATGTGCCACCATGCCTGGCTTTGATCCTTGATTTTTTAAAAGACAAGCTAATGAAAAGGAAAATAGATTTATTACCTAAAAATAAACAAATTTTGATCTTCTACAATGAAATTTATTAAATTTCTAATGTAAAAAGTTATTAAAATCCACAAAACATTCCATGAAAATATTCTGAAATTATGCTTATTTTTTTAATTATAATTCTTTTTAATGAGAGCATTACAGTTATAAATAATAGTTGAGTTCATTTGGACAAAATCATACATGCATAGAATTTGATTTAATCCACTTAAGTCCTAGGAGGCCCCCTTTCCCAAACTCCCTCCCTAGTCTCCTTCCTCTACTCTACTGATCTCCCTTTCATTTGTCTGTTTAGTTTTGATTGGTGATTTATACATATTATATAAAGAAAGGTAGAATTCATTGTTATATATTTATATATGCACATAGTGTGATTTTGTTAAAATCCATTGCTCTTTCCTCCCCATTCTCATCCCTCCCCCGTCCCTCTCAATCTCCTTTTATTCCATTGATCTTTCCTTTTTCTTTATGGTATCCAATACCCCTTTCCCCATATTTTGCTCTAGTTTCCATGAAGTATAATTCAAATCTGATTATAGGAGGAATATCTTTAAAAATAAACTTTATTGAGGTGTCATTTATATACAATAAATGTATCTATTTTAAGTGAAGAGTTTAATGCATGTAATGGCCACCATAAGCAAGGCGTAGAATATTTCCATAACTAGCAAAGTTCCCTGGGTTTCCTTGCAGTCAACAAATTCCCACTTTAGCCAACTTAACTCATGTGATTTCTATGATTATAGATTAGTCTTTCTTAGAATTTTCATACAAATGGAAACATAATATATACTATATTGTGTTCTAACATTTTTTACTCAGCATAATGTAGTTTACTCTTTTTTATTTGCTGGGTAGCATTCTATGATATGGAACATATCACAAGTTATTTATCTATTCACCTATTGATGAATATATGGATTATTTTCAGGTCTGAGCTATTATAAATAAAGGTGCCATAAATATTTTTGTATAAGTCACTGTGTGATATATTTTTATTTATCTCTGGATAAATACCTGGAGTAAAATTGTTGGGTCTTATGTTCAGCATATGTTAAACACTTCAAGATAATTACAAACCTTTTAGAAAGGGTTGTACCATTTTAGATTCTCAGAGCAATGTATGACAGTACCAGGATTTTAATTCTAGGCACTCTAAGGAATGTATAGTGGTATCTTTCTTTTGTTTTAATTTATATTTCCCTAATGACTGATTATTTCTTCATGTATTTACTGATCATTCTATCTCTTCTTCTGTAAAGTATCTATTCACATGTTTTGTTCTGTTTTCTTTTTGTTATTGAGATGAGGTCTTGCTATGTTTCCTAGGCTGGCCTTGAACTCCTAGGCTCCTGAGTTTATGAAGACAGATTACATACCATTAAATAGATTCATAAAAGGAAAAAAAATCTTATTTTACTACATCTACATTACTACTGAAGCATTTTTGTGAATCTTCTACCAAAACAGTTCTACTAAATATTTTTGTTTTTATTTCTCATACAAATTTTGAATTTTCCTACAGTCAACAAGGAAAAATATTTTCAAAGGATTGCCCTTTGTAAATAATATTCAAATAAGTTTTCCTTAACTTCAAGTGAAATATGTATATATCTACATAATGATTTTGAAATCTTGTTAAAAAAGCTCATCATAATAAACATGCAAATGTTTTTAGGGCTCATATAGTTGTTTAGACAGAAGCTCTCCCTGGCTATTGGTTTCAGCATTTGACAGAAAAAAATACATTTCATGTAAAGCCTTGCTACACATTGAGGCAAAGTGGATTAAATTGGTGGTCTTGCTATGTTGCCCAGGCAGGCCTTGAACGTTGGGCTCAAGAGATCCTCTTGCCTCAGACTAGAAAGTGGGTCAACATTTACAATATCAAAGAAAATTTAGTATTCATGTTTCCTCTTATTTTTTTAAACTGGTGTTTATAAATTTTTTCATTAAATATACATTTTTAGCGATGAAAATGATACTTGTAAAGAATTCGGAAAATAAGGATAAGCAAAGAAGAAAATTAAAATCACCATCAGTAAGGTACTGAATTTTCTTATATTTTATCTGACTGCCTATCTACCTACTTACTGATTGAATTACTATTTTATAAAATTGGGATAATATGGAAGTATTTGGGCATTCTTTTCTATTTTTCCTTTAACATGATGTCACAAACATTTTCTCATGCAGTTAAAGCTACCATTTTAAATAGCCTCATGATAGTCTTCCACATGGATACAACTTAATTTTGTAACTATTCTCTATTGTTACATAGATTTATTTGTTTGTTTCAAGAACTACTGCTGTGGTGATCATCTCTGTATGTGAATCTCTGCCTAAAATGATAATATTTTGGTCTTTGGTTGAGTACCACAGGGGCTGGTTTTCAGGTGTCGAGTGGGAGGACTAACAACGTCTGCAATACAATAAGGGTTTTTTAAAAATATTTTTTAGTTGTCAATAGACTTTTATTTTATTTATTTATGTGGTGCTGAGAATCGAATCCAGGGCCTCACACATACATGCTAGGGCTCTACCACTGAGCCACAACCCTAGCCATGGGTTGGGTTTTTGAAACTAGGATCTAAGCTTTCAGTTGTTTATGCAAGAAAAGGGAACTTAAAATAGCCTTCCTACCCCAAGGTGGTTAAGTTGAACTAGATCTGCATTAGCTAGTAAACCAGATCCAGTTATAGATGCCCCTGACCACAAGCAACAGCCAGGTCTATTTTAAGCTATATTGCTAAGTGGAACAGAACAGGTGATTGAATATGTTAGAAATATATTCCCTGGTTTCAATGAATCAAAGAGTCAGGATCAGGGATAACCATGTCAACAAACTGAATATGGTAAAGTCAGTCCCTATCAAGTAAGTGGCCATTTTTTCAGTGAAAAATAAGTATTAAACTTGATTAAAATTGGCTTACTCTATTTTATAGGAAAAAATGCTTACTTCAGAGTATATCATTCTGTACAATCAAAGGTCTGAGCAACAGCTATTGAAAAGGAACACAGGGGTAGCAGATGCCAGAAATAGTCAAAAAAGAATAGGTGGCTAATTTGTGTTTTTCAGTCTAACATGAGCCATTCCTTACCATACTTTTGTGACCCAGCGAAGAAAGAACGTGAAAGAACAAAGGGTCTCTCCTTCCCTTTAGATCGCTGTATCAGTCCTTCTGCAGTAGCCATTTGCTATCAAAGTCAACAGATAAATTTCAGAGATAATAAGATTAGGGCATTTTGCCAATATCCTTAATAAGCTAATGTGAAAAAAGTACATAGTAGGTAGAAATGTGAAGTGTTAAATGTTAAAATAAATCCAATCAAATTGTTTTCATGATATAAATTACTCAAAGAATGGGAAAATTTCTTTGAGTAATAATAGCAATGAATAAATAAATAGCATTTATTTGATGCTTCCTATTAATTGGCACTTTGTAATATTTTCTCGCATAATCTACCAAACAATTTCTGAGACCGTTTTTAGTGGTAGTGGGTGGGGGGACAGATTCAGCAATGTTAAGTGACTGGTCCTGGCCTACATAAGAAAATTCTCTAAAGTAGTTGGCAGTAATAGCAACAGTCTGTTAAGAAATAAACAGATACTATCTGAAATCTGTGCTATCTCTAGCCAGTAGCTCCCATTGGAAAATACCAATAGGTGGGAGGACAAAGGGAACATAGTCACATTCTGAAAATAACAAAGAACCATGGATATAAATTAGGGCATGTGATTGTCAAGTCTTTGAATGTGACTGGCAAATAAAAGACAATTTTACCACCTTTTTTTTTTTTTTTTTGGTCCCAGGGATTGAATTCAAGGGTGCATAACCACAAAGCAATATCCCCAGCCCTTTTTATTTTGAGACAGGGTCTTACTAAGTTGCTTACGGCCTCACTAAGTTACTGAGACTGGCTTTGAACTTGAGATCCTCCTGCCTCAGACTCTTCAGCTGCTAGGAATACAGGCATGTGCTATCACACCTGGCCTATAACGAGAAGACTAAATACTTAAGGAGAGGCTTCTAAATTTAAAAAAAAAAGCATACTTATTGAAATTATGTATCTGTGTTCTAAATTATGCTCCCCTGGTATGAAGGTCAGGATTGCTGTATTTGGATATTTGTGAAGTTTTAAAATATTTAAAAAAACTTTTTAAAATTTGTTTTAATTAGTTATATATGACAATTACAACTTTTGTTTTAATCACCTTTGTTAACAGATTTATACAATACCTGTGTCAAAAAAAGTGCCATATCCTAATGGCTTATATCAAGGCAGATGTTTCCATCTTATCATTAATCTCATAATATTTAAAAATTCATAAAATTGATTATGGAAGGAAAAGAAGCAAAGGGAGAAATAATAAAAAGTAACCTAAGACTCACTGCACTTGTCAGAAAAGACACACAAAGAGACATGAACAGTATAGTATGGCTGTTAAAAAACAAATGACTTTCAGGTAGTACACACCAATCTAGCTGACTTCATTTTGGATATCTTACCTGATAAAAACCATAGATGTTGTGAAGTTCTCTGTGTTCCCAGTTGCCATGATGAATGGCATTTTTTTGCAGTGTTAGCTCTGGCCCTCTAAAGACTGAGGGCTCATTCATGTCATTCCATATGAAAAGGATATCTGTAGATCCCTAGAAAGTAAATCCTGATCATAAAATACTACCACAGTGATGGTGTTAATATGATAGCATCCTCATTCTTCTTTCCTACCCCCATTTAACTTACTTATTTATTATGTTTTTTGGACAGGGAATTGTGTCTGTTTTGTTCATTGATAAATCCCAAATACTGAGAACAATGCCCGGCCTACAGAAAGTTCTCAATAAATGTTGATTAACCAATAAATGTTGCCCTGTGTTGTCTATGAAATATACATTGCCCAGCAAGTTCACTCCAAGACCTCCCTAGACAACCCCTACTGGAAAGGTTACGAATTTTCACGATTAGGCTCTACAGCATCTACCACATGCTACAACTCTTAACTAAAGGCAATTATAGCTATATATAGAAGACTCTATCTTCTCTCTAATACTCCGAAAGATTTGGCAGCTTAGATATCTGTTTGTTACCATGATCTACGTTTAGTGTTCTATGTAGAATTGTTCAGAGTAGGAAGGACAGGTGATTCATCTAGTTAACATCTTGTTGTAATTTCTTTTTTTTTTTTTTTTTTTTTTTTTTTTATATTTATTTTTTAGTTGTAGGCAGACAGGATATCTTTATTTTATTTTTACGTGGTGCTGAGGATCGAACCCAGTGCCTCACGCATGCTAGGCGAGCACGCTACCACTGTGCCACAATCCCAGCCCCTTGTTGTAATTTCTTTTATAGAAATCTCTAGTCTCTCAGCATTTGGCTAAATAGCTATGATTACAAGGACTCCCTTGGGCAGCTCATTTCATTATTTTCTGAATGTCTTGTTCCTCGCAATATCACCTCACAACACCTAGCTTCTCAAACACCATAATACTACTTCAGTTATTTAACTCTGCCATGGTAGTGTGAAAACAGCCATAGAAAAGAGTGAAGTGAACGAGCATAGCCACGTTTGGTCCAATGGTGATTGTCTATCCTTGCTTTAAGTTATTTAGTAGTATCCTAATATATGATGCTCAGAAACTAATGTTTGATGGTTAAGAGCTGGGCTTGGCAGACAAACAGTCCTGAGTTCAAATCTTGGGTACATCACTTGCTAGACAGGTGACACTAGCAGGCTTACAAACTCTCCATTCCTCAATTTTCTTATCTGTGGAATTAGATTTAGTTAGAGTTCTAATTTCAGAAAATTATTATGAAGAAGAAATGGTATAATGCACATAAAGTGCTTGGCATGTATTCACTTGGTTTTAGGTATCACCATCAGCATCACCACCACCATCATTTATCAATATCAATGTAAATGGTTGAGAACAGTTCTTCAGATATGGCCTATCCAGTTTTCTCTGGTTCTTAACAAGATTTTAAAATAATTATTATACTCTGCTTTTAATGATATACTACAGCTTATATTTTCACATTTATCTTATCATTATCTTTAAATATAGTTATAGAATACTTTTTATATAAAATGTATATGGTAACTTTAAAACATAACAAATATCTGTTATAATGTACTTTGATATATCACAGAGTCTATTATAACAGTGGTCAAAAATCATAGCTTTTGTGCCTTTAGTAATGCACATGGCACCACTCCCAGCACCACCAAAGTCTGTAATGTAGTGGTCATCCTTGCCTTTCCACACAAGCATTTTATAACAAGAGCTATTCAAAGAAGCAGAGCAGCTCTATTCACTTTTTTTTTCTTTCATCCTTTCAAATTAACTAGGAAAGAAGAAAAGAATAAAGACCAACCTGATAAGCAGGAAAAGCAAAAAGACCCGAATACCATTCTCTGACCTTGGAACTGGTAAAATCCAGATAAGAAGAGAGACCTGTAGAAGCACAACAGTAGACAGTCTGTTAGGAATAGAGGTCATCACAGTAAAATGTGTCATAAAGAAGGTATCAGATGTGAGAACTAGGTAATCAGTGGGCACTTTACAATATTCCTAAAAGATAGCTGAGAGAGGCATGGTCTCCAAGAAGTGAATAAAGGTGATACCTGACTCCGGTGACAATCACTAGATCTTTCAACACCAGAGGCCCTGGGAACGGCAGTGAACAAGCATCAAGACAGAGCATGTCCCTCTCTGATGGCCTAAGATAGCCCAAGTAAGGATGGCAAGTATCCTGCAGTGATCCCTTAGTTCTTTTTTTTTAGACTGAAGACTGAACCCAAGGACACTTAACCACTGAGCCACATCTATAGCCCTCACTTTTTTGTTTTTTGGAGACAGGGTCTCGCTAAGTTGCTTAGGGTCTTACTAAGTTGCTAAGACTGACTTTAAACTTGCAATCCTCCTGCCTCAGCCTCCTGAGCTGCTGGGATTACAGGCATATGCCACCATGCCCAGCTCCTTAGTCCTTAAAGAGTACTAGAGAAGAGAGTTCAAATGATTCAAGGAGAGAAAAGATAGATATAGGGTCTTGCTATAGAGCACTATGATATAATAAAGTGGTAATTTCCTTTTGTTGTTGTTTCTACCAAGGCATTTGGTAGCTGCCAGAGGCAGCTGAGATTACTCGTAAAAGGCTGAAAAGTCAAAACTATGGACTAAAAGAGCAAAGAACAGGATAGAACCTGCAGGACACTTTTCTTCTTCTCTTCCTTCCCCTTTTCTCATTCATTCTTTCTCTTTCCTTCCCTTCCTCTCTCTCTCTTTTTTGTACTGGGGATTGAAGCCAAGACCTCACACATGCTAGGCAACACTCTACCATGGAGCTATACTCCCAACTCTTTAAAAATTTATTTTGAGACAGAGTCATGCTAAGTTGCTGAGGCTAGCCTCCAATTTGAAATCTTCCTGCCTCAGTCTCTCAAGTTGGATTATAGGCATGTGTCACCATTCCTGGCTCATCCTCTACTTCTTATCTCTATTTGTTTAAAGAAATGCATGCTACTGAGGTTTGCTTATTTGTTTATGTTACACTCAATTACTGATGGATAAATCTAGCCAAACATATATTTCCAAATGTACCAGGCTGTTATGGTTTGGATCTTACATGTCCCAAAAGCTCATGTGTTGAAGGCTTGGTTCCCAGTTGATGGCACTACTGAGACATGGTTGAAACTTTAGGAGGTGGGACCTGATTGGAAGAATTAGGTCACTAGAGCTATGCCTTATAAAGGTATAGTAGGACTCTGTCTCCTTTTTCTCTCTTGCTTTCTGGCCTCTGTGAAATGAGCAGCTTTCCTCTGCCATATGCTTCCATTATAATATACCATTATGATATACTGCCTTGGCACAGGCCCAAAAGCCATGGGGCCAAATGATCATGGATAGAAACATCTGAAACTATGAGCCAATATAAATCTTTCTTCCCTTTAAGTTAATTTTCTCAGTTATTTTGTCACATAGGCAGAAAGCTGACTGACACAGGTGTTATGAAAGATACAAAGAAAGTAATACTTTCTTTTCCTTGAAGGTATCTAAGATGTAAGTAGAGGAGTAAGAGATACTTACTAGGAATGAGAATGACAGCCATGTAACCTTCAGTAATTGGTATTACATATAGTAAGTGTATAGAGCAATATCATACCAGGCCAGCACACTCCTTCAAAGTTGTTCCCTTCATGATTTCTCACAAAGAAGCCCTGTTCTTTGGCCTTAGTGTACACTGAGTAATCAGGATCAATCTTGATGTGGGGGTCACTGATGACTACAAGCTGCCAGGACATAAACGTTTGAAGATCTCATCAGTTTTATGGTTAGACTTAATGTTCACTTATATGTTTTCACCATAGTTTTTTTAAAATATTTTTTTAGTTGTAGATGGACACAATGTCTTTATTTTATTGCTTTTTATGTGGTGCTGAGGATCGAACCCAGGGCCTCAGGCATGTGAGGCAAGTGCTCTACCGCTGAGCTACAATCCCAGCCCCTCACCATAGTTTTAAGGTAAAATTTATTTTGAAACAACTACTACTCATCATGAAATATTTCACATATCAGTAAAACTCTACAGCCTTTTGTGTGCTCAGGGAAATTTAAACTGATATCAAAACCTGGCCAATGTTCTTTTGTAATTATTGTTGCCTAACCAATACATGCTTTTAAGAAGGCATTTATTAAGCTTCTCTCTGACTGTGATGCTGGGTGCTGGATGCTATGCATGAAGGATTAAGTAAGCAGGGTCCATGCTCCCTAAACATTTAGAGTCTAAGATAAACATTTAGAGTCTAAGACTGACAAAAGCAAGTCTTAAAGGAACCAACTTATTGTTATTACATTATGAGAACAAACAAACAAAAATCCTTAAACCCAATGGTACAAATGTATTTGGGAAAGAAGTTTGAGAAAAGCCGTGAGTCACAACTCTGTGTCTCTAACCCCTTTCTCTGCCTAATACCGTCATATCCACCCAGTTGAAGGTCTCAATACCAGTTTATTTGGTATTGCACCAATCTTCTAATCATATCTACTCTATTCATCCTACATACTAAAGTTTAATTCCTCATTGCTCAAAATCTTAAATGTTAAATTATGGTAAAGTACACATATCAAAATTTACCATCATAACCATTTTAAGTGTTCAAGTGTTTAGTAGTTCACATTGTTGTGCAAACAATATCTAGAGCTCTTTTAATCTTGCAAAACTGAAACTCTATTTTCATTAAATAACAAATTTTGATTCCTCTTCCCAGCCAATGGCAATAACCATTCTACTTTCTATCTCTAAAAATTTGACTACTCTAGTTATTTTATTTATTTATTTATTTATTTATTTATTTATTTATTTATTTATTTATTTTTTTGGTACTGGGAATTGAACTCAGGGGTACTCAACCACTGAGCCACATTCCCAGCCCTATTTTGTGTTTTATGTAGAGACAGGGTCTCACTGAGTTGCTTAGCGCCTCGCCATTGCTGAGGCTGGCTTTGAACTCGCGATTCTCCTGTCTCAGCCTCCCTAAGTGCTGGGATTACAGGCTTGAGCCACTGCGCCCGGCTTCTAGTTATTTTAGATTAGCAAATTCGTATAGTATTTGTGGGGTTTTTTTTTGTCACTGGCTTATTTCACTTAGCATATGTCCTCAAGGTTTATCCATGTTGTAACATGATCAGAATTTCCTTCTTTTCTAAGGCTGTGTGATAATTTACTGTGTGTATATTCCACATTTTGTTTATCCATCTATAGACCCTTGAGTTGCTTTACCCTTTGGCTACTATGACTAATGCTGCTATGAATATAGGTGTACAGATATCTGTTTGAGTTCCTGCTTTAAACTCTTCTGGATATATATCCAGAAGTGGGATTGGTGGACCATATGGTGATTCTATTTTGCATTTTTTTGAAGAACTGCCATATTGTTTTCCAAAGCAGATGTACCATTTTACATTCGTGTCAACATTATACAAGGGTTACAATTTCTCTGCATCTTCACCAATACTTATTTACTACTTTTTAAATAGTAGCTCTCCTAATGGTGTTAAAGTGTATTTCACTGTGGTTTTGATTGGCACTTCCCTAATGATTAGTGATGTTGAGCATCTTTTTGTATGCCTGTTGGCAATTTGTCTATTTTCTTTGGAGAAATGTCTATGAATTTTGCCCACTTTAATATTTTTGCTGTTGTTGTTAAGATGTAGGAATTTCTTATAAATTCTGAATATTAACCCCCTTTAAAAAAACTTTTCATATCTCCAGATGCATCCAAAGAAGCCTATAATAAGGCCCAACCTTTCTCGACAGATTCCCCACTACTCAAACCTTCACATGCTTTGTTCTATCAAAACAGCCTGTGTAGCTGGGTGTGGTGGCGCACACCTGTAATCCCAGCACTTTGGGAGGCTGAGACAGGAGGATTGCAGCTTCAAAGCCAGCCTCAGCAACGGTGAGGCACTAAGCAACTCAGTGAGACCCTGTCTCTACATAAAACACAAAATAGGGCTGAGGATATTGCTCAGTGGTCAAGTGCCCCTGAGTTCAATCCCAGGTACCAAAACCAAAACAAAACAAACAAACAAAAACCCAGCTGTGTACAGCTTTCCAAACATCCGTCAGTGCTCCATCCTCTGGTTACATTGCCCTGCTCTTCCTTCCCTCTTCTCCACTAGTTACAGACTCATCCTTTAGGGTTCCCCTACAAAATACCTGTGACACAAGGCCCTGACTGAGTTCTCCAGTAGGCTAAAATCTTCCCTCTCTTTGCCCACTCCCACCCCAAACTTTCTTTGGCTCTCATGTTACTGCCCTGTATTGTGGTTATTGCACACTTGCCTTTTCTGCACTTGGTGGAAAACCCTGAGGAGCTCATCTCTGCATTCCCTTCAGCACTAGCACATCTTTTTTTTAGTACCGGGGATTGAACTCAGGGGTACTCACCCACTGAGCCACATCTCCAGCCCTAGTTTGTGTTTTATGTAGAGACAGGGTCTCACTGAGTTGCTTAGTGCCTCGCTGTTGCTGAGGCTGGCTTTAAACTTGCAATTCTCCTGTCTCAGCCTCCCAAAGTGCTGGGATTACAGGTGTAGCACAACATCTTGAATGTTCAGAGGTCTCAAAAAACTTCTAAGGACAGAAATTCCTAGAGGCAGGCAGACCAGTACTGATTCTTTCTCTGCTTACTTATTCACTGTGCACAAATTACCAAACCACTCTAAGTCTCAGCTTCTTACCTGCATAATGGAGTAATAAGAGTATATTGATTTGTTTTATTATACTGTCTACTCTGTAAGAAGTACTTAACAAATGGTAGCCATTTTAGAATTAACAAGATTGGTTCTAGAGACCTGTGAAAAGTCTGAGGTTCAAAGGAATTGGCTGAAAATGCAACTTTAATACTAAGGAGAGAGATTGTATCCATTTATATGATGCATGTGGGGTTCACCCTCTTATCCTCTCTCCATTTTCTTCTCTCTCTCCCTCTTTTTATTATTGCTAACACTAACACTGCTACTTCCACATAGGAAAGAAGCACTATACACTTTATGATGGTTCCTCTTCCTCCCCATTTTCTCTCAGTTTTTTCCTTGGCCAGACTGACAGAGTTCATCGTGGAAGCATGCAGAAAAAAAGAATGTAATAAAGAATCTAACTCCTTTTTTTATATTTGGTTGTTAAGGACTTTCAAGCCCCACCACTCCCTTTTACCTTTCTGCCCACATCTGGGCAAGCTGACAAGGTAAGTCCTGGTGCTCCCTCCCTTGGTTGCCAGTAGAAAGTTCAAACCATTCAAGCCCCACGCAACAGGCAAGAACCCCTACCCTGGAGAGTGGGTGCACTCCAGTCCCACCCTGCAGTCACCTAAAAGCTGTGCCAGTCTCCTTTCTCAGCTCTCTCAAGTCATTTTCAACCCACTTGGGAGCTGGCCCTGTTCTTCCCAGGTCTCATTTTGTAATAAACTTTCTCATACATTCTTGGTACATGTATACAGTATTATCAATTTCCATATTAAAACAAAAGTTTGAGTATGGTTGGGAATCTGTCATGTTACTATAGGGTAGCCACAAAAAAAATGGAACTGAAAATGCTAGGCCCCTTCATCATCCTGTAGACACAGACAGCTAAGGCAAGGATGGATGGAGTTATCTTTTCACCATTCAATTTCTGTTATCACAATTATAATTACATTTGAAGGTACTATTTTCACGGACTTTTTTTTTTAATCAGATGATCTTCTTCCACTAATGTGCCAAACCAAGCTTAAAATAATTAAAAGTTTTGTAATAAAAAGTTTTTTTAGACTCTTTTATTTTTTAATATATTTTTAGTTGTTGATGGATCTGTATTTTATTCATTTATTATTTATATGTGGTGCTGAGGATCAAACCCAGTGCCTCACGCATGCTAGGCAAGCGCTCTACCACTGAGCTACAGCCCCACCCCAAAAAGTTTTAAAATGTTGGCTTATTCTACCTTACGTTTTTTGCTCCTGAGCAACTCTTGCATCCTTTTGGGGTTTGCAAATCTTTTCTTGTCCCAGGTGAAGTACCTCTTGCCCTCAGTGTGCTCTATGTCCAGCCACATGACATCATAAGGAATATCATGTTCATCAAATCCTGCATCCACTGCCTTTACATCTTGCTCATCTTCATAGTTCCAGCGGCACTGGTGATACCCCAAGGAGAACAGAGGGGGCATGGCTTGTGTGCCTAAAAACAAAGATGAGAACAGAGTCAACTACAGTAAGAATGATGAATTTGGTAAGCATTTCCTCAGTAGGTACTAAGCACTGAGCTTGGTACTGTACATAGACTATCAAGGAGAAGAAAGCATAGCCCTCACTTTCAAGGAAGTAACAATTAGGGTGATAAGCAAGCATATAAATAAATTGCTTTGAACTGAGGTGTAACTGCTATGTTAAAGGTATCAGCCTAGTGCTTTGGGACCAATTTATTGGGAAACCAATAAATTCTTCCTTGAGTGAAGTGTGGGGTCTTGAGAGGCTTCCCAGAACAGGTAACACTGGTTTGTATTCTTAAGAATAAACAGGAGAATACCCGACAGGGAGAACAGATAGAGCACTCCAGGCATAGGGAACAGAAGAGACACAGAGGCACATATGTACATGACAGGCTTAGGAAAAAATAGATATTTCAGGGTGTTACAGTGTAAGGGAGATAAGCAAACAATGAAACTGGAGAGGTTCAGTTTGTACAGGGTCTTTAGTTCGGGCTAGCAATTCTAAATCTTCTCTTATAGGAAGTCATAAAAATTTGGCAAAATGTAACCTTAGCTGATCTTTGTTTTAAAAACTGATATCAGAGAGCACTGTTGAAGCTGACTTAAAGGAATATAGACTGAAGTAAGGAAGAACTGTTGGGACATTACAGTCAAAACATTTACCAATACTGTGGAGGACATGTGGTCAACCACTTGCATTTATCTTGTTCCTCTCTCAAAGTCTTACTAAAATCAATGTAAATAAAATATAAAATGAATAAAGCCAAAAAATACAGAATGGTAAAAGAGTAATTAAAGGCCTGGGATTGTAGCTCAGTGGTAGAGCGCTTGCCTCGCATGCGTGAGGCCCTGGGTTCGATCCTCAGCACCACATACAAAGCAATAAAATAAAGACATTGTGTCCATCTACAAAAAAATTAAAAAAAAAAAGAGTAATTAAAAAAAAAAAGGAAGGTAGCAGGCAGAGGAGGGGTGGTAACTGCAGAGCACAGCCAGGGCAGCTCTCACCAGAGTGCCTGAGGGAAGCCTACTGATGAGGAAGAAAGCTCGTCCCTGTCCTCAGTACACTAGAAGACAGGAGAATATTCCCACTCTCACCCCCATACTAGAATGTAAGATTATCTAGGCACACAGAACTTCCAGGCTGAGCCATATTTGAGGAAAATCTCCAAAATTAGAGACAGGGGCCCAAGTAAAGAAATAGAATAAAAGGATCTCTGAGAAAACAGCAACAATGCAAGGAACCAAAGTAACAACCGTCAAGACATTATCATTAGTATTTCTAGAGCTGAAAAAGAATTTGGACTCATAATACACAAGTAGAATAGCATAAAAAAGCATGAGCTATTATTAACAAGGAACAACCAGAGAATAAAAAAGTACTCTTTGACATTAGAAATAGAATAGAATAAATGGAAGGTCTGAAAGATAAAATTGTGAAAGTTGCTTAGAAAATAGGTAAAAAAAGGAAAGGAGATCATAAAATCTATAAAGGAGAAAGTTAAAAAGGAGGAGAAGAAATTATGAAAGGAATACTGTAAGATTATATTCCCGAACTAAACAACAAAATTCTCAAGATTAAAAGGGTTCACATCTAAACCCAGCATAACAACAACTATTATTATTTTGCAGTACTGGGGATTGAACCCAGGGATTCTCTACCATGGAACAAATCCTCAGCCCTGTTTACTTTCTTTTGAGACAGGGTCTCACTAAATTGCCCGGTTTATCTTGAAGTTATAATTCTCTCGCCTCAGCTTCCCAACTAGGAGTGGTCAAAGTGGGCAGCCTTGTCTTGTTTCTGATATCAGAGGGAAGCTGATAGGTTTTCCTTTCTTTTTGTGGTACTGGGGATTGAATTTAGTCTTGTGGATGTACATGATGTTGAGATTCACTGTGATGTATTCATAGCTGTACATGTCTTGTGTATGCCAGACAAGTGCCCTGCCACTAAACTATATTCTCAGCCCAAGTTTGTAGTCTTTTAAAGATAAAATACTTTATTGCTAAAACCAGTGAGTGTTTTTTGTTTTTTCGTTTTTGGGGGGTGGTTTTTTGGGCACTGGAAATCAATTTCAGGGGAGCTTCAGTACTGATCTACATCCTGGCCATTTTCATTTTTTCTTTTGAGTTACTTAAGGCCTTGCTAAATTGCTAAGGCTAACCTTGAACTTTCTTTCTTTCTTTCTTTTTTTTACTGGGGAGTGATTACAGGGGTGCTTAACCGCTGAGCCACGTCCCCAACCCTTTTTTGTATTTTATTTTGAGACAGGGTCTCACTGAGTTACTTAGGGCCTTGCTAAGTTGCTGAAGCTAGCTTTGAACTCTTGATCCTCCTGCCTCAGCCTCCTGAGCTGCTGGGATTACAGGTGTGTGCCACTATGCCCAGTATTCCAGTAGTATATTTTAATAGAAAAGAATGCATGGAAAAGTTCAGGTTGGAATACTGGTTATCTAAATTAAAGGTAGATAATACCCAGAGAGTAAACATGCCAAGGAAAGTAGATGGTGAGTATTAGGGATTAGAGAGTGGACAGTTCTAGATTCAGTATAATTTTTAACTGTGCTAAGTGGTATGAGGGTGGGAAGGGGGATACTTGCTACTTAAAATACTTAAAATGTTTATAAGTTCTACATAATGTACAGCAAATATTAACTTACAGTGATGATATATGGAATAGAGGAAACATAATGGAACTATAAAATGGCACCTCTACATGCAAATACCTGTAAGGTAGGAGTACTGCTTGAACACGTCAGATGGTGTAGGTCCTGTCAACAGAAAAACATCAATGATTCCACTCTCTGACATCCAGCGCACATCAGTTCGAGATCTGACCATTTGTTTAGCAGCAGCTGGGCCCATGTGGGTCAATGTACACTGGGAAAGGAATGAAATGAAAATTTGAGAAATTTCCTCTAACCTATAATATCCAATTGTATGTAAATCCACTTCTTTAGATAGTACTGAAATTCACTGCTTACACTCAAAGCTTTTGGTGGCAGAAACTGCCACCAAAAAGAAAAAGAAAGCCAGGTGCAGTGACACATGCCTGGAATCCCAGTACTTTGGGAGGCTGAGACAGGAGAATCACAAATTCAAAGCCAGCCTCAGCAATGGTGAGGTGCTAAGCGACTCAGTGAGACCCTGTCTCTAAAAAAACACAAAAAGAGGGCTGGGGATGTTGCTCAGTGGTCAAGAACCCCTGGGTTCAATCCCTGGTACCAAAAAAAAAAAAAAAAAAAAAGGGAAAAAAAAAGAAAGAAGAAGAAAAAAGAAAAGAGCTAGACTACAATGCAGTGGTTTTATTTGTTTGTTTGTTTGTTTATTTATTTATTTATTTATATGCAATGCTGAGGATCAAACCCAGGGCTTTGTGCACACAAGGCAAGCACTCTACCAACTGAGCCACAATACCAGCCACCAATGCAGTGGTTTTATTTCTTCTGTTAAGTATGACATACAATCATGATCCATAGCTTACCTCTACTGCAGGTTGTGTATTGATCTCCACTAGTGTTTCTGAGGCATTTAGCCAGAAAATGCCTATAGTCCTGCCCAGTTTGTGGGCCAAGAGATAAGGCACTGATCCATAAATGCCCATTTTGTCATGTATTTTATATCCATAGACATCCAGATTATAAAGACGGTAAGCATCTCCATCCCTAAAACATAAATGAGGATTATCATCAAATATCATTACAAATGTATTGTTAATGAATAGGACAGCTCCACTCTCCACTTTCCCATGCAAACACTTAGGTCCTATGCCTCTTCCAAGACTTAACACTTACCACTTCCCTAAATGTTTCCTGACACAACCTGAATGAATGTGTTCTCCCTCCTTTGACTCCTTTGGCACCCCCTCCTGTGACAATTGGCATACCTACGCCCATATCTCTGATCTCTTTTCTAACTATCTCTTGTGGAAAGGACAATCACCTGTGAATCCTCCACAGTAGGAAGCACAAAAATACACATCCACTGACATATTTTTTTAATTAAGTTTCTTTAGCTAAAACAAAAGGATAGTGTCCTAATAGACTCCACAGAGCTGGTAGGGAAAGATCAGGAACTGACTGGGGTGGGGACACAGAATTAGGTTAGTATGACAGTAGCAGTTTCTTTCCTTTTTTTGTTATTTGTTCTTTTTAGTTATACATGATAGTAGTGTTGTATTTTGACATATTTATACAAACATGGAGTATATCTTATTCTAATTAGGATCCTAGGCTTGTGGATGTACATGATGTTGACATTCACTGTGATGTATTCATATTTGTACATAGGAAGGCCATGTTAGATTCATTCCATATATCAGAAAGAACATTCATCCTTTGTTTTTTTGGGATTGGCTTATTTCATTTAGCGTGATAGTCTCCAGATCCATCCATTCACCAGCAACTATCATAAAGTCCTTCTTTCTATGGCTGAGTAATATTCCATTGTTTATATATACCACATTTTCTTTATCCATTTATCTATTGAATTGAGCTGCTATAAACATTGATATGTCTGTGTCACCACAGTATGCTGATTTTAACTCCTGTGGATATATACCTAGGAATGGCCTAACCAGGTCAAATGGTAGTTCCATTCCTAGTTTTTTGAGGAATCTCCATACTGCTTCCCAGAGCTTTTTTTTTTTTTAATTTTTTTTTTTAGTTGTTGATGGACCTTTATTATTATTTTTTATTTATTCATTTTATATGTGGTGCTGAGAATTGAACCCAGTGCCTCACGCATGCTAGGCAAGCGCTCTACCACTGAGCTACAACCCTAGCCCTTTCCAGAGCTTTTGCACCAATTTGCAGTCCCATCAGTAATGTATGAGTGCACCCTTCCCCCACATCCTTGCCAACATTTGTTGTTGCTTGTACTCTTGATTAATTGCCATTCTGACTGGAGTAAGATGGAATCTCAGTGTAGTTTTAGTTTGCATTTCTCTAATTGCTAGAGATGTTGAATATTTTTTTCATGTATTTTTTGACTATTTGTATTTCTTTTTCTGTGAAGTATTTGTTCAGTTCCTTTGCCCATTTATTGACTAGGCTGTTTGTTTTTTGGGTGTTAAGTTTTTTGAATTATTTACATATCCTGAAGATTAAGAGAGCGGCATGGTATGGACTTGTCATTGTGCCTGTTAAACAAACAATATCTGACCCTTAGCAATCTGGATTAGACTCTATTTCTCTTTGGTTCTGTTTCCTCCTAGTCTGATGCCTCTGGTTATTGTCTGTTAGTGTTAACCTGAAATGAACTTCCCCAAGGAATCAGAAGTTATATAAGATGCCATTTTCTGTCTCACTATCCCCTTTAGAGTAAGTGCTGTTTTCTAGGTCAGTGATCTTTCACAGTATATTCTCCTAGGGCTCTACAAAAAGGCTTTGTGAGGTAAACATGAAACATAGGGATAAAGATCTCTCCCCAACTTTGACTGCAGCCATTTCCAATTTTCACTTCTTCTACATTGTTATAGATTATACACTTAGCTAATTTTTACCAAAAAAATTGAAAACTATTCCTCTGTATGATCATTCAAAGAAGGTTCTTAAAACTCCACAAGTAATATCAAATCAGAGCCTCCTGTAAGAATTCTTATTTTCACATACCCAGTATTTTTAAGTTGGTGTGACTCTGCATGTTGTGGGATCCCATAGAGATGTTCAAATCCATGTAAGGAGAAATCCAAACCAATGGAGGCAGGACCTGTAGAGCCCAGGACACCAACTGAGTTTTGCTTCTCAAGAGGATTCTCAATTAAGGAGATTCAGTTAACAATGGTGTAGCAAGACAATGAGACCAGGTGTAGAAAGACCTGAGCTTGCTCTGATAAATAAACAAATGCTCTATAATGACTACCTGTAAGATGTTATATTCAGGTATTGCTGGGATACAAAAATGCATATACAAGACAAAGCTCTGGTCACTTATTATGTTGCCTTAGCTGTGTGCTGAAGCTCTCTGTCTTTGTTTATAATAAATAACTTTATTACCTGTACAAAACATGTTTACAAAGTTTTAGATTTTTTCTTAATCAAAATTTTGCTAAAGTATATTGTATACTTCTTTGTTTTAGAATGCAAAGGATATTAAGCACTTTTAATATTTGCTAGATGGATGTTTGTGTATCTTCCACCTGATTAACTTATTCTTACTGCCAACTTTGTCACTGCCTACAGGGACTCTAATGTCAACCCCAGGAAAAACTTTGTTAGCTCCTCAAAATACTGTGATTGTAGGTATATGAATTTCCTTTAACTGAACAGTCCTTTATATAACAATTAATTTAGAGATAAAAGTAGAAATAAGTATGAGACAAAACATTTACTTAAATTTACACTTAGGTTAAAAGTACTTTACATACCACTTATAGGATTTTTTGGGGAAAAGGGTGTTAAAGAAACAGTAAAGACTATGATGTCACAGAAAGGAGAGAGAGAACCATACCCTTCATACAATTGAGCATTCTGATTTTGTCAGCCCTGATTATACCATGCTGTAGATATGTATAGCTAGAACAAGGATTTTCAAGGAGTTAGGGAAGGTTTGTTATTCTATAGGGCAGGGAGGAGGGAGAGAAATGAGTATTTTTCTAACCACATACGCCCATGTGTCTGAAAGAGATCTCCCAAGAGACAGACTCTAGCTCCTCCTCTAACACCATCATTGAGCCTGGTGAGAAATGTCACAGATAGGCACGTGACACCCATGTGAATGATGAGGAGACACTGAAATGTTTAAGAACTGCCTTGGAATGTTGAAGCTGATAAATTCTATAATTTGGTTTCTCATTACTTGAATATCATAAAGACAGAATGCAGGGGCTGGCGTTGTGGCTCAGTGGTTGAGTGCTTAGCATGTGTGAGGCACTGGGTTCGATTTTTAGCACCACATATAAATAAATAAAATAAAGGTCTATTGACAACTAAAAAATATTTTTAAAAAATTGAATGCAGAATTTGTAGCTGCTTGATCAACTGGACAGTATAGCAGTATGCTGACCTAGGCCCCTTTGCAGGGCCTGTACTTTCCCCCTACTAAAAGCATATAATTACCATTTCTTTGTTGCAATGCATTACTGAAGGATAGAGGACACAAATTTGGTATTTCTGTTCACTTTCAGAAATTATTTGTTTTGGATGTCAAAACTCACAGAACTTTTAGATAGATACTTAGCCATTTTGAAGCTAGACCAGTTTCAATGTACCATTAGCTTTGATATCCACAAAATTTCCAAATTTCTCCTTCCAAAGGCCTAGATCCTCTTGATTTTCCTGTTAATACAAAAAGGGGAGCTAATTAAGTTTATAAATTGTAACAAATGTGGTTACCACCCTTATAGACCTATGCCCCTAATTAGCAGGAAGTAATGATTTGATTTCATCACCCCTAATCCCCTATATGATTTAGGTTCTCCAACCCTTGAGGGGGGAAATGTTAGGTAGCAGTTAGTAATGAGTAGTGAAATATGAACCAATAGCATAGCAAAGTCACAAAATTTCTTTGAAATTGCCTTTAATGAACAATCAAGTAACTTATAGAAGAACAAGTGTACTAACCCTGAGAATAAGCAGGTAGAAACAAAGAGAGTCAATTAAGAAATATATCAAGAATGAAAGATCAATGGGGCTAACTCTTGGCAGGGTCTACTGAAGTCATTATGAAGTTAGCATTTATGGCCACAGGTTCCTCAATCTATATCACAAGAGAAATTTCATTAATAGTGCAGGTGCACTAAGATAAAGTCTGCTTGATCACTGACCCCAGAACCTGCATTAACATAGAACTGACTGGTATTAAATAGGGTGGTCACTATGTTCTGGGAAGGACGTTCTAGGGTCAAAAACTCCTCAGCCTGAGGTGAAGGAGGAGATAAACATCTAATTGGTAAAGACCGCAGAAGGTGGTGCCTAGTTCTCTTGACAAACATCAAACAGTAATAAACTTGGAAACCACATTGTTTCTTTATTGTTCTCTTCTTGGAGGTGAACCCCTCTCTCTCTTTCTCTGTTTCTCTCTTTTTTGTGTGTGCTCTTCTTGAGCCCTACTATACTTTCACTCATAGTGAAATAAAATTCTATTGCTTAGCTTTTCAAGTCTGACTTTACATTTTTTAAGGACACAAGAACTGAAGTTTGGAGCTTCAGCTCCCAACTCTCCTGTGATGATGCCACACTGCACATTTTACTTGGATTATTAAAAAATAATACTAAAAATTAATTAATTTTTTAGAATTAGTTTGTGATATCAGTATATTTAATAAATCAAAACTGTATTTTATATAAATGTCATTAATCATCCTTATGAACTACAGCTGACATTTTCATTGTAGTAAAATAACCTAAAATTTACCATTCTCACTATTTTCAAATATGCAGTTCACTGGCATTAAGTACATTAGCTCTGTTGTGTGGTCACGTCCATTGTCATCATCTCTCTCCAGGACTTTTTTCAACTTCCCAAACTAAACTTCCCTATCTGTTACATAATAACTCCTCATTTCCTCCCTCTCCACCCATGGCAACCCCTTTCTACTTTCTATCTCTATGACTTTGACTACAATAGATACTTCATCAAGTGGAATTACATAGCATTTGTTCTTTGTGACTAGCTTATTTCACTTAGTATAGTGTTTTCAAGTTACATTCATTTTGTAGCATTAATTAGAATTTCCTTTCTTTTAAAGGCTGAATAATATTCCATTGTATGCATAATACCACACTTTGTTTATGTACTCATTCATCAAGAGACTTGGGTTGCTTCCTCATTTTGTCTACTTTGAATAAGCTGCTGTAACTTCACTTTTTTTTGGTACTTGGCATTGAACTCAGGGGTACTCAACCACTGAGCCACATCCCTAGCCCTATTTTGTGTTTTATTTAGAGACAGGGTCTCACTGAGTTGCTTCTTAGCGCCTCGCCATTGCTTAGGCTGGCTTTGAACTCGTGATTCTCCTGTCTCAGCCTCCCAAAGTGTTGGGATTACAGGCATGCACCACCGTGCCCGGCTTATCCTCACTTTTGAGTATAAACCCAGAAGAACTATTAGATTGTACTATAATTCCATTTTTAATTTTTTTGAGGAATAGCTAGACCTTATGACATGAATATCTGCACATGAACTAAAGTGAGTGAAAGCACTTTGAAAAATGGTAGTGTTTATATATGGAAGAATTTTTAAAAATTGAGCTGGGGATGTTGCTCAGAGGCAGAGTATTAACTTAGCAAATGTGAGGCCCTGAGTTCGATCCCCAGCACTAGAGGTGCAGGGAGAAAAACATTTTTCATGTAAACATGAGGTAAAACATTGAGATGAAATAACCTCAATCAGTTTTTTTTTTTTTTGGTTGTAGATGGACACAGTATCTTTATTTTATTTATTTATTTTTATGTGGTGCTGAGGATCAAACCCAGTGCCTCACGCATATGAGGCAAGCACTTTACCACTGAGCTACAATCCCAGTCCTTCAATCTGTTTTGAGAGATCCTAAATAGAGATTTCTTTTTGCTAAGATGGGCACTTTTCCCTTTGTCTTCCAACTAGCTAAACTATAGCTATACTCTTATAGTGACTTGAAAAGTCATGTCAACTGGGATGGTGATGACTATTCAGGTCCATAATCTTATTTTTTAAAATTTTTTTAGTTGTTGATGAACCTTTATTTTTTATTTATTCATTTATGTGCAGTGCTGAAAATTAAACCCAGTGCCTCATGCATGTTAGGCAAGCACTCTACCACTGAGCTATAACCCCAGCCCTGAGGTCCATAATCTTTTGGTCTAGAGCTACAAACTTTGCTAGATTTATGAAAGTCTCCTTTTCTCTAGGATAATAAAAAAGTTTTTAAAAAACTGCATGTGTATGAGGGCTAGGGTAATGACTCAGTGGTAGAGTGCTCACCTAGCATGCGTGAGGCACTGGGTTTGATCCTCAGCACCACATAAAATAAAATAAAGATATTGTGTCCACCTACAACTAAAAAATAAATATTTTTTAAAAACTGCCTGTGTATAAAATGCATATTTCTTTAAAAAGAATTCTTTGTCCATTTCTGGGTTATTTATTCATAATTAAAGTTTCTGTAAGATGGACCTGTGCATTTTTAAAAGGCATGCCTGAATCTTTAATGGAGGGATTAGTATTCTGGGACTATAGATGATGTTTAGAGTCCATGAACTCTATCAAAAGATAGGAAATTCAAAAACTTTTCTACAGGTATGGTTCAGTTTTCATTAACTTCTTGCAAAGAGTCTGTGACTCAGGCTTTACCATTATGTTCTTCAGAAGGACCCTCATCTTGGTCAGGTCCCTTCTTGTATTCTCCCAATCATTTAGTAAATACCTGCCTTTCCCAAAAGATTCTAAGTTCCTAAGACATGTTTGGGATTTGTTTTATTCAAGGATTATTCTTTTTGTCCAACATAATGCCTAGAAAAAAAGCAGGCACTTAAGATATATCTGTTTTATGAATAAATGAATGTATGAATGAATAAATGAAGGAAAGAACCCATAAGATGATAAGGCAAGCAATGAGATATAATCCCATTTACATGTAGTAGAATATTAACAAGTGCTCTTCTGTAGAAAGGAGGAACAGAATTCATTATGTGCTGCAAAATTATGATAGTGGTGAAGAACATAACAAAGATAAATTGCTCCATCTAGATTACCTGAGAGGTGTTGATGGATGCACTCTCCTCATTTTCTTTGGTAGTTCTGTTTTAACATAAAGAAAGTTATTTCACTCAATGATGGAAAGACTGACAGAATTTTGTTTAATGATTTTCATTTTCAACTTTTAAGATTTCATAAATTATATCCTTTAACTTACTAAATATAAAATCAAGCTTAGAAAATTGAATATTAATGTACAAACCAATAGCTTGGTTACACAAATGTACATTCATTTGAAAATTTAACACTCTAAAATACCTTTATTTTTATTATAAATGTAATACATGCTCATAATATTTCAACAAAAAGTAAGTAGGTAAAATATAGCTTAACCCACTCATCGTTACCCTGGTACACAGTAACATAATGTAGTCTCCCAGAATTATTGTGACAATTTATTCTCAATTTACTCTTCCATCCAAAGTTGTTTGAGTGTTTACCTCCCTACAATTTTTTTGTTTTGGTACTATACCACTGAGCTACATCCCCATCCGTTTTTATTTTATTTTTTATTTTTTGAGGCAGGATCTCACTAAATTGTACAGGCTGGCCTCAAATTTGAAATTCTCTTGCCTCAGACTCCCAAGTTACTGATTTTACAGGTGTGCACCCCTGTGCATGGCTCTCCTCACATTCTTTTTGTGTGTGTGTGTGGTACTAGAAATTAGACCCAGGGGTGCTTAATCACTGAGCCACATTCCCAGCCCTTTTTCAATTTTTATTTTGAGACAGGGTCTTGCTAAGTTGCTTAGGGCCTCACTAAGTTGCTGAGACTGGCTTTGAACTTGCAATCCTCCTGCCTCAGCCTCCTCAGCAGCTGTGATTACAGGCATGCACCATAGCTCTCCTCACATTCTTAACAACACTGGGTTTTTCCAATCTTTGTCACTGTAAAATTTTAGGAAAGATAAGGCATTTCTATTTGTACTTCTATAGTCATTAATGATGTCAATTCCTTTTTTTTTTGGTACTGAGGATTGAACTCAGGTGTTCGACCACTGAGCCACATCCCCAGCCCTATTTTGTGTTTTATGTAGAGACAGGGTCTCACTGAGTTGTTTAGTGCCTCACCATTGTTGAGGCTGGATTTTAACTCGCCATTCTCTTGTCTTAGCCTCCCAAAGTGCTGGTATTACAGGTGTGTGCCACAGCGCCCGGCTTCAATTGCTTTTTTATACATTTAATGGTACTTCTATTTCTTCCTCTATGAATCATTTATTCATACTCATTATACATTAATTTGTGTCTTTAACGTAAAACACAGAATATAGGTAAAAGAACACAGAGCATAGAGCATATACAGAAAGTTTAAAGAATAATACTAAGTGAACAGCTATAAATACCACTGTGCTTAAGCAATTGAAGTAACTTGTTCCTTTGGAGTGTCTGTGCACCTCTCTTCCAATCTATCTGCCTTTCTCCCCTTCCCTTCAAAGACAACATTATGAAATTTTGTGTTGATCATTCTCTTGGTGTTTTAAAAAAGTATACCCATATATATAAATCCCCAAACAATACATTATTAGGTTTTGCCTTTTAAAAATTTATAACATGAAAGTATACTATTTATATTCTTTTGTAACATGCTTTTTTCACTCAATACATTCATTATGTTAACATGCCTTGCTGTAGTTTGTATCCTCCATTTTTAAATTTGCTTATTGTTCTTTTGCTTATTGATTAGATGAACTTTTTCTCTATTGTACATTATTGTACATATAAAATTTTTTTTTTGTATCGAGTATTGAACCCAGGGGTACTTAACCACTGAGCCACATCCCCAACTTTTAAAAAACATTATTTATTTTTCTTATTTTTAAACTTTTAAAGTACAATTTAGAATCCAGAGTATATAGTAACAATAATCACAGGTCTGCATGGGTGAACAAAAATCAAAGCATAGCCTTAAATCTCTTATACATTTAGGAAACAGTGTTAATGATCAGAAATAGACTTAGTCAAAGCAAACATATATAAAACAGATCTTCAAATGACAGTGTGGCCCTTCTGTGTCAGATACAATGCATAAAAGAGAATACTTATTTGTTGTCTTGTCAGTAAACTTACATAAACTTTCATTTTATAAAACTTTTTTTTTTTTTTTTTTTGGTACTGGGGATTGAACTCAGGGGTGCTCGACCACTGAGCCACATCCCCAGCCCTATTTTGTGTTTTATGTAGAGACAGGGTCTCACTGAGTTGTCATTTTATAAAACTTTTACATAACAGACAAGGCTTAGACAGATAGTTCTCAGATGCATACGTATACCTAGTTACATATATTTTGGATGTCAACAATATTGTTATAACCTAAATAACAGTTGTTTGTTTAACCAGTTACAAAGTAATCATTTAAGACTTTAAAACAGGTAAAAACCTAATTCCTTTAAGACTTGGTTTCCCCAAGTAATAAAACCTAACAAATACAAGAAAATTATCGATAGATAAGCACAGATGAATGTTTCAGACTTCAGTCCATATCAGTACATTAAAGTTCTATTAACTTTGTGCTAATTATGTCAATTTAATCACAAACACAAACTTGCTGAGATTTACCTTCCACAAACTTTCTGCGACTTACTTTGACATTCACAAATTTACATCCTTAGTTTTGTCCTCTTTCATCTTGGATTTTAGTCAAAGAATATTACCTTACCAGAAAAAATACTTTCTTATCAAGAAACATTTCTTTTACCTTCTAATTTTCCATACTAAAATATTTCCATACATATACCTTTCTTTTATCTTTTTTAGTTTCAGATCCTTTCTTTTAATTTTTTTAGTTTGAATATTTTCACATATATATTCATATATGTTTATATACATTCATAGATATACGAATATACCCTAATAGCAACCAAATTCCTGCTCATGCATTTTCATATATATTCAGTTACATAATTATACACTATATCTAAAACAAATTGTAAACATACATCTCAAAAGAAAAATAACTACATAAAAATTTACATCCATTTAAATGTTTTCATGTATATTTTTACGTTTATATTCATATTTGCATTCCTATATATGGATAAAAATTTCAATCCCTAAACTAGCCCTAACTATTTTTCTACATTAGTCCTATACCCACCAATACACCTTGGAGAAACCTCTATACATATAAACCATAATATTTTACATGAATATACCTATGTATTTGGGGATATAAATTCATAAATTCACATAAAAACCCATAGATATTTTATAATATATACTCATTTCCATAAGCATAACCCAGATTTCACACATAACAATATTGTTTACCTTAAAAATATCCATAGATAGAAGTGTGTATATATAAATTTTGATATACATTACTTTATATTCATATTTATATTCATATATATTGATATGTATGTCCCAAAGGTAACCCATTCCCTAAACCAAAGCCATAATACAGAACTAAATCAAACCCTACTCATAATCATGAGCCTTTTAAACAAAAATTATAAATATTACTTTGAATATCCATGTATACTTATATATATATTTTGTATTTTTATATACATTCATATATATATATGTATGTACCCTAATGGCAACCAAAATCCTACCCATAAATTTTTATATATATCGTTACACAATCATATCCTGTATCTTACCAAAACTGTAAATATCCATCTCAAAATAAAAATAACTATATACAAATCCATACCATTTAAATATTTCATGTATAATTTTACATATATATTCATATTTGTTTACATATATATGGAAAAAATGTTCAAACCCAGTATTACTGTGTTGTGGTCTATTTGATTCTTGAAGTTGAGAAGAATTTGTTTGATGTGCGTAGATCCTCCATTGTTTGGGGCAAAAATATTTATGATTATTATGTCTTAATGATGTATAATTCCCTTAAGCAGTATGAAATGGCCTTCTTTGTCCTTTGTGATTAACTTTGGCTTGAAATCCACTTTATCTGATACGAGAATAGAAACCCCTGTTTGTTTATGCGATCCATATGAGTGACATGTTTTTTCCTATCCTTTCACCTTCAGTCTGTGGATCTCTTTGCCTATGAGGTGAGTCTCTTGGAGACAGCATATTGTTGGGTCTTGTTTTTTAATATAATCTGCCCGTTTATATCTTTTTAAAAATATTTATTTTTTAGTTGTAGGTGGACACAATATCTTTTTTATTTTATTTTATTTTTTTGGTACCAGGGACTGAACTCAGGGATACTTGACTACTGAGTCACATTCCCAGCCCAATTTTGTGTTTTATGTAGAGACAGAGTCTCTACATAAAGAGTTGCTTAGCACCTCACAGTTGCTGAGGTTGGCTTTGAATTTGAGATTCTCCTGTCTCAGCCTCCCAAAGTGCTGGGATTACAGGCATGCACCACTGCGCCCAGCTGGACACAATATCTTTATTTTTATTTTTATGTGGTGCTGAGGATTGAACCCAGTGCCTCCCGCGTGCTAGGTGAGCACTCTACCACTGAGCCATAACCCCAGCGCCCCCGTCTATGTCTTTTGATTGATGAATTTAGGCCATTAATGTTCAAGGTTATTATTGAGATATGATTTGTGTTCCCAATCATTTTGGTTTATTTCTAGTTTTTAATTTGAATTAGTTTCTCCTTTGATTAACTATTCCTTCAGTGTAGTTCCTCCCTTCACTGGTTTTCACTTTTTTTTTCATTTCATCTTCATGGAATATTTTGTTGAGAATATTCTGAAGTGCAGGCTTTCTGGTTGTGGATTCTTTTAATTTTTGTTTATCACAGAAGGTTTTTATTTCATCTTCAAATATGAAGCTTAATTTTGCTTGATGTAGGATTCTTGGTTGGCATCAATTTTCTTTCAGAGCTTGGTATATGTTATTCCAGGACCTCCTTGCTTTGAGGGTCTGGGTTAGAAAATCAGCTGAGATCTGTATTGGTTTCCCCTTCCATGTAATCTGATTTTTTTCTGTCACAGCGTTTAAAATTCTATCCTTATTCTGTATGCTAGGCATTTTCATTATGATGTGACTTGACGTGGGTCTGTTGTAATTTTGCACATTTGGAGTCCTATAAGCCTCTTGTATTTGATTTTCCATTTCATTTAGATTTGGGAAATTTTATGATATTATTTTATTGAAAAGATCATGCATTCCTTTTTTGTTTGTTTGTTTGTATCTCTGTGCCTTCATCTATCCTGATATCTTTTTTTTAAAAATATTTTTTTAGTTGTAGATGGACACAATATCTTTATTTATTTGTTTTTTTTTTTTTTTTATGTGGTGCTGAGGATTGAACCCAGTGCCTCACGCATGCGAGGCAAGCGCTCTACCACTGAGCCACAATCCCAGCCCCTATCCTGATATCTTAAATTTGGTCTTTTCATGTTATACCATAATTCTTGGAAGTTCTGTTCATGGCTTCTTAACATCTCTCCATAGTCAACTCTATTTTCAAAAGTATATATTTTGTCTACATTGCCTGAGGTTCTGTCTTCCAAGTGATCTAGTCCGCCAGTGATGCATTCTACTGAATTTTAAAATTTGGTTTATTGTTTCCTTCATTTCAAGGATTTCTGTTGGTTTTTTGTTTTTCAGAATCTCTATCTCTTTATTGAAGTGATCTTTTGCTACCTCTATTTTCTCTCTTACATCATTCTTTACTTTGCAGATCAGTTTAACCATGTACATTCTAAACTCTTTCTCTGACATTTCTTCTACTGTAGTGTCGATGGTTTCTGTTATTGGAGTATCTTGGTTTGCTTGGGATTTGTTCTGTTACTTTTATGTTGTTTGTGTATCTATCCATCTGGCAGTATGGATCTGAGGCAGGAGAGTTTCTACCCTGTGGACTTTAAGTGTCCCTGAAGGTTTCCAGTACCTCACTGTTTAGAGGCGGACAAATAACAACAACAACTAATACAAACAATTTATAGCATTAAACTAAATAGTTCTTTACTATGATATCTATAATGTCAGTTATCACAATAAATAGAAATGATATCATCAGTTATTTCCTAACATAAAAACAGCAAGTTTGCAAAAGGGTTTACATTTTCAGATGGTGGACAGAGAGAGAACAAAAAAGAGATATAGGATGTGATGATTATGAGGAAGGAGGAGAGAAAACAGAAGTAAAAGATTAAAGGAAGAGCGAAAGAGATTAATAGAAATTGGCTGTTAGCAGAAGAAGAGAGAAAAATCAAGGTAAATACAGGAGAAAAAATATATATAAAGCAAAAATTTTTAAAAATTAAAAATAAAAGAATACAAAACAGAACTAAAATATACTAATCAAACATCCTAGTTCACAAAAAACTAATCCATGTAGAATAACTGGCTTCAGAAATGCTAGAGATAAGAAGAAAAAATAGGAAGCTGTATAAATGTCTATGTACTATTAAGATCATAAACAGTGAAGAATAATTTAAAAATATAAATAAAACAATCATAATGAAAAGTTAAAGAATTCTTTCCATTGGAGTTCAAAATATTCTTAGCTCCTCTTCTCAGTAGTTTTAGGTGGATCTTCTGGAGTGTGATGCTCCACCTTCTGGATTGCTGGAGTGAAGGAGCTAATCTCATAGGTGGAATTCCTGGAGGCAGGGTTTAGTCTCCAAACTCCAGGCTCTTTGATGAATGCTAATTGGTCTGGAGATTTTTAATCAGCACACTTCCAGTGCCCAGTATTTGCTAGTCCACGCTGGAAGACTATACCTTAGTCTTGAAGTAGGCTATCAGTTCTCCAACTTTGTTAGTCTCCTCAGTGATAAATTGGCTATTCTGGGTCTTTTGCCTTTCCATGTAACTTTGGTTTGTTGACATTCACAAAATAACTTGCTGGGATTTTAATTTAGATTGCATTGAATCTACAGATCAGGTTGGGAGAACCAGCATCTTGACTTGAGTTGTTCTATCCATGCAAACAGAGTATCTCACTATTTATGTTGTTCTTTGAAATCTTTCATCAGAGTTTTGTAGTCTTCCTTACATAGATCTTGTACTTATTTGGTTAAATTTAAAGATAAGTGTTTTGTTTTGGAGGTGCTAATATAAGTGATAAATGTGTTTTTTATTTCAAATTGTACTTGTTCACTGCTGGTACACAGGAAAGTAATTGATGTTTGTACATTTAATCTTACATTCTGTATCCTAACTCATTCATTATCTAGGAGGGTTTTATTTTTACTTTTTTATTTGTGATACTGGTAGTTTAACTCAGGGCCTCACATGTACTAGGCAAGTACTCTACCACTAAGCCATAGCTCCAGGCCCTTAGAAAGAAAGATTTTTTTTAATATTTAAAATTTAAGATAAAATAAATGAAACCCAGAAAAAGAAAATCCTCACTATTTGGGAATAATAAATACTGAATGCTTTCTGCAGACCATGTAATATGTTCACTATTATGACAAAATGCAAAGAACTACTGACTGGAAGATTTAAAATAATAATGGATTTTTTTTTTTAAAGGAAGAATCTCTTCTTTACCATTACTTCTCAGTCATGTGACTGGGAACAAGTAGCTTTGATGGAGTGGATAGTCCCAGAAAATTCCTATAGAACTATTCATGTCTACAGTTATTCAAGTTATTTTAAGGTAGAAAGTGACATTCTGAAGACACAGTAGTTCACATTAATATTTTTTTAGAAGGCTGTGTGGAAAGAGAGACTGCCATCAGTCACACACAGAAGTAGTAAGAGTGCAACATTCTCAAAAGTTTGGGAATCATTTTTGTCACAAAGCATGTACTTACCTGCACAGGTGAACACATGAAATTTTTCAGAGTATCACAGCAAAAAGGCAAACCAATTTTCTTTGATGATTTGTTATCTAGTTAGGCAACTGATATTCATAACCAGGTTTTGTTAGCATTAAGTAATGTGTAAAAATACCTTTGTTTAGGAGGAATCTGTAGGTGCTCAAAGTACAATTGGCCCTGGGAATTTATGCTCATCACAACCTCTTTTTCAGACACCAAGTCTATCTTGAATGGGTTTGCCGTGATATGACACTTCAGATCTCCTTTTCCGTCTGCCAATATTAGATTGCCTGTATCCCCTGAACATGAAATCAGCCTAGAAAACAGATCGGGAAGGGAAAAATAAATTGCTACAGGTTTTTTTTCAGTTGTAGATGGATGTAATATCTTTATTTTATTAATTTGTTTTTATGTGGTGCTGAGGATTGAACCCAGTGACTCACGCATGGGAGGCAAGCGCTCTACCACTGAGTCCCAGCCCCAGCCCATAAATTGCTATAGGTTTACATGATTCTATGTGATTTATAATTCAAAGTAATTAATTAGTAAATCAATCTTCATGTAATATAGCATAGATAAGACAGTGGAAAACCATCGTTAAGAGCATGGGCTTTGGTGTCAGAGAGCTTGGACTGAACATAACTTTACTATATACTTTATAACATTAGATAATGAAGTTATCCAACATTTCTAGGTCTGAGCTTTCTTATCTGTTAAAGTACAGATAAAAGTTACAATGCATACAGTTTTTGGACAGAATTAAGTGAGATAATGCATAGTGCCTGACACAGAAACACTCAAATGTTAACTGTCATCATCAGTATTACTTCTGTGTGTAAAGTCTAGTAACACTTTGGTGTACAGAATTTAAACATTATTTTCCTTTCTCATTCTCACTATACATTCAGAAATTAAGGAGTCTACAGGAAATGGAACCAGGTCAATTATTATTTCTCTACTTATTACGTGTCTCTCATCAGCCTCCAATTTGACAGGCAGACTGTTAAGATGTTTTGGAGCCTGAGGATGTAAGCTCAGAGCCAGCACTTAATATCCCTCTCATGTCTAGATCTCTCCCTTTCTGTAGTGCACATTCACCCTAGTAAAAGATTATAGGACTCTTTAGGGATCGTTACATGGGACAGTTTATGTTCTTATTATGTCCTTTCAATCATTTTCCATGGATTCTAGGCCTCCCTTTAAAGTAGATGCTTGAAACCTGGAAACCAATTCTGTCTGGAGTTGGTTGAGAGGCTGTTTCACTGTTAATTAAACCTAGAGTTCTTTTGATTATTACAACAAGTAGGACTCTAGTCCATCTGTCTTAGTCTAATGGACCCCAGAATACACTGTTAACTACCCTGAGGGTTAAAATGTTTTGTATACTATGAGAGCTCTATTGCATATTATGAAATTATGTCCACTTTGTCTCTGACAACTAAATGCTGGTACCTTGCCTCTATCACCTTGAATCTTATCACTGCTCCTACAATTAGAGAGGCCATTTTAATAGCATCATTTCCCACCATTATTTCCAGTCTGCCAAAACAAAAACAATTCCTGCTTTACAACTGTTCCTTTGCCAACACATTTTTCAGTGAAGGGGTATCTTCTGGATTTTCTTGCAGAAAGAATGAGGGGCTAGGTGAGCTGGTTGCATGTGACAAATCCACCTGAACATCTTTTTTTTAAATAATTTTTTAGTTGTAGATGGCAACAATATTTTTATTTATTTTTATGTGGTGCTGAGGATCAAACCCAGTGCCTCATGCATGCAAGGCAAGTGCTCTACCACTGAGCCACAATCCCAGCCCCATCTTTTTTTTTTTTTAATATTTTTTTACTTATAGATGGACACAATACCTTTATTTATTTATTTTATGTGGTGCTGAGAATTGAACCCAGTGCCTCACACATGTGAGGCAAGTGCTCTATCACTGAGCCACAACCCCAGCCCTCCATTTGAACATCTTTGTCTCCCTAAGTCTATGAATCATTTCTTCTATAATGTGCTTTGGAATTTCTAGATCTCAGTTTAATCATCAGAATCCACAGCTGAGTTTAGTTCAAAGTTAATCAACCAAGCAAACAACCTGAACCACTCTCAGTTGTCCCACTTAGCATATTAAATCTATATTCTCTGGTACATGTACCTGTGTCAATAAATTTAACCTGATCTAAAATAGGTTCTCCTTCTTATCTAGAAATCCCTCAGAATCATTTCTACACATTTCCCAGGTTTTTGTCATTATAAAATCTTATAATTCTGTTGGCATGTGAGCCTTCTCCTCCTAAGTTTAAATGTAATAGGCTCAAACAAGTTGGGATCTGGCTGTGACAATGAGTCTGGAGGCAATTACGGATAGTAAGGGTAAGATGCAAGGAACACTGAAATCCCTTTTCAAGATTTATCTTAGGTGAGGTCAGGGTGTTCAAGCAAGTGAGGATCAACCTTATTGGACATAGCAACAGGAGCTATTTCTGCAAGAAGGGAAGCTCAGTGGAGTTCTGAAGTTTGGGTATTTAGAATTATGCAACTCTGGCAAATGTTGCCATTCAATTTTAACAGGTCCTACCTCTTCCCAATTAACTCCTTAAGTTCCCAGACATGAGGAAGTTGTGAATTCAAATTAGGATCTCATTCAGCAACTTGGAGTATCAAACTCTATATGTGATTTTCAGCTACAAGTACCCTGCAGCTACAAGAGATATGAGAGAGTTTTAGGATAGCCATAGAAATTTACTGGTTCTCTGACAAAACCATGAGTTAAGAATTTAAAGTCCTAAAACTGTTTTCTTTCATTAAGCTCTTTCGGGAAGCTAATAGCAGCTAGGCTACCACAGAGTTTTGTTTTTTTTGGTACTGGGGTTGAACTCAGGGGTACTCAACCACTGAGCCACATCCCCAGCCCTGTTTTGTGTTTTATGTAGAGACAGGGTCTCACTGAGTTCCTTAGCGCCTCGCCGTTGCTGGGCCTAGCTTTGAACTTGCGATTCTCCTGTCTCAGCCTCCCAAAAGTGCAGGGATTACAGGTGTGTGCCACCGTGCCTGGCTAAGCACAGAGTTTTGAATTCTGAATGACAATCATAACGTGCTATGGTTCTACTACCTGGTCTGCTTTCAATAGGTGTTTTATTTCAGTTGACTACCAGTAGTAATTTAAATAACTTTGCCACAGAATGCCATGGTTTATTACTAGTTATATTAGTTTGCTATGCTGCCAAAACAAAATATCACAGGGTGGGTGGCTTAAACAATAAAAACTTATTTTCTCATAGTTCTGGAGGCCGGAAGTCCAAGATCCAGGTGTTGGCAGGTTTGGTTTCTGTATCTCCCTACCTCCGTGGTATTGGGAATTAAACCCAGGGAAACTCTACCACTGAGCTACATTTCCAGCCCTTTCTATTTTGAGATAGGGTCTCACTAAGGTGCCCAGGCTGGCATGAAACTTGTGATCTTTCTGCCGTAGTCTCCACAGTCACTGGGATTACAGGAATGTGCTACTGAGCTTGGCCAAGTGTGGTTTCTTGTAAGGCATATTTCCTAGGCTTGCAGATGAACCTTATTGCTGAGTTCTCACATGAGTGTTCCTGTGTGTGTGTGTACCCCCTAATCTCTTCTTCTCGTAAGGACACCAGTCATAATTGATGAGGCCCAACCCAATGTCCTCATTTTACCTTAATCACCTCTTTAAAGGACCATCACAAATACAGTTACATTCTGAGGTACTAGGAGTTAGGGGTTCAAAAATGAATTTTAGGGGAAGACACAATTCAGTTCATACACTAGTATTCCATCACCTAATGGTAACCAGGTCCTCATTGCCTTCAAATCTAACTAGGTCAAAAACCAATCTCATATTCCTATTCTTTTTTTTTGGTACTGGGGATTGAACTCAGGGGTACTTGACCACTGAGCCACATCCCCAGCCCTATTTTGTGTTTTATGTAGAGACAGGGTCTCACTGAGTTGCTTAGCGCCTCGCCATTGCTGAGGCTGGCTTTGAACTCACAATTCTCCTGTCTCAGCCTCCCAAAGTGCTAGGATTACAGGCTTGAGCCACCATGCCCAGCTCATATTCCCATTCTTGAGGTTCTGTTGCTTATACCCACTTCTGATAGCAATTACTTTGTTAATGAGGGATCAACTGGTAATAACACGCACAACTCTGGCTATTTTAAACAGAAAATAAATGACTTACTAGTTGAAACTATTTGCTTACATCAAGGGAAGGGTTGAGATTACAGGTTTCAGACTGGACACCTAGTAATGACCCCTAGGAATAATACGGTATTACTATATGGCCAACAGAACCTCTATCTCACCTTCAAATTTTGAAGCCCTAACCCCTAGTACTTTAGAATGCAACTGTATTTGGAAATCGGACCTTTAAAGAGGTGATTAAGTTAAAATAAAGTCATTATGGTGGGCCTAGTCTATTATGATTGTGTCCTTATGAGAGGAGGATATTAGAGGACAGATGAGGACACACACACACACACACACACACACACACACAGGGACAGTTGTGTGAAGACACAGCAAGAAAATAGCCAGGCTTCTCGTAAGGCCTAGGGGATAGGCCTTTTAAGAAAACAAGCCTGCTAACACCTAGATCTTGGATTTCCAGCCCCCAGAACTATGATAAAATAAATGGAACTTCTATCTTAGGAAACTGGATAATCAGAAGTCACTGTGGCAATTTGATGGGTTCTAGAATCATGCCACATTAGCTGTACTATGGAGATTAGGAACCTGTGATCCTAACTAATGGCCTTAGAGACAGTCTATAGCTGCTAGATCTACATAAATAAAATGGAGAATTTAGTACTAAAATCAACATGTATGTATGTGCATATAATTGGTAGAAACTAAATTATATCAGAAACTCTAGGTACAAGGGAATCCGAGAATGAAGTTTTTAGCTTTTTAGTTACTGCAATAGTGAAAGGCCCTCTAGAAAGAGGTAAGGACAGAAGCAGAACTAATAGATCATATTTACCACTCAAAACTAATATCATCCAGAACCCAAAACATGGCAAAGATAGTAGAGGGAAAAAAAATTAATTTTACTTGTGCATATAGATATCAAAATGTTAAAGGATCTCCTAGCAAAGTGAAACCTCCACTATAATAAAAAATAACTTACTGTAACCAAATGAATATATATATGCATAGACTCAACTGTCAAACTGCAAAGTCTTAAAAACAATCTCCTTTAATTTCTGTTTTCTTGGTATACAAGAAAACAGAATGTTTTCATTTCAGTGAATAGACATATTTTAATTTATCATAATGGAATTATTTTTTCCATATTTCTGTTGCCTTTTTAAAAAAATTTTTTATAAATTTTTAAAATTGTAGATGAACACAATGCCTTTATTTAATTAATTAATTTATTTAATGTGATGCTGACGATTGAACCCAGTGCCTCACACATGCTACGCAAGCACTCTACCACTGAGCTACAACCACAGCCCTCTACTTTAATAATATTTTCCTAGAAAAAATAATCTACATAAAACCATGGTGGTGACATAGTGAAAATTAAAGTATTTGGCATAGGTTTATTTTTCCCTTAGTGAAATAATATGAAAAACCAAAAAACAGAAATCAACTGGCAAAAACAGACTTGAAATCTCTCTAGAAAGTGTGGGAAAAACTGATGAAGATTTTGTACATTCAAAAAATGCTTTAGTCCCTAAAGATTTTTTTCACCTAGACACCAACTATTAATTTCTCTCTAAATAAAATTACATATTAGACTTATGAGAATACCCTTAATTAAGAGTGAGTCAGTCTAAGTGTATAAATTATTATCAGCATGGGAGTATATTAAGTCTCTGGAGCTTTGCTGTTAATCTGAGTAAGTAGCTTGCTTTCTACTTGCTCCCAAAGTCTAGCTAATAAACTGTTCTGGTTGTGAGAAGCAAAGTGGGGATCAAAGTTCTGTCTTCCTATTAATAAGTGCTGGTGAGTAAAATGATAAAGAATAAATAGAATGGATAACTTAGAAAACTGATAATCTTATCCCTGAATAATTGAATATTAATCCTGAAAATGATTATAGCTTTGAACAGACAAAGTAGGAGAAATATAAAAAATTCTATTCAAGATACAATAAAAGAACATATAGAGGGTATACATAAGATATCTTGTTCCTTGGCTTACCTTACAGTGCTTGGTTTGCTGGTGAGGACATCAGGAACTTCATATCTGGGTTTCAGTGGAGTCTCTTCATTAATTTTAAGCCTGAAAATGTTTCTCTCTATACCATAAACTTCGGCCAAAAGAGGAACCTGGGAACAAATATATGAGATTAGCTTCAACAGGTTATCCCAATGATAGTCTAACAAATTACAATAATCAGAAAGTAATGTTTAAATTACTGTAAGTCAATAAAATTGGAGAAAAATGGAAATAACAGAAAGAACAAACTCCTCAATTTATGTACTTGCTTGGCTACATCTATAGTAGTACAAGAAATACCTTATGAGTAATTGGCTAGGTAAACATATAATTGTCCAAACCAGGATCTTTAGAATGAAAAGTCTACTAATAATTACACTGGATAACAGGCATAAACTGAAACCAGCCTTGGGAAATTGAGATACATGGCCACTGTTATCTATGATAAACTACAGATGTGCCAAGAATAACAGTTTGAGTGTTAAAACCACAATAATTCGATTCCAGCTGAATGAAAGATAAAGGATAGCAGGCCACAGGCTCCATTTGTGTACAATGAATCAAAATGCATTCTGCTATCGTGTATACCTAAGTAGAATAAATAAATAAATAAAATTTTAAAAAAAGAAAAGAATAGAGAGTAAAATGATGATCTTTGGGGTTCTCTAGTGGTAGAAGAAATAAGGCTTGAGGCACTAAAATCAAGTCATCTTCTATAGCTACAAACAGGCCTGGGAAACTCTCTCAAGGGGCATTTAGGTAAACTTCTGTCTACAATGGAAGATGGAAACAACACAACTATAAAAAGATACATCTGAAAAAAATCCTACAAAACAACAAACCCTGTAGACAGAAATGGCTTACAAAATGAGGCATCTAGATCAGAGGACTATTTTAAGACGGTGGCTTTCAAATGGTGTGTCATGCCACACTAGTCTATGGCAAATTCTTTATGACATGTGATGCCAAGTTTTGGTTACAAATGAATACCTATGTTACTATTCATACATCTAAACAAAGAGTAAGCTGGGTAGGCTGTGTGATATACTGTAGAAGAGATGATATATGGTGATAGGAAACATGGAAAATATCAAGTCACACCAAAAATGTTTTAGTTTTCAAGGAACTTTGCCTCTTGAGAATACAGAAGAGCAGTCAAGGCATGTAAGCAGTGACATGATACTGAAGAGTGACAGACTAACTGGCGGTGTGGCTGTGGATGCTTTTAAAAAAAATATTTATTTTAGTTGCAGATGGATATAATACTTTTATTTTATTTTATTTATTTTTTATGTGGTGCTGAGGATTGAACCTAGTGCCTCACTGGTGCTATGCAAGCACTCTACCACTGAGCTATAACCCCAGCCCCTGTGGATGCTTTTATAGACACTTTAAGACATAACTATGTTGAGTACATTTCCATTGCTCTCTTAAATTCAACTAACATTTATTTAGCATTGTGATGATTAAGCTCTTAGGAAGACTGTAATTTAAGAGATGAAATAGATACAAAGTTCACATAAGGTATTTTATAAGTGCAGATATAAAGACAAGTATAGTGCTAGGGGGAACAAGGAAGGGAACTATTTTTTGTTTTATTTTATTTTTGGCACTGAACTCAGGGGCACTTTACCACTGAGCCACATCCCCAGCGCTTTTTATTTTTTATTCTGAGACAGGGTCTCACTAAGTTCTTCAGGGACTGGCTAATTTGCTAAGATTGGCCTTGAAGTTGGGATCCTCCAGGAAGGGGTCTATTAATATGAGGTGAGATGTTCTGGGACGTCGCTCTGGAAGAGGAGGGACTTAAGTAGGGTCTTCAGAGATTACTACAATTTCAGGTAGGCAAAAATGGGCAAAACATGATACAAAGGGCAAATAGGTTGTCTGCCTATATCTGATTAACAAATTCTATCTAGTTATATACCGGAATCCCTCCATTTTTAGTAAAATATCCTTCTTAAAAAAAATAACCAAACAAGTAATTTCTTAAAAACCTAAGACTGGGCTATTTCTCTCTGGAGACAGCCCACATTCTCCACTGAATGTGCCTCTATGCCCCTAAACAAACCTCTAGAACTCTAGAAAAACAAACAAACCACCCCCAAACAGAAGACTACTCTGTATCTTCTATTCTTGAGACTGCAATCCAAAAAAGAATTTTAATTATATGAGGTGAAGTAGCAATAACCCTGCTTTTACCATGATGATGTTATGCACAAATCAGAGTTAAAGCTCCATTTTAAATTTTTAAAAACTTAACTCAGCAAATTTCCCCAATAGGGTGGCTCTTTTCAAGGTCAATATTGAGATTCACTCTTTGTTTTTGGTGTTGGGGATTGATTGAATCCAGGGTGTCTTGCATGTTAAGCAGATGTTTTATCACTGAGCTATCTTCCTAGCTCCCAGATTCATTTTTATTTCTTTCACCAACACAGCTTACATGTGCCAGCACATTGTATCCTTAGATATTAATATGCACTTACTGCTATGATCTGGTTAATGCTATATTTTCTGTTGGTTTAGTTTGTTTTTCCTAGTATCAGTATACTCCAAGAAATCCAATATAATAAAGCTACTTGGGTTAAAGACAGTGGGAGTGGCCCAGAGCTCCTAGTTTGGAGTCTCTTCTCCTTTCTCCATTGAGCTCCAAGATACCTCCGGGGAAACCAGAGGACTCTGTAGATGACAGTTTAAAAGTCATTTCCCTGAGCCTTCTAACTGCCACTATTGCCCAATCTTTTCCTCAAAACCTTGCTCTTTTAAAAAGTCTAGATATGAATGTTATATTATTTTATTTGTTTTAAGATATTATTATTTTGTTTAAAGATATTATTTATTCTAGATATTCCTGTTCTCATTTGTTAAGAACCTATTTGGATATTTATGAACAAAAAATATACAAGTGAATTACAAATCTTTTTTTTTTATTAAAAAAAAATTTTTTTTAGTTGTAGATGGACACAATATATTTATTTATTTTTATGTGGTGCTGAGGATTGAACCCAGTGCCTCACACATGCGAGGCAAGCGCTCTACCACTGAGCTACAATCCCAGCCCCTGGATATTAATATTCTTAAAAAATTTTTTATTTTTGGTACTGGGAATTGAACCCAGGGGCACTTTACCACTAAACCACATCCCAGTACAAACTTCACTGAAGGTTAAAAAAAATGATAATAGAGGAGAAAACAGTAGTCAACACTTTTATGATCACTTTCCTTTCAGATTTTCTTCTGGAAGTTTATCAAATATTTACTTGATTATTCTGCCTTCAGGAATAAGAACAATGCTATATTGAGACCCTATGTGAGAAAAATTCAGTATCTGAACCTGCTACTAGTTTCTCTCCAAAGTCTAGATGTCCTGACCTGATGATAACATATAGATCAACACTTTGGCTTGTTTTGTAACATTACTGTATCCTAGGAACATCATGTAAGCTATGGACTGAACTGTGAACTCCAAAATTTGCATGCAAAAGTTCTATGACTCAAAGCTATGTTATTTGGAGATGGAATCTTTGTGGGGGATTAGGCTTAGATGAGGTCAGGAGAGTGGAGTTCTCAAAATGGGATTAGAGTCTTTATAAGACCAGAGTTTATTCTGTTTTTCTCCACCATGTGATGAAGAAGCAACCTTCTACAAGCCAGGAATAGGGCCATTTCCAGTGAATGTGTTGGCATCTTGTCTTGGAATTCCCAGTCTTCAGAACTGTGAGAAAGAAATGTCTATTGTTTAAGTCACTCAGTCTGTGGTATTTTGTTATGATGGTCCAAGCAACAAAAAAAGACAATGTTGAATGAAGCTTGATTCTGTTTCTTAATTGTTTATTAAAGGACAGATTGAGGGAAGAGAATTAGGAAGAAGGATTAAATAAAAAACAAATCCTGACAAATCTGAAGTTACCGCTTTAAGGGTTTTAAAGGAGAGGGGGCAGTCAGGCACTGAGAGTGCTGTGTTTATCAGAATCTGCCTCATCAGTGCAATTTGAGAACTGCAGCTGTGAGCTGAATATGATCCTCTTAGACTTTGGGATCTGTCTCTCTGAATCTGAAATAAAAAACTAACATTCTTATTAAGTGGATGTATACAGCTTATTTTAAATCTCCAGACAATACTGGTTCCATATCCTAATGTGCAATCCCCTTGAACAACCATCTCATGCCAGAAACAACCTTTAATGGAGATTCTACTTCTATGCAATAAGATGAACACAATGTGCTGACAACTTTAAAAATTATTGTCTGGATCTTCATGGTTCCTATGAGAATTAACACAGGGCATGGAACTTTAAGTTCCTATTAGTGTTCTCAACTTTACAGAATAAGGAAGACATAATAAGAGTTTAGCCCAAATTTCAGGGTGACTTCTCAGAATATAAATTGCTTACACTCAGAATGCACAGATTCCTTATGCAGTTCTGATATTTTCAAATACCTGAACATGGAGTTTGTTCCAAGGGGTCCACAAAGTTCTCTGTCTTGGGCGCTATGTTGCTGACATCCTAGATAATCTGTCCTTGCTTTCAGGCTCCTCAGCTCTGTTGTGAGCCATATGCTGTCTGTGTTGAGATCCTGTGGATTCTCCTGTGTATTGTAAATTCTTTTCCTCTAAAGTCATCCAGATCTGTTGGACTCTGGTGCTGGCAACTGACCTGAACAGCAGTCTCTCACATGTTCAGGATCCAAAGAAAGAAAATGACCTACAGTAATATAAAGGGCATATGTGAGGGGTCTACTGCTAAATACTGGTATCCTGATGTGTTGAGCATTTTCATTTACAGCTGGGCATGGTGACTCATGCCTGTGGTTCCAGCAACACAGGAATCCAAGACAGGAGGACTGAAAGCTTGAGGCCAGCCTCAGCAACTTGTGGGGTGAGGTGGGGAGGGGGGCAAGACCCTCAGCATTTTAGTGAGACCCTGTCTTAAAATAAAAAAATAAAAAAGGTCTAAGAATGAAGCTCTGTGGTAAAGTATGCTGGGTTCAACCCCCAGTACCAGGAAAAAAAAATTAATTTTGGTTCACCAATGATACTCTGAGTAATCTTGCCTTATTGATTTTCCTTCAATGTGTGTCTTCATGATAGTGAATTGTTCAGTACTCTCAATATACTAAGCCTCCTCAAGGATGGATAAAGATTCTTGTCCTGATCACAGACACTAAAACTCTTTGGGATTGAAGATAGGAAGGAAAATGAGAAACATGAACAGAAAAAATGAGACAGGAGAGTTCCTGATATCTGGTGAGAGACTTTAAGATTCCTGGAAAGTCTGTGGTAGGCTCTGAATTCTGTAGCCATGAGCTTCTGCTGATCCTAACCAAAGTTTCTAAATTAAAAGTCTTACAAATGTTACAAATGTTATAGAGACCTGATGTGGGCAGTTTTTGTTCTGTCTTCTCTGATGAGTTTCTTTAGTAGAGAGTTCTATTGGGCAGGAACTATTGTAGTTACAGGAGATCTCATACAGCTTTCAGGTAAAACAGTCAGTGTCCTAGAATTTGTAGTGAGTTGATGGAGTCACAAGCTGTTAGGGGACCCAGGCCATACAGTCTTAACTATATGTTTCAGTTATAGAATTACCAGTTAGTTCATATTGACCTGAGAGGACTTGGGAACTTAGGATGCCTTTACAAGATGGGGAAGAATCTGGAAGTGAGTGTGAGGTTGAAAGCATCAGATACTTGTGCACAGTCACAATTCCTAATACAGCTCACAGTACTTCTATGACTGGCCCACCTTTGTGGCACGTATTAAGTAGTGTGATGACCTGACAGGTAAGAAAAAGTACTTATTTTAAGATATTCTTTCATATGTAATAAACATAGTGATTTGCTAGTGAAGCAGCTCAGGAGATGGGATACTTGTGACTTAGATTTTCCACTGAATGGTCCCTTTACTATTCCCTGGTCACCTGAATTTTGAAGTTTGAACATTCACCGAATCTTCTCAGGCTGCAGGAACAACTGTATGTTATATAACATGCTAGGAAGTACATGGATGTTTGATGGAGTTTGACAGACATGAGGGAATGAATATTCTGGTTACGGACTCTGTGACTTTGGGCAAGTGACTTTCTAGATCCAATTTTTGTTATCTGATAACTCAGAGTAATAAAATGTACCTCTTAGGTACATTAAGAAGACTAATTACAAAGAAATAACATTTGTAAACACCTAGAAAAATATCTGATACATAGATAATCTATGTTGACATTCATATTAGTATTAAAATACTATTAGTATAGCCAGGTACAGTGGTACGCCCCTGTAATCCCAGCAGCTTGGGAGGCTGAGGCAGGAGGATGGTGAGATCAAAGCCAACTTCAGCAAAAACAAGGCACTAAGTAACTCAGTGAGACCTTACCTCTAAATAAAATACAAAATAGGGCCGGGGATGTGGCTCAGTGGTTGAATGCCTGAGTTCAGTCCCTAGTAACTACTTCCAAAATACTATTAGTATAGATATAAAAAGATAAATTCCTTCTCTAATGAAATATATTATGGAGACATACAATTTTAATTAGCTATTATGGGAATTTACATAATTCAACCCAAATAAATACAGAAACAAAATTATTCTCTGTAGAAGATACTTTTATCTCACCTTAGTTGCTTCATTGATGATTTGGAATCTGGTGCTGTCTTTGTCTGTTGTGACTGAGTCTAATAATGCCTGATAGGAAGAATTCTTGAAGAGCTGTTTCTGACGCCTACAGATATGGAGTATAAAGATGTGTGAGGACTATTTGTGAAGATGTGTCAGCATCCAATAGACTATATTATCACGCAGAAGTCATTGAAATGCATTATGAAGCCAAGTGTAGTGGCAGATGCCTGTAATCCCAGTGATTTAGGAGGCTGAGGTGGGAGGTGGGAAGTTCATGAATTCAAGGTCAGCCTGGGCAATTCAGTGAGATTCTCACCAGCTTAGTGAGACCCTGCCTCAAAAGGAAAAACAGAAAGAACTGGGGATGTAGTGCCGTGGGGTAAAGCAACCATGGGTTCAATCTCCAGTGCTTAAAAAAAAAAAAAAAGTTCACCATTATTAAGTGAAGTGGATTTTTGCTCGTATAAAATCTAGAGTGTATCTTGAGACTAGAGAGTATCAGTGGACAAACCTTCCTGTAATTGTGAACACTGCTCACATGGATAGTACACAGTGGAAGTGAGCTACAATGTAATGTGAATCCTGTAAAACAACACCTAGTGATGAGCTGGCTACAACAATTCCTGTAAGACCTTCAACGGTAAATAGGAAAATAAATACAAGGGCTCATAGTATTGCAGAAGATCATTTAATGTTTCTGCTGTGTAGTGTTGCTAGTCAGCTAAAGACTTTAACCCCTGTTGGAATGGAGATAATTACAGTAGCTGATGTAAAATATGTTCAGGTATCAATATCTATTCCTATGGTAATCATGTGTAAGCTCAGAAAATAAATCCTAAGTAATCAATAGAGATAATAGCTCACACTATTCCTATATAACCAAAGGCTTCTTTTTATCCCTGAATAATAAGTAACAATATGTGAAATAATTCCAAATCCAGGTGAAATAAGAGTATATACTTCTGGGTGTCCAAAGAATTGGAACAAATGTTGATAAAGTATTGGGTCCCCTCCTCTAGCTGGGTCAGAGAAAGTTGTACTGAGATTATGGTCAATGAGAAGCATAGGAATTCCTGCTTCTAGTATCGGGAGGGAAAGAAATAACAGTACTGCTGTAATTAACACTGATCCGACAAACAGTGGTGTTTGATATCAATGTAGACTTCCCTCTAAGATACCTGTTCTAAATTAAAATGGTATGCTTTCCTGGGTTGGGGATGTAGCTCAGCACTTCCCCTCCAAAGTGCTTGCCTAGCATGCATGAGGCCCTATATTCAATCCCTAGAAAGACACACACACACACACACACACACACACACACACACATGTTTTCCTTCCTCTACAGAGTAAATAAATTAGAAAGTTAAATTATATAAAACAATTTTTTATTATTTGTTTCAGGATCACATAAAGGTAGATAGTAAAATACAAAGATTTTAAAGACATCTTTTTGAGGCTATGGGGAAACAGATGATCTCTTAGAATAGTGATGGGAGTATAAAATAGTACAATCCTGGTAGAGGAAATTTGGTAGTAGTTAATACGTGTCAAATGCATTTACACTTTAAACCAATAATCCCATTCCTAGAAATCTGTCCTTTAGATATCCCTGTATGTATAGAAAATGACTTAAGTAGCTCTTCTTTGTGGCAGTGCTATTTTTTTCTTCTTTCTTAATGGTGGCACTTTCTTTTTTGTAGTTTATTTAATTACATTTCAAGTCATAGCACATATACAGAGCTCAGTTTTTCCATTTCTCTGGTTGCAAACCAGATAAAGTTACACCAATTGTGTTTTCATACATGCACCAAGGGTAGTGATGACGATCTCAATCAACCATCTTTACTATACCCATTCCCCTTTCCTCTTTGTGGCAGTGCTATTATAGCAAAAGACTGGAAACAACCTAAGGATCTAGCAACAGATGAAACAGTATATCTACTCATGGAATACTATGCAGTTACAAAAATGGAGGAAGTTCTCTAAGCACTCAAGTAAAGGTTCTTTAGAATAAACTATAAAGCAGAAAAAAAGATATACAGAACAGTCTATGCAGAAATTTATTTAAGAAAGGGGGTGATGTAAGAATATATATTTTTACAAACAGAACTACTGGGAGAATAAGTAAGAAATTAATAAATCTAGTTACTGATGGAGACAAGGTGAGGAATAGGGTGGAAGGGGACAACAGTGCGAATAACACTTTTCCAATGTGTATCTTTTATATTACTTTTGAACCACATAAAAGTGTTATCTATTCATACATGAAATTTTAAAAATTAGTATAAAAATTTAAATACTACACTGGTAAGTATATAGAGGTAAAAGTCCCCTGAAGAATTCCTTAATCGTTGCATTTCCTAATTGACCCTTTCCTTAGAAAGCCTGTTCTCAAAAGTTTAATAGAATTAGGGGCTGAGGTTATGGCGCAGTGGTAGCGTGCTCGCCTGGCACGTGTGAGGCACTGGGTTCGATCCTCAGCACCACATAAAAATAAAATAAAGATATTCTGTCCACCTACAACTAAAAAATAAATGTTTAAAAAAAAGTTTAATAGAATTAATTTTGAAATATTGTCAGAATTTTTAATGAAACATTTTTTTTTTTGTGGTACTAGGGATGGAACCCAGGGCCCTGTGCATGCTATCTATGCAAGTATTTCACCACTGAGCTTCACCCCCAGCCTTTTATTTATTTATTTATTTATCTTTTTGGAGACAATTGCTCAGGCTGGCCTAGAACTTGCAATTCTCCTGCCTCAGCCTCCCACATAGCTGGGATTACAGCTGTGTGCCTCTGCATCTGGCCAGAAGTGTTTTGATCTAGGTAATACATTTACTTTCCTTACCTGTAGAAAGCAATCTTGCTGCAGTCTCTGAAAACGGTTTTATCTACAGCTTCATCTTCAACACTAAATAGAAGACATTTTTAAGAAGCATTTTACATAGTGTTTGTGAATCCAATTTTTGTACCTTCTCTATAGTATGAAGATGCAAAATAAACCTTTGGAGTCTATTGTGCAATGCAAAATTTTGTCACAACAACTTCATGTAATACAATGGCACAAGTGTTGCAGAACTAATATCCTTCTGTAAAATATCCAAGTTGAACAATAAAATATCAAGTTCTGGGATTACCCTGACAGCAAAGGAAAAAGAGCACTGTCACTTACGAGAAAGTGTTCTTTTAAAATTATGACTACAACAGTAAAATCTGAAAGAGCAAAGAACAAACAAAACCACCCCCCAAACAAATGAAAACTAAAACCAAAAACCACCACCACAACAAAAAAACCCCACTCTATTTAATCTACAAAATATTTTCAGAATATATTCTTACTAGGTGTTGGGCTCTGGACAAGATAGGAAGGACTATGTCCATTCTTTCTGTAAAAGCCTAATCAGGAATCACAATAGAATCTGACAAATACTCTAACAGGCATTGCAAAGTGCTAGAATTAGAAACAATCACTGAAGGAAAATCTTTTGCTTTTTAAGATGATGCTGACAATCCAGAGGTAAATGTTCTTTAAAATTAAATTTCCAGAAGAAATATTTCTGGAATAAAAGATGAACAAGATGTACACTGCTGTTTGAGTATGTGTATTTAACTTAGCTTTCATCTGATTAAAACAACTATAAAAACAAAACATTGGTTTTAATGCAGAGTTGTGGCTGAATATATATGTAGTCAGCATGTCCATGATTTTTTCTGGACACAAACTTCGAAATATGAAAACAAGTCCATATAGATACATACATTTTAGTCCTACGAAAAAACTCTCCAATCATGGAGTAATTAAATCTCATTAAACTCAGCTTTTGTCACTGTTTCTTCTAATCAAATGCGTAAAGACTTTGCAGTCTACTCTTCCCACATTTGAAGCAGCAGCTCTGGAATGACATAGGAGAGTATAAACTTAACTTGGAAAGCAACATGCTTGAAATTCACATATTAAGAGTTATGATGGCAACTTTTCCACTGTTAACGCTACTCAACCATTCTGAAAATATTTTGTGAGGCTATTAACATTAGCTAATTCTCTGCAAAATTCAGTAAAAATGATAAAGCACACAAATACCTAACATTCAAATAAGAAGTGCAAAAAAAAAAGTGTTTGTTTTTCAATAAAAACTTCAAAACCAGAAGGCTGTTTTCAAAGTACTTTCAGTCTTTCCTGGGGTCAGTCCCTGCAAGAGCACTTGGTCTTTACCTGATTTCCTCTTTCCCAGCTGCTTCCATGGCTTCTGTCACTCCAACCGGCTCTCAGCTCTCAGGCCACAGGCTAAGGCGATCTTTATAAAAAGCCAAGGAGCGGTCTTCCTAAATTATGACCAGCACTTCACCCTCGTCAAGTTTCTGATAAATGAAAAAAGCTCTTGCTCCTTGGATTTTTCAAACCCAACTAGCGTTTCTACATAGGTATTTTCGTGGCAAATTTCTCCCGATTATGGGTGACTGTTGAAGACCATGCTTTTATTAGGAACCGAAACTATTTGCAGTGGAGAAGACGTGTATACAATGAGCCCTAGAGGGTAAAAATGAAGAGCGTGCGAACCCGGAAGCACGGAGACCGCCTCCTCATTGGAGCAAAGCTACTGCAGTTCTCAGTGGCAGTCACGCTAAGATACTGAAAACTGATCCACTCTTTTCCCAATTTTAGTTTGAAAGGGAAGTATCGGCGGAGTCTTTCCTGGAAGCTGATTGTCCGGCCAAACTCCTGTGGCTTCGCAGTTTTCAGGGCTCTTTGAAGGTTTTCTATTACACCGTCCAGCTAGGAATCGCTTCTACTACATCAGTGCCAAATTCCAGCCTTTGCTTAAACAGCTCCCAAACCGGAGAACACGCTAGAGGACGCCTATCAGGCAGCCAGAATTACCGCTTCTTCCTACTTCTGACCCCGTTTGACTTAGAAGGAATGAAAGGTTGGGGCAAGAGGGAGGAGGGGAAAGCCGAAGGCTGCAGACTGCCTGTTAGTCCTCAAACCCTTTAAGGGGTGTAAGACAAAAGAGAAGCCTGAGGCATGAGTGGCTTCGGGAGATCCTCCTAAGCAAATTGACCAGGTTACAGCAGGACAACGCCTGCGCAATAAGCCCAAAATCTCACACTTGAGCTAAGACGACTGTATGAGCGAGTGGCCGCTAGGTTGCAAAACAAACAAGCCCCACGAGGTTTCCAGGACCCGGATGATCCCGCCCTCAAACAGAGCCGGAAGAGGGCGGGACAAACCGGAAGGAGGTGAAATGCTTTTAGTAGACACTCCATGGTTGTGAAGATGGCGGCAGCTGCGTGGCTTCAGGTGTTACCTGTCATTCTTCTTCTTCTGGGGCCTCAGCTGTACCCATTGTCGCTTTTTGGCTTAGGACTGGCACCCGTGTCTGCTGCCGACCGATCCAAGTGGCACGTTCCGATACCGTCGGTGAGTGTTACAGTAGCTACTGAGCCTGGAGGAGCTAGAGGTGGGGCTACGGCGGCCCAAGGGGTTCATGAAGGTTCGGCAGAAGGCTGCTTCCGAAGGGGTGGGATTTCTGGAGAGTCTGTGTAGCCTGCCAGCTTGGGACCCACCTCCCTGGAGAGAAAAGCCGTTCACTTCGTGGGAAGGTTAGGGGGAAAAGTCAAGGATAGTTAAGCAGCGCAAAGGAGCAGTAGAACGGGTTCTCATCGGAAAGTAACAGCTTTCAGTGCCTGACTTGAGAGATATTTAAATTTGATATTCAGATTTATTTTTCATCGTAAGTTTTTCAGAGTACTGTTACCCCCAAGTTGGATAGGAGGGATACATAAATAGGCGCCGTCGTTTCTTTTTTCCTCTGCACTTTTTTGTTTCTGAGTAATTCTGCTTTCGAAATGGTTCGATTTCATTTTAACTTTAAAATGCTTATTCTAAGATTTGCTAAGATTGGGAAGCCTAGGTATTTAAAAATCTGTTTTCAACACCGGAATGGCAAAAATGGAAGAAACAACTCTAAAATGTAACTTGGTAAGGCTAATTTTTAAAATTTGGACAATTAACTAGATAGGTGGACTTATTCTGCTCCTCCCACTTTTAAAAACTTCATTTTGTAGCACAAAAACCAGATGCAGGTACGGAATGCTAAAAAAAGCAATAGCCCTGTGAAAACCACATTGGCTTTTTTGTTTCATTTTGCTCTGCTCGCTGATTGTAAATCTATACGGCACACATTAGCTTTCATTCATTTGGTGAAGAACTTGTTCTCAGTTTTAGGTTTTTCCTTGTTCTTAAAAATGATGAATACTTAAGTCTTAGATTTAAAAGTAAGACTGCTCATAGAATGATTATTTGGGGAAGAAAAAATCCAACCTCGATTGGTTCTTCTGGGTAGTGGTTAGTGAGTAGAAGAAATGAGTTGATTATTAAAGAGTAAGACCCATAAAGATTTAGGTTGAGCTTTCTAGTAGCCTTCCTTCTAGATTCCTTGCGTTGTGGCCTGTGGGGAAAAATTCTGCACTTTATTTTTTTTTTTATTTTTTAGTTATACATGGTCACAGTGTCTTTATTTAGTTTACTTATTTTTATGTGGTGCTGAAGAGTCAAACCCAGTGCCTCACAAGTGCAAGGCAAGCGTTCTGCCACTGAGCCACAACCTCAGCCCCAAAATTCTGCACTTTGAATGTGATCAAATTTCACTAAAAGGAGAGATGTTACTATTTTTTTAGTTAAGAAAACTAATTTGGGGGGAAAAAAGCGAACTTAAATATTTTATACACTTAAGTAGTTATATTCTGTTGTGGGAATTGAAGTGATCTGATGCTGATTGTCTTTTTTCTTGTTTTTTAATCTTTGCAGGGGAAAAATTATTTTAGTTTTGGAAAGATCCTCTTCAGAAACACCACTATCTTCCTGAAATGTGAGTGGTTGAATTTCATGAATTTATTTGCGTTTTTGAAGTTATAAGTAACATTTGTAAGTTACCTATTTTCCGCTTCTGGTCGTCTACTCGCAATATATTTTTAAGTTCAGAAATTTGGTAGTCCAACGCTATATAGGTATAAACATCTGGTATGACTGAAGTCCTTTCACTAAATACTATTCAGAATACTGTATGAACTTTATTTTCTTCCCTTGTTTTTCAGTTTATTATACATAAAAATACACTATATGTTATATACATTATTACATATAATGTCATACTCATTTATACTATATTAAATTTATGTTGAATAAATAGTATGTGTATGTATAGTTATGCATTATGTATATAACATATTCAGTCATCTCAGTTGAATTATATGTAATTATGTCAGTTGATTTCATAGTTTATATGTAATTATGTCAGTTGATTTCGTAGTACTTCAATCTGTTCTGAGTCAGAGATCACTGATTTTACCCTTGTGGGCTTGTTAGGTATTTAGTGAAAACATGACCTAGGTTGGTCAGATCATTGGCTCAGAACAAATGTGTTCAATAGATCTTTTATTTACCAAAGGAGTATTTTACCATCTTGAGGGAGATGAAGTTTAGATATAGTACCAGGAAATAGGGATTATGTAGAACAAAACCAGTTTGTCCAGTGGGAAAACCACTGTATCTGAATCTAAACTATCCCATTGTGTATTAAAGAAAAGCTTCCTTTTAGTTCTGAAACTGGCTGTATTTTAGGGAATAAATGGTCATGGGAAGCTCAGTTTCACAATAAGGGATGAAATCCAAATGATTGCTATTTACTTTTTTTTTTTAAACTGGGGATTAAACCCAGGAGTGCTTTAATACTGAACTACAATCCCAGCCCTTTTTATTTTTTAATATTGATTCAGGGTCGTGCTAAGTTGCTGAGTCTGGCCTTGAACTTGAAATACTGTCTCAGCCTCCTGAGTTGCTGGGATTACAGGTGTGCACTACCTATTTTTAACTGACTAATGTGTACTTCTAAACATACCTTTCTCTAGAAAGTGCAAAGTTATAAGACATAGGTGATTTTATTCTTTTAATTATTCAGTAAGTCGCTGTTAAATACTTACTGTATGCGTGCTGGGTACTCTTTTTATTTTTTGTGGTACTACGGATTGAACCCGGTGGTGCTGTTACTGAGTTTCATCTATAGCCCTATTTATTTATTTATTGAGTACTAGGGATTGAACTCAAGGCACTCAACCACTGAGCTACATCCCCAGCCCTTTTTGGTATTTTATTTAGAGACAGGGTCTCACTGAGTTGCTCAGTGCCTTGCTATTGCTGAGGCTGGCTTTGAACTCATGATCTTTTCTGCCTTAGCCTCCTGAGCCACTGGGATTACAGGTGTGCACCACTGCTTATTTTTTTTTTTTTTTTTTTAAATTTTTTTAGTTGTAGATGGACACAATGTCTTTATTTTATTGCTTTGTATGTGGTGCTGAGGATCGAACCCAGGGCCTCACACACGCGAGGCAAGCGCTCTACCACTGAGCTACAATCCCAGCCCCCCACTGCTTATTTTTTGAGACAGGGTCTTGTTAGGTTGCTGAGGCTAGCCTCAAACTTGCAGTCCACTGGCCTCAACCTCCTGAGTAGCTGGAATTACAGGTACCACCTCTCCTAGCCCGGATACTCTTTCAGACAATATTTTTTTTCCTCACCTGCATTTTGATCTAATATTCCATTAAGTCAAACAAACTGCATATTTTAAATTTTTTTTGGAGGATTTGAGGCTCCCTAAAATTTTTCTTTGTTACTTCTGCGTACCATTTGGCTCTGATTTTATACTTTTGTGGGTATGGAATATGGTCTTCAATAGCATAGACAGGACCATTTTCATTATCTCTAGACAGGCCTTCCATTCAGAGTTCTAAACTTTGTCTTAGTTGTTTTTTTTTTTTTTTTTTAACATAAACAGCAATATTTTTACAGCTCAGTTCCCTTGCATATCTTTTTTTAGAGGTTGTTTTCTTATTGGCTTTTAATTTATTAATCTTTTCTCTGTAGGTGTTCTTCTGAATAGTTCATAGCCAGATTATAGTATCCTTTATATCATTTCCATAAGTTATACTCCACAGATGAAATTTTTGTATATTCTATCACAGCCCTATGAAAATGTGTTGGTTTAAAAATTAGTCTGAGAAAACAATTTAAAACAAAACAAAAGATGTAGGGGAGCTTATAATTAGGTTGCTTCTTTTGTTGTGAACCAGAGGTAGATTCCTAAATTCAGTCATATTTGTCACATTTGTGTCAGACAGGGAGGGAGTCTTCAATATATTGTCCTTTGCAGCACTTTTCCAGATAAAAGGGAATACTGACTTTCCCTGGGTGAATAGCTAATCAGTCATATAGTTAGATTTACATTCCCAAGTCTTCAGAATAGTGCCTTGATCTATTAGAAGAATATGTTTGTTCCAAATTATGTTTAATGAGTCATATGAAGGTTCTGTGATTTCATGAAGCCTATAGTGAGCTTTGGGGAAAAAAATCTAATGCTGTCTTTGCTTTTGCCATTTCATCCTTTCCCAGCCATGCTTGCTTTTTATTGCTCTTTGTGTCCATTCTTGATGTCTTTCAATGTCCAAGCCTCAAATTTTTCCTTCAGTGAAAATGTTAGTTAAACCACTTAAACTACCATGTAACAATAGTGAATGTTGCTTCCTGACATCCTTCTTCATGTTATTCTGTATCTCTTCAACTAGAGTCTTTCCTGTCCATTTCTTTCTTTTGCCTAACCCTGTGTTGTTGTACCTTTGTAAGCTCTATGCAATAAATATTTGATTACTAGAAGACTGATTTTAACTTAGGACTGTTTTTAATCACTCCCAGATTTTCCTAGTAGAGATCTAGAAATTAAGGTTTTTAAGGCATAGAAATAGATCCACAGTTTCAAAAGAATAAAAAACTACTTAATTATTATCCTTTTCTGTGAATAACTGTACTTTTATCTAAAGAGTATTGAGTTCTTTTGCATATGTTAGTCCATTTCCTTGTGTTTGGAGAAGGGATGATCTTTGGATATCTAAGTACAGGGTAGAAAATAAATAGAATATGATAGGGAAATGCTTTTTGTAAAAATGCTTCACCTTCTAGTTTCACATCCATCTCATTCCATAAGTATTGGAAACCATTTAGCTCACATAGCAGATAGAGTTCTCTAAAATTTCAGATTTTGCTTGAAAGCTCGAGTTTTATCATTGACAGTAATATTGTCCATTTCTTTCTTGAAGTTATAGCCCATTTTCAGGAGAATATGTCCCAAATCACCAAATGTTTTGTTTATAATTATTTATAGTTGATGGAGAACCTTGTGATTTGTCTTTGAACATTACCTGGTTTCTGAAAAGTGCTGATTGTTACAATGAAATTTACAACTTCAAGGTAAGGAAATTTACAACTTCAAGGTAAGGAACATAAAATTACAGATTTTTCTTGGACCTTAGGAAGGTCATCTGGTCCCAGCCTCTTAATTTTATAGAGGAAAGAATATCATGTAGTTGTGGAGGAGTAGAGCTGTAACTAAAATCCATTCTTCTCAAGTTACAGATCTGCTATATCAGCAGTTCTCAAACTTTTTGGTCTCAGAACTCTTAACATTCTTTTGTCAATTTTTTTTTTTTTTTTTAATATTTTGGTAGTGGGAATTGAATCCAGGGACACTTTACCACAGAGCTCCCTTCTTAGTCCTTTTTTATATTTTTTTAAATTTTGAGATAGAGTCTTATTAAGTTGCTGAGGCTGGCCTTGGATTTGTGGTCTTCCTGTCTCAGCCTCCCTAAATCCTTGGGATTACAGGCCTGTACCACCATGCCTGACAGAACTCTTAGCATTTTTAAAATTATCATGGATACCAAAAGCCTTTGTTCACATAGGTTTCTCTTCTAGAAATTAAAACTGAGGAAATATAAAAATATTTAGTAAGTTATTTTAAAGTAACAATTATAACTTGTTACCTGTTGCTATAAATAACATTTTAATAGTATTTTTTAATGTTTTTTTAGTTGTGGATGAATGTTTGTTTTATTTATTTGCATGTGGGGCTGAGACTCGAACCTGGTACTTCACACATGCTAGGCAAGTGCTCTACCACTGAGCTACAATCCCAGCCCCTATAAGTAACATTTTTAATGAAAATAACTATTTTTCAAAAAACATAGAGGGTTAACATTATTTTGCATTCTTGCAGATCTCTCTCTTCTTTCTGCCCACCCCCCTGTCCCAGGTACTCGGGATTGAATTCAGGGGTACTCTGCCACTGATCTACATCCCAGTCCTTTTAATTTTTTATTTTGAGACAGAGTTGTGGTAAGTTGCCAAGGCTAGCTTCAAACTTGTGATTCTCTTGCCTCAGCCTCCGTCACTACACCTGGCTTGTAGATCTTTTTAATTAAAATCTGGCAGAACAAAAGACCACTAGATTCCTAAATCTCATTTTTTCACCTATTGTGATATTGTTTTAGATTGAAGTATATGTTGAAAATCTAACCTCATATAGGTACATAGTTGGAAAAAGGACTGGTATATGAGTAATCTTTTAAATAATTAGGGATATTTCTGTTTGTATACCAAAATATAAAAGGGTTTAAAATTTTTATTTATGTTTTATCAGTGGAGTTTTTTAAAGATTGGTTGGAATGTGGAATCTGAAATGATATTAGTGAACTTTTTTGTATCCTGTAATATAAAATGCACTTTGGGGCCGGGACTGTGGCTCAGTGGTAGAGTGCTTGCCTCACATGTGGGAAGCACTGGGTTCGATCCTCAGCACCACATATAAAAAAATGAATAAATAAAGGTCAATCAACAACTAAAAAAAATTTTTTTTAAAATGCACTTTGAATGGATTTTTTACCCATGCATGATTTTTATCATTCATTGGTCAGTTAGAAAATATTGGTTGATGGAATTATATACATCTTTCAAATATTAACTCATTCTATATTTAACTCTAAATTACACTGTTAATAACTCTCACCTTCTATTTTCATACCTATCTCAATCGTAAGTATTGGAAACCATTTAGCTCACATAGCAGATAGAGTTCTCTGATTCAGATTTTGCTTTAAAGCTCAAGTTTCATCATTGACAGTAATATTGTCAATTTCTTGAAGTTATAGCCCATTTTCAGAATATCCTCCAAACCATCAATGAATAACCATATTTGTAAGTTACTTTTTTAGGTTTTAAAAAAGTTGTAATATTAGCTCACATGTCAAAACAAAAGTGACAGTCATTTATCATGTTTTGCATACTTCCCATTTTGTTACTTAGGTAATTAAAAAAAGGCATGTACTCACAGATCCAGGTTTTTTTTTTTACTAATAATAACTTCGTTGTGGTGGTGGTAGTGGAGATTGAACGTAGGGCCTCAGGCATGCTCAGCAAATGCTCTGCAACTGAGCTACACCCCTAACCCCTTTTAAATTTTTATTTTGAGATGGGGTCTTGCTGAATTGCTCAGGCTGACCGCCAACATGTGCCCCACCATGCCTACCATAACATCAATAATTTTTAAAATTTTTACTGTGCATCATCAAGGACATTCTTACATCTTAGGTTTTTTTGTTTTGTTTTGTTTTGGTTGATAACTGAGTTTGTGACTATTAAAAATGCAACTGCTACTATAGTTTCGTGCCACTGTTTTGGTTCTTGATAAGCGGCAACAATTTATCCACCACTGTTTTTGTACCATGAGTGCACAGCAAAAAAATTTGATGTCTTACACAGTGTGAAAGGGGTTATGGACCATTCTTAGAATTGCCATGGTACATATTTAAGCATTAAAGATACATTTCTCTGAGATGAGTTTTTTTTTTTTTTAATTTTTTTTTTTTAGATATTGATGAACCTTTATTTTTTTCATTTATATGTGGTGCTGAGAATCGAACCCAGTGCCTCACACATGCTAGGCAAGCACTCTACCACTGAGCCACAACCCCAGCCCCTCTGAGATGAGTTTTTCAGGCCTTTCCCAATCTATTTCTAGCGCACTATTTGCAATTTGCATCATTCCTTCTAGTTCTTTTTTTTTTTTCCTCTCTAAAATTTTCCTATTCTTGAATTTTTTTTAATGTTTTCTTTAGTTGTAGATGGACACGATACCTTTTTTTAAATTTTATTTTTACGTGGTGCTGATGATCGAACCCAGTGCCTCATGCATGCCAGGCAAGCACTCTACCGCTGAGTTACAACCCCAGCCCCTTGAAATTTTACAAAGACAACATGGTCTTTAAAAAGTGCCCACCATCCAGGTAGTTTTTCAAAACACATAAACATTTTGAATCTCTGCTTGATATTGAATTTTTGCATGATCTCTTATGTACTAATGGTGCTTGTGCTTTTGTTTTTGTTATATAACATTGGGTGAGATTGATGATGACAGGAAAGAATGAAAGATGTGAACAATTAATTTAGAGAGAAATGATAACACTTCAGAATATAGTTGGAATTATCAGTGATGCTTTTCTCTTGCTTGATCACTAAATGAATTTGCAATAAAAGGTTCAGACATTTGAAACTTTATATGAAGATCTTAGCAGATTATGTCTTCATAGGAAATGCAAGTATCAATTATTTTGGACTGGTACAAGATGAAAGTATGAAGATGATAAACCAAAATGTTGGGAGATTTGGTATTGGAGCTTTTTCTAATGAAGGCAAGATCAGAAATGTGGATATGGGAGAAAAATCACAGAACTAATGGGTTATAAAGATAGAAATTATTATTATTATTTTTGGAGAGTGTCAATGATGGGCTATGAATGGCTACATTAGTTAGCTTTTGAGCATGTGTATTTTTTTATTGATGTTAAGTTGGTCAGTGACTCTTAAATGTATTTTTTTGTGATAGAAATTCTCTGAACTCTAACGGTTTCCCTTAGAATTGCTAGAGTACTATCCTTTGTGAGCCAAAAACAAGAATTCTGTACTTCAGAGTTTATTAACATTAGATTCCTGGATACTGTTTTATGGTCTTTGGTTAGTGCTATTAATTTTTAAAATAGCAAAATTTGTACTACAGGTGATCTATTTGTTATCCTCCGAATATCTTATTTGTGACAGGTAAATTAAATACTTTGTTTCTCTCCTTTTCCAGGCAGAAGAAGTAGAAACATATTTGGAAAAACTTAAGGAAAAAAGAGGCTTGTCTGGGAAATACCAGACATCATCAAAATTATTCCAGAACTGCAGTGAACTCTTTAAAACACAGGTAATCTTTCAAAGTGGGAAATAGAAGAGGTGGATAGTGTAGTGTCTATATTTTTTCACATAATCAATTCCCACCTGCAATTATTTCTTGTAGGTGAAATAATAAACAAGTTGCATGCTTGTTCTGATAGGTGCATAGTCAACCACTTACATATTCATCTCATTAAAGAGAAGTTGTGAGGAGAGTCTGGGAGGGGTGGGGTTGTGAGGATGGGAAAGACAATAGAAAGAGACAGCCATTCTTACTTTATATACATGTATGATTACACTAGTGGAGTGACTCTGAACCATGTATAGCCAGAGGAATGAGAAGTTGTGCTCCATTTGTGTACTTTATGTCAGAATGCATTCTACTCCAAAATAAATAAATAAATAAATAAATAAATAAACAAACAAATAAATAAATAAATTTAAATAAGTAAATAGAGAATGTACTTTGTATGTAAAAAGCAAACATAATCTTTTTTTTTTAATCATGGAAGATATATATTGCCATTTTAACCTTTTAAATGAATAGTTCAGTGACTTTAAGTATCATGTCTATCTCCAGAACTTTTATCATCCCAAACTGAAACTCCATACCCATTAAATAGTCACTCCCATCTACTCCTAGTCCCTAGTAACTTTCTGTCTCTATGATCTGACTATCCTAAATGCCTCTTCAGTAAAATCATATGCTTTTTGTTCTTTTTGGTCTGGATTCTTTCACTTCACATGTTTTCAAGGATCATCTGTGTTGTAGTGTGTATCAGAATTTTTTTTTTTAAATATTTTTTTAGTTGTAGGCAGACACAATACCTTTATTTTTATTTTTTTTATGTGGTGCTGAGGATTGAACTCAGTGCCTCATCGGCACTAGGCGAGTGTTCTACCGCTGAGCCACAACCCCAGCCTCTGTATCAGAATTTTATTCCCTTTTAAGACTGATTTATATTCCCTTGTAAGTATATATCATGTTTTTCCATTCATTTGTTGATAGACATTTAATGCCTCAAAAATAAATTATTATTACTTTTTGTAGTTCTTCTAATCAAACCACTGGGTCATGCGTGCTAGACAAGTACTCTACCACTGAGCTACATCCCCAGCCCTTAACACCTCAAATTTTTAATTTTCTTGCCTAATTTAATTGATAGCTTCCCAGAAAAATCAGTGTTTGTTTTACTATTGTAGATCTGAAGTCAGAAGATTGTCACTGCCTTGGAGTGGAGTTTGACACTGTTTTTTAGAGAAAGAGATGACTAGTATATATATATATATTGATGCTTTAAATAAATATAATCATGTAAGTGTGGTTTCTAATATGAAATTCTATTTACTTAGAATTAAACATCAATTTTTTTGATAGAATAATTTTATAGATATTGGAAATAGTTATTTTGATAGTTTTTGCTTTGCCTTACTGACTTAAAAGTTGCTTTGGAGGGGCTGGTGATATATCTCAGTGGTAGAGCACTTGCCTAGCATATATGAGGACTTTGATTCAATCTCTAACAACCCCCCTGAAAAAATATCCAAAGAGTTACTTGGGAATATCTTCCAAATTGCCTTGAAATGGCAGGGAGTTCCCTGAAAGCTAGGTATTCTTTCCAGTCACTAGAGGTAAAGTTTATTTATAAGATTTGTTTTTATTTGATACTGGGGATTGAACCCAGGGTCTCTCTGCCAGTGAGCTGCACTCTCAAAACTTGTTTTTTTTTATTTTGAGACAGAATCTCACTAAATTGTGAAGGTTGATCTCAAATTTGCAGTCCTCCTACTTCAGCCTTGCTATGTATTTATGGGATTACAGGTGTGGGATTACAGGTGTGGGTCACCTTAATTGGGCTTTTTATAAGGTTTTAATTAAGAATTGGTAATTGATAAGCAAATGAAGTAATTGATAAGTGAATGATTAGAGTTCAGTTCTTGTCATAGCTTAGTTTTTTGCGTGTGTGGGTACTGGGGATTGAACTCAGGGGCACTCAACCACTGAGCTACATCCCCAGTCCTATATTTTATTTAGAAACACCACGCCTGGATGTAGCTTAGATTTTCTGGACTTGAAAGGAAAAGAAAATAGCTTTTAAATGGAAGAGAAATGGAAAAAAACGGAAGCTGAAAATAATGTAATGTTGAGTCATTTGTATGTCTTCTGTTCTCCAAATTTATCCCCACGCTGAGGATTGGTTGGTCTTAGGTTTGATTCTGGAAAGCTACCTGTTGAATCCTAGTGCCTAAGGTTCCCTACTTTTAAATCTGATAAACTCTTTCCAGATTTAAGGCATATACCCATTTTGGTAAGGTTTTCTCTTCTGCAGTCTAATGTAAGAGTTGAATTACATAATCTTAACTACTCAGGAAGGAGAATATCTCATCTACCGATAACTGGTAAGGTGAGTAATTAATGTAGTCTTTTTTACAACTATGGAATGTGATGTGGTAGAAGGAATAGTGGACTTGAGAATCAGGAATCTTAGGTTGAAATCCCATTTCTGCATTTATAGCTTTTAAACTTTTTAAATGTTTTTTTCCTCATCTGTAGAATAAGAGGGAATTTTGTAAGGTCCTCCATCCTCTGCAGATATCCTGTATCTTAAGGTTTTGTCATTCTTAAACATTTTTTATCTTTACAGAGAAACTGAGTGACAGTTTGGTTTGTTGTTATTTTTTAGTTTTCGGCAGAGTTTTAATCACTTGTTTGCGGTTAAGAAAATTTTTGACTGCTGATGCTTTATTATTCACTCTTATGGTGTTTATTATGTTTGCTTTAACTGTTTATTTAAAAAAATTTTTTAGTTTTAGATGGACACAATATCTTTATTTTATTTATGTATTTTTTATGTGGTGCAGAGGATTGAACCCAGTGGCTCTCTTGTGCTAGGCAAGCACTCTACCACTGAGCTACACCACCAGCCCCTGTTTCTGGGTATTTTAAAGCATACTTTCCTTTTATTATTTATATATCTTTAATTTCATTTATGTTTCTTTTAATAGAGTTTTTCTGGGGAGTTTGTGCACCGGCTGCCTCTCTTAGGAGAAAAACAGGAGGTAATTGTTTTCCTTACACATTTTTATTTCTTTTTTTTTTTTAAATGATGTGCTATTATTTTTTTATATCTTTATTTATTTTATGTGGTGCTGAGGATCGAACCCAGTGCCTCACTTATGCGAGGCAAGTGCTCAACCGCTGAGCCATAGCCCTAGCCCCCACATTTTTATTTCTTTATACCCTTTATATTTCTGAGAGTCCAATAAAAATTTCTGAATTTTCTTTTCTTTTTGTGATGTTTATAGGCTAAAGATAATGGAACAAATCTTACCTTTACTGGAGACAGAACAGTAAGTGCATTTGGGTATTTGGGGCATTGAACATATTTTAATTTTATGTTCATGCATTTTTTAATTGTTCTTTCATTATGCTAACATTTAAAAAGAAACTTAAGACTGGAAGCTAAACACCAGTAATGGTTGTCTCTGGGTAATATTACTAGCTTTTTATTTTCTTTTTTGTGTTTTCTGTATTTTCCATATAAACCTGTATTACTTTTGTGTTATTACTCCCCTTCAATAAGTATTTGTAAACAGGAAAAAACTTTTTCAAAAGAACTTTAAATTCCATCTAAAATTATCAGTGCTAGAATATAATTGGAAGAAAATTTGGAAAATGAAAAGGCTAACAGTTATATATGTGCTTTAAATTTTCATATATACACCCTGTATGGAGGCTTATTTCACTTTCTAATTCATAATAACTGAGTCTTCAGAAAATTTCCAGTTAAAAATATAGAGGAAGTAAGATAGTTACCCTTGTTGGGTCGTGTTTTTTACAAAGTTGATTAAAGTTTTTAATTTTATAACTTAAGATATAGTAACACAAAACTTTCCTTTTAAAGCATATAATTTAATGGTTTTTAGTGTATTCACAAGTTGTATAACCACCAGCCACTAATTCTAGAATTCTTATCACTCTGAAAAGTAATTTGGTAGCCATTATCAGTTATTCCCCATTTCTCACTTTCTCCAGTCTCTTACAATCACTAATCCACATTCTGTCTCTGTATATTTGTCTCTTCTTGACATTTTATATGATGGAATTATATAATATTTGACCTGGTGTCTGGCTTCCTTTACAGTTTACAACTCTGTCTTAACCTTTACTTGATTCTTACACTAGACCCTTACAATCTGCCAGAGATGAATGATTGGAACTTTCTCAGGTTTCTCCTGGCCTGTGCACAGTTATGAGCATGTATGTGTTGCCCTACACATTTGCCTGGCCACTAGATTTCCATGAGTATTTTGGAATTTTTCAAAGTTCCTATGGGGCATCTCATTCTTCACTTTTTCCCTTTCAGTTTTTGTTTGCTTCTTGATAGCTCCAGCTCCTAATGTCATGTAGGCAGGTATGATCTTTAATGATGGTTGCTAAGTGTTTTTGACAAGTGTACTGAGTATGGGATTTTTGTGTTGAGTTGTCCCTGAGGTCAAATACAGAGAAGCCTTGAGATTGGAGATTTTCAACAACCTGCTAATCAGCTCAGGTGATTGGTCTTTTTTTTTTTTTTTAAATGTTTATTTTTTAGTTGTAGGTGACAGAATATCTTTATTTTATTTTTATGTGGTGCTGAGGATCGAACCCAGTGCCTTATGCGTGCTAGGCGAGCACGCTACCACTGCGCCATAATCCCAGCCCCGTGATTGGTCTTTAGGGACCTCCAAACCTATTCTGCTTTTTCCGGTGGCATCAAACTGCTGTTTTTCAAAGCTGTCATCAGTTTCAAGGACATTGGTGTCAAGGAGCTTGGAAGAGAAGAATGGAATTAGGGTAAACAAAAGCTTTATGAGCTTATTTTTCTTACTGAGATTTAGCTATTTTTCTTAAAGAATAGTTCTTGGATTGTTGTTAAGTCTTTAATTTCTGAAGTTTCAAAAAACTTAATTTTGATAGCTTTTGTCAGTGTTATCATTACTTTTGTGGATGACTGGATTTTCAGAAGTTCTTATTTGGCCATTCTGGAAGTGTCCTTGTGACCTCCATTCCAATTTGATTGTACACAGGTTGAAACTGAAAATGAGGTAGGCATGACAGTGTTCATTAATTTTTTTTAAATAAAATCGAACTGTTGGGTTTTTTTAAATTACTAATATGTATATATTCACTGTCAGAAATTTAGAAAATGTACATAAGCAAAAAGAAAATAATCACCTGTAATATTACCACACAGATATATTATAAATATATTCATTTTCTTCTATGTACAGTTTATATTTATTTACTTATTTTATTTTTTTGGTACTGGAGATTGAACTCAGGGACACTCGACCACTGAGCCACATCCCCAGATCTATTTTGTGTTTTATGTAGAGACAGGGTCTCACTGAGTTGCTTAGTGCCTCGCCCTTGCTGAGGCTGGCTTTGAACTTGAGATTCTCCTGTCTCAGCCTTCCTAAGTGCTTGGATTACAGGTTTGCACCACCACGCCCAGCTAGTTTATATTTATTTTTTAAAAAGGGAATTTACAGTGTGTGTTGTATGGCAACCTGTTTTTTAACTTAGCATATTTAACTTTGACATATATAACATGGACATCTTTTCAGTTCAGTAAATGTTGTATTGCATCATTACTTCAATACCTGCATAGTATCTTATTCATCTTATTGTATCAATTTATTATTATTTTGTAGTTTTACAGTGTTGTGAATGTTGTCACATTTGTCTCTAGATCTTTATTTTCTGACTTCAGAGGAGTTCCATATTGTTTAAAGGTTTTGATTTGATTTAAAAGTTGAAATTCTTTCAAAAAGGATTTCCACCCCTAGCAGCTAATTTTATTTTCTAGCAGTTTTAGCCATTTGTTGTGATTTCACAGAGTACATGTATATTAACCAAAATGAGATCATTTTATATATACCTTTTTTTTCTTTTTGGGGGGCACGGTGCTGGAGGTTGAACCCAGGACCTTACACATACTAGGCAAGTGCTATGCCACTGAGCTACATCCTCAGCTCCATATTTGCTACTGTTTAATGTTCTTTTTTTCTCACGTACTAAATTGGTACATTGAATACTATTTCACTTTTTCATGACTGCATAGTGTTCCATTTACCACAGGGTTTTGTTTTTTTTTTAATTTTTTTTAGTTGTAAATGGACACAATATCTTTATTTTATTTATTGTTATGTGGTTTTGAGGATCGAACCCAATGCCTCACCCATGCGAGACAAGAGTGCTACCACTAAGCCACAATCCCAGGCCCCATTTACAACAGTTTTAACAATTATTTGATCCACATATATTGGGTTGTTTCCAAATTTCCACTGTTTGGAAAGGGTTGTATCCATAATGTGTAGCTATATCTTTACGCACATTTGTAGTATTTTCTTTCATCTGAATTCCTCGAAGTGGAATTGCTGAGTCCATGTATATCTGTAGTTTAAAAATTCTTTTTCTGTGCTTTTTCAAAGTACTCTGCAGAGAAGTTTTAGCAATTTATGGTCCCAAAAAAGTGTATTTCCCTCCTTGTTCACAAGCAATGAGGCATAATCATTCAAAACAGATTTTAGGCAGTTTGTTTAGATAAAGCGACAATTTATTACTGTAAATTGTTTTTTTAGAAAATATTTTTAGTTGTAGATGGACACAATACCTTTAATTTGTTTAGTTTGTGGTGCTGGGTATCTAACCCAGTGCTTCACACATGCTAGGCAAGTGGTCTACCATTGAGCTACAACCCCAGCCTGATTAGTTTTTTAATTTAAGCAGTGATATAATATTTATTATTGCAATTTTTTAAATATTTTTTTAGTTATAGATGAACACAATACCTTTATTTTAAGTGGTGCCGAGGATTGAACCCAGTGCCTCACACGTGCGAAGTAAGCGCACTCTACCACTGAGCCACAACCCCAGCCCCTATCATTGCAATTTTTAACAAATTAATAGACTTTATTAGTTTTAGGTTTACCAAAAAATTGAGCAAAATGTACAGGTAGTTTTCATTTCCCCTCTCTGCACCTGCATACTCAGCCTCCTTCATATTAGTATACTGTAACATTATAGTACACTTATTACGATTGATAATCCAGCATCCACACATCAGTGTCCATAGTTTTCATTATGGTTCACTCTTTTTTTTTTTTTTTTTTTTATTTAAATGCATTTCAAGTCATAGTACATAAACAGAGCTCAGTTTTTCCATTTCTCTGGTTGCAAATCATAAAGAGTCACACTATTTGTGTCTTCATACATGCACCAGGGGTAGTAATGACCCATTCGATCAATCATCATTACTATTCCCGTTTCCCTTTCCTTCCTCCCCCCTCCCCG